>CM040121.1:542801002-543293184 GCA_022559845.1 Amorphophallus konjac
ACAACTCGTAAGCAAGTTTTCTTCTTGCCCTTTTCTCATTTTTTCTTCCTTTCTTCTGACCAAACCTCACCCCCATTCCTGGTATGTGTAGGTTGTGATGAAATCACAAATCTTATGGGAGTTGGTAGTAGCAGCGTACAGGGGCCTCCCAGATTTTCAGAAGGCGAGGCTAGACGTGATGGGATTTGGTACCTTCCTTCGGATCGAGCCGATCCAGCTTGACCTAGTCCTGATCCAAGCCTTGTGTGAGAGATGGGACCCAGTGAGTCGGGCATTCCTGATGCCCTGGGGGCATATGGTGCCCAGCTTGGAAGATGTGGTCCGAATTACGAGTCTCAAGGTGGATGGCGAGGCAGTGACCGGAGTCACTTACGCGGACTACCGAGAAGGTGCCCAGAAGTTACTGGGTTTGGACCTAGATGGTCGGAAAAACAGGTCGGTAGCTAGGGCGTCCCTCATGGATGCATTAGGGCTCACCGACACTCGTCGGCGGGATGACGAATCCTCAGAAGAGTTCATGGAAAGGATAGAAACAGGATGCCGTGCCGTGTATTGCACAGATTTCGGCAACTGGGAAAGATGTAACATAGATTTGAGGAGATTTCTCCTCTTCCTTTTGGGGAGATTGGTACTGAGCTCGAAAGGGGACGGTATCCAATGTTACTTCCTGGAGCTGCTGTCAGAACTTGAAAGAGTAGGGTATTATGCCTGGGGAGCCGCCATGCTGGCACACTTGTTTGCAGGCCTATTCCAAGAAACGGATCGTGAGATGACTGTGAGTGGTTTCACACCATTCATCCAGGTATTTTTGGTTTTGCTTGTTTTGTATTTTTTTTATTATTTTCGCAAGGTGCTGATGACCTGCGCCGAGCAGCTATGGAGCTATTATTACCTCCCCATGGGGAGAGCTCGACATTGACGACCCGTGATGGTGCCGCAAGCCAGGCGGTGGGAACCCATCATGAGTGCGGCACCCCTAACCTACCAACTGATGGTGTTAAGGCGGGAGCTACAGGAGTTCCCTGCAGCGATGGTAAACTGGAGACCCTACTCAGACATGGTCGATGCCAACCAGCCGTGGGTTCTAGCAAGTCGTGCCCGGTTCGGAAGGGAACTATGGTTGCACTGCCTGAATGAAATCGAGCCGCTTCGGCTACGATTAGTTATGAGGACTTTAGGACTGGCTCAAGAATGGGTGGATTCAGCTGCGCCACCTCGTGTCGGGAGAAAGACGCGAGGACCGGTGACCTGCATTGACTGGCGCGTGCGGTTCCCTGAACAGTACGAAGACTGACAACGGGGTGGCACGATTGTAGAATCGCAGGCGCGGGACAGCGAGGACTACTTGCGTCTATATAGGACAAAGTACGCAGAACGGTTCCAACCTCGGGGACTTGTGAAGGTAGGTTTCCCCTTTTTCTCTTCTCTTCTTTCTCCTTTTCTTGGTTTTTCTGGTGAAAATGCTGACTTGTAAGGCTGCAGGATGTCCGAGATGCCATGATAGCGAATTTACGAACTCGCTTGGCAGAGATGGAACAACAATTGGGCGATTCCCGCGGAGCTACGAGCGCTCTGGTAGGTGTACAGTACATTCCTAATTAAAACCCCAGATTCCAGATGTTGGCTGCTAATTCACATGGTCGTAGCATGCCCAGATTGGCGCGGCCTCCCCAGCGATGGGAGTAGGTGGTGCCTCTTCCAGCTTGTGGATTCTCACCTCAGAACTTGACTCTCTTCACGAGCAACTCGCTCACGCCACGCAGCGTGCTGCGGAGGCAGAAGGGATGCTCCGTATACAGGTAAAAGTTTCAGCGTTGAGTTCTCTTTGTTTACGCCTTATCGCGTATCTGAGATGGTACACTCGGCAGGAAAAGGAGACGGAAGAAGCGCTTGCCCAAGCTGTAACGACCCGAGAATCCGATTACCGGGAAGGCCCGATAACCCGAGACTCGCACCGCCGCCCACGAGCCGGGAGGGCTCGGAAGGGCTAAAAGGAGTGTGGAGGCACAAAGAAATAGGAAATAAAGCAGGACAATCAACAACAACAAGCTGAAAGAAAGAACAGCAACAGCTACAACAGAGTCCAGTCCAACAGAAAGTACAGTCTAAAGCAGTAAAGCGTACCACATGCCAAGTGAACACTCGGCCCGGCAAGCTGGCAACTGAGAACCTCCGCTCCGCACCCTCGAACCACGAGGAAGAACCGCTACACCTGAAAAGCAGGGAATGAGTCTCCAAAACAGAGACTCAGCAGGGATCCCGCGGAACCCCAACCGGAAACAACGGCGGTAGCGGAAAGGAAGCTACAACTACAGCAGGAACAGCAAACCGGTGGCCGGTCAAAAACTCGGCACTACAGCTACTCCTACTGTACCAGAAGGCACACCTCGATCACGCAGTCGAAGCTACCAAACCACGCTAGTACCACCTACCGAAGTAAGAACACACGGCAACCACGCCGTAGAGGCCTGTCCCTCGGACACAGCCGACCTGGACACGCTGTCCAAGGTGCAACCCCGACCATCCGATCGCGGGTACCGCACAACAAGACCCAACCTCGGTAAAGCCACTAGCATTAGACCCTTGGCGCGAAAACCAACACACGCGCCACGGCGAAACAACCGAACTCAACGGTCAACACGACCGAAAACCCGAAGGTCGAAATCACGGAAACTGATAGTCTGTCACTCCGTACTCGACAGGAGTACCACCCACTAGAAGCACAGCCGGTAGCGTCCCCTGACGTCTTACACCGCACCGCAGGTGAACCGCCTGACGTGGTAGGTCCTACCCGAGGCGCGAACACCGTACAAGTAACCACAAACAAGTAACTAGCTGGGGTCACGCCCGTCGACGTGGGTCCAACCGCCCCCAACCACGTGTGCACACACAGACCACGCGTCCCTGGTCTGGTCCTCTGACCGGTTTTCCCCTCAGCCGGACTCTGGCTGCAAGACGTGGGGCCCGACGGCAACCGGTCCACAAACCGCCTCTAAGGGTAAGCCCGTACACCACTCCCTGGTGCGACCAGCACACGCGTACTGGTAGGCTACGACTAGTGGAGGGTCACTGAAGGAGTAGACTTTCAACTCAACGGAAAACAACGTCCGAATCCGACGACGTACGGGGACCACCCCACGTACCGGCCCCGTCGCACGGCGACCACAGTCGGAGAAGGAACAGAACTTGCAGTCCACGGTCACGCACGCAGCCTGCGCGAAAGTCAAGAAAACCCAAGTGACGCTAAGTCACTGGACTCTGGACAGTCCTCTAGACACACTACAGCCAACGGTCCTTGAGTCGCAAGACTCGGGGTCAAGACCGTTGCACGCAACAGCACAAGGCCGTCGATCTAGCCCAATCTCTAGGTCCAAAACCACGATATCACGAATACCGAGACAACACACGAGTTGCCAAGACCATTCCCTTGAGAAGGGAACGCAAGGGACAAAGGCCACTCACACGGGCCACACGGAAAACACAGAAGCACGATTCCCAAGGCAGCACACAAGCCGCCGCGACGATTTCCCATCTTGAAGCAAGCGGGAAACCTCCAGCCCCAGGCCGGGTAACTGGACTCGCAGTCCAAGACCAACCACGTGGCCCACATGGGAATCGCCTTCCAGAAAAACTCACGGCATGCGGGGGAGACCCCACCGCACCCACACCGATACACGGTGACTCGATCGAGCGTAACACGAAGGCCCAGCACGCGAGAAGTCACCCGGACTCTCAACCCTACGGGCACGCTAAACGAGATAACACGGTCCTCCAGACACCCTCAAAACACGGACACAGAAACCCACGGGTGTCAGGGACACTCACAAGACCGCAGGTCGACCACTGGGTCACAACCGGGTCGACTAGGGATCCACACATTGCGGGACAAGGCGGAGAACACAAAAACTCGCCTCGGAACAACACAAAGCCTGACGGTCTAACCCTAGACCGTCACAGGGCTGTAACGGTCTAGGCGAGACCGTCACATCCACCTGGCGGCCTAACGCAGACCGTCACACGGCCCAAAGAACGCAGGATGTAACGCGCCTGGCCCAGCGCGTTACACGAATGTAACGCGCTTGCCCTGGTCCGTTACACGCCTCACGCTCTCAGCGTGAAAGCAGGATGTAACGCGCTTGCCCCAACGCGTTACACGGATGTAACGCGTCTGGCCTGGCGCGTCACACACGCTGCCCTCCCCAACGGATAAAAACGGCTCTGACGGCCCACCCTGGGCGCGTTACAAGCATGTAACGGTCCAGAGGGCACCGTCACACCCCCAGCCCTCAGCTGGGCAACAGGGAATGTGACGCACCCACCCTGGGGCGTCACAAGGCTGTGACGCGCCAGCCCTGGTGCGTCACACGCCTGACCCGAAAACCAACGGAAGAGACTCTAACGGTCTAGCCCTGGTGCGTCACAGCACCTGGCGGTCTATCGTGGGACCGTCACACCCACAGACCACCAAGGGCCAACAGAAGGGGATGTAACGGCCCTGCCCAGGCGCGTTACACCAAGTGACGGCCACTGGAAGGACCGTCACTTCCTTCCGAGAACGCTACGGCGGGAAACGACCCAAAACTCGTCCCACGCCCCCATACCTCCACAAGAGAGGGGGAAAACAAGGGGGAAGCTCCCCAGAAGCCCCTAGCATGCATCTACGGCCTCGGATCGGCCAAAAACGCAATGAAACGAGAGATCGGCCCACAAGCCCTAAAACATGGGTTTTGCCCAAAAACCCCGATTCCACCCGCTCGGCTCACCACGGCCTACGAAACTCGCGGGAAAGGAAGTGCACGAGCTGGGGAACCATCACCCTACCTCCACCGAAGATTTCGCGCCCCGAGCTCGCCGATCCGCGAAGAAACGCCGTGAAACCCTCGCCGGCTCGCGACCGCGCCACGAGCTCCCACGCGCCTCCACCGCCTCGATCCTCGCCCATCCTCGCCCGCGTCCTCACCCGCGCCGCCTCCGCCTCGCCCCCGCCTCGCTCCGTCGGCCGCCGGAGAAGAGAGGGGAGAAAGAGGGCGTGAGAGAAGAGAGAGAGTGAGAAAGAGAGAATGAGAGGGGGAGAGAGGAAAGGGTTAGTATATATAGGAAAACCCGAAAATTCGATAAATTCAGAAAATTACGAAAAATTACCTCCGCGATCCTCGGAAGGAACACAACGCAGTGGTACTGTCCCGGAGTCGTAGAACGCCACGGTTTGCCCTGCAAAGAGTTCCGAAGGCACATCAGGGGAAAACACGTGTAAAGCACAAAATACACTCCGAGACCCACTAAAATGATCTGAAAAATATCCGAAAAATCCGGGGCATTACAGCCCTCCCCCCTTAAAGGAATTTCGTCCTCGAAATTCAGGACCTAGAACGACGTCCTAGAGGAAGAACACTGAACCAACTGACACGCTGTCAGGGCCCCCAGCACAGAAAACCTCGATTCTCACGAAAACACGGATCCTGAGGAACACAGCCAGACTCACAATCACACACAACACCTCGCTCCTCGCGCCGAGCACACCGGCCACAGAGCAGGCATATACCAAAGGACACAGTCCGGCATCACCTCAGACAATGCGAGAATCAACCATGGCACCGCAGCCACAATCTCGCTCACCGAGGAAACACAACCCTCGCCACGAGAAACAGCTACTGATTCATCCAATGGTCAGCAGACAAATGGCACATCAGCTTTACAACCAGCTGACAGGTCACACGCCCTCCTCGAGGGAGCAACCAAAATAGAGCCTCCACCAGCTCAAGCAGTCCTCTCCGCAGACCGCAACTAGCTCATCGGCTCAACACCAAGAAACACCTCACACATGGCAAGCCGAAAGCCAGACACAACACCGTGCCAACTCTTGTCAAAAGACAACCTTCGACAAAGCCCAGATCCCATCCGGAAAAGGCACATCACAGAAACGACCATCAAAGGTCTCGCTGGCACACGGCTCTCGCCACGCTCGAGCCCCAACAACCAGCATCTTCTGTCTCTGAAAAGACCATCCACTGGTCACCAACTGCTCGCCAACTCGACCCTCTCGGGAAGCACGACGAAACCAAATGACAGAACATGGCGTCTTCAGTCATCACCCTACGGGACTCAGACTTATAGGGAACCACCCCATGCTAGTCACCAAACCAGGGATAACCTTGCGACACCAATGTCCTATCAGGGACCACCAATCCGACGCCAAACTCACAAAAGGCCTCCGCCCACAGGCGTCACTCTTCCATCTGGTCTCATCAAATCCTTCGATCAATCCAAGTGGACACCTGCCAATCCCGATTCCGCCCTTACCACAGAGCCACGGGACACCACCTGAACAGTGCTCACGGGTCCCTAAGCAATAACCATCTCACCGTCACAATCCGACAAGATCGTAGAACCAACAGGAACCCACAGCCTGGCAGAGACCACATCCTCAAAGCACGATCTCATCCGAGGGCACGACTGGGAACACAAGTCGGACACCAAGCCACCGACTCCGACCATCACGTCCTCGACCTCCGTCAGGCGACATCCTCAACAACCTCATCCAGGTCCGACACCGACGCCTGACACGGCTTCCATCACAGGAACATGGTACTCATGCGGCGCACTAGCCAGCACATTCCCCAACACTCCACCCTGCCAGTGCCAACAACCACAAAACCTCGAGCAACGGCACGGCAACAACACGTTTCACACCAAGGAACCAATCCTCCGATGCTGAACGCGAACTCAGGAATCCACCCGTAGCAACCAACGCTACGATCCTGAACTAGTGGGTCACAAGCCCACCACGCTTCCGCTGCGTACTCAGATCCGCGCACACAGCCGAGAAAGCAAACGCCGCCCAACCAGCGCTCGTCCTTTCGGAACAGCGCCAGCACCCTCACACGACAAGGGAATGGGCACGACTTCTCACAGGCAGCCACCTTGCCAAAACAAGGAGCACGTCTCGCACGGACTTCATGGCACACAAGGCCAACCAATCCGAACACACAACGCAAGACGACGATCCTTAGCCGAACGCAATCTCTCCAACCAAAGGAGAAACCAGCGCACTTCGACCAACGGAAGAACTCCACGCTCGACCTGACCTCGAACCTCGCGCACGCTGGAAACAGCACCATCCAGCACCAAGGAAAACCATTGCTTCCATCAGGTCAGCGCCTCCGACACACTCGACGAGTGTCACGTCGGACTACAATCACATCACCTCTCGATGCACCAGCGCTGCAATTCCTCGAACTGCAACACGGCGTGCCAAGAGCCGCATCACGAGCCATAACGACAACCGCCGACGCTCATCCTCGAGTCCCGAACTCACCGCGGAGCCTTCCCATCTCAAACCAACTCCAGGGCGAACACAACCCATCCACTGACAGAAGCACAGGAGCAAAGACTTACTGGGACATCTCTGCCAAATCCTGCCTCGAAATCAGCAGAACGATCAGGACCGACACGTCATTTCTGACGCCACAGAGCGCGACAAGAACATCAGGCTCGACGAAACAGCAGCCCACCGAGAAGATCCTCCGCTCACCCGAGCACACTTCCCGATCAGAACGCCTCAGGAGCTGGACAAACCTCAAGCTGGAGTGGCCAAAATCGACAGCAGCTCCCTCGAAGCACGCTCACGGCCACTTAACCACGAACAGTCCGCACCAGACACCTGACCACGCTGCAGGTTCCTCGAATGCAGCACCGCGAGCTCACACCTGCTAGCAACCTCTGCCCAACGCAGCACAACCAGGGCCACCACCGATGAGGGAGAAGGCTCTCGACCTCGATCCTTAGACCCCATGCTGGCACAAAAGTCGCGGACAGCAACCACCTTCACAGTGCCGCACAGCGCACTCAAGCTCTCAAGCGAGAAACAAGGCGAAAAACAAGCACAAAACCCTAAGCCAGCTGCCAACTGTACTGGACCTTATGGACTCTGATCACTGCAATATCTCGAATTCCTATGTACGTCCACAACCACCGCTCTGATACCAGCTGTAACGACCCGAGAATCCGATTACCGGGAAGGCCCGATAACCCGAGACTCGCACCGCCGCCCACGAGCCGGGAGGGCTCGGAAGGGCTAAAGGAGTGTGGAGGCACAAAGAAATAGGAAATAAAGCAGGACAACTCAACAATAACAGAAAGAAAGAACAGCAACAGCTACAACAGAGTCCAGTCCAACAGAAAGTACAGTCTAAAGCAGTAAAGCGTACCACATGCCAAGTGAACACTCGGCCCGGCAAGCTGGCAACTGAGAACCTCCGCTCCGCACCCTCGAACCACGAGGAAGAACCGCTACACCTGAAAAGCAGGGAATGAGTCTCCAAAACAGAGACTCAGCAGGGATCCCGCGGAACCCCAACCGGAAACAACGGCGGTAGCGGAAAGGAAGCTACAACTACAGCAGGAACAGCAAACCGGTGGCCGGTCAAAAACTCGGCACTACAGCTACTCCTACTGTACCAGAAGGCACACCTCGATCACGCAGACGAAGCTACCGAACCACGCTAGTACCACCTACCGAAGTAAGAACACACGGCAACCACGCCGTAGAGGCCTGTCCCTCGGACACAGCCGACCTGGACACGCTGTCCAAGGTGCAACCCCGACCATCCGATCGCGGGTACCGCACAACAAGACCCAACCTCGGTAAAGCCACTAGCATTAGACCCTTGGCGCGAAAACCAACACACGCGCCACGGCGAAACAACCGAACTCAACGGTCAACACGACCGAAAACCCGAAGGTCGAAATCACGGAAACTGATAGTCTGTCACTCCGTACTCGACAGGAGTACCACCCACTAGAAGCACAGCCGGTAGCGTCCCCTGACGTCTTACACCGCACCGCAGGTGAACCGCCTGACGTGGTAGGTCCTACCCGAGGCGCGAACACCGTACAAGTAACCACAAACAAGTAACTAGCTGGGGTCACGCCCGTCGACGTGGGTCCAACCGCCCCCAACCACGTGTGCACACACAGACCACGCGTCCCTGGTCTGGTCCTCTGACCGGTTTTCCCCTCAGCCGGACTCTGGCTGCAAGACGTGGGGCCCGACGGCAACCGGTCCACAAACCGCCTCTAAGGGTAAGCCCGTACACCACTCCCTGGTGCGACCAGCACACGCGTACTGGTAGGCTACGACTAGTGGAGGGTCACTGAAGGAGTAGACTTTCAACTCAACGGAAAACAACGTCCGAATCCGACGACGTACGGGGACCACCCCACGTACCGGCCCCGTCGCACGGCGACCACAGTCGGAGAAGGAACAGAACTTGCAGTCCACGGTCACGCACGCAGCCTGCGCGAAAGTCAAGAAAACCCAAGTGACGCTAAGTCACTGGACTCTGGACAGTCCTCTAGACACACTACAGCCAACGGTCCTTGAGTCGCAAGACTCGGGGTCAAGACCGTTGCACGCAACAGCACAAGGCCGTCGATCTAGCCCAATCTCTAGGTCCAAAACCACGATATCACGAATACCGAGACAACACACGAGTTGCCAAGACCATTCCCTTGAGAAGGGAACGCAAGGGACAAAGGCCACTCACACGGGCCACACGGAAAACACAGAAGCACGATTCCCAAGGCAGCACACAAGCCGCCACGACGATTTCCCATCTTGAAGCAAGCGGGAAACCTCCAGCCCCAGGCCGGGTAACTGGACTCGCAGTCCAAGACCAACCACGTGGCCCACATGGGAATCGCCTTCCAAAAAAACTCACGGCATGCGGGGGAGACCCCACCGCACCCACACCGATACACGGTGACTCGATCGAGCGTAACACGAAGGCCCAGCACGCGAGAAGTCACCCGGACTCTCAACCCTACGGGCACGCTAAACGAGATAACACGGTCCTCCAGACACCCTCAAAACACGGACACAGAAACCCACGGGTGTCAGGGACACTCACAAGACCGCAGGTCGACCACTGGGTCACAACCGGGTCGACTAGGGATCCACACATTGCGGGACAAGGCGGAGAACACAAAAACTCGCCTCGGAACAACACAAAGCCTGACGGTCTAACCCTAGACCGTCACAGGGCTGTAACGGTCTAGGCGAGACCGTCACATCCACCTGGCGGCCTAACGCAGACCGTCACACGGCCCAAAGAACGCAGGATGTAACGCGCCTGGCCCAGCGCGTTACACGAATGTAACGCGCTTGCCCTGGTCCGTTACACGCCTCACGCTCTCAGCGTGAAAGCAGGATGTAACGCGCTTGCCCCAACGCGTTACACGGATGTAACGCGTCTGGCCTGGCGCGTCACACACGCTGCCCTCCCCAACGGATAAAAACGGCTCTGACGGCCCACCCTGGGCGCGTTACAAGCATGTAACGGTCCAGAGGGCACCGTCACACCCCCAGCCCTCAGCTGGGCAACAGGGAATGTGACGCACCCACCCTGGGGCGTCACAAGGCTGTGACGCGCCAGCCCTGGTGCGTCACACGCCTGACCCGAAAACCAACGGAAGAGACTCTAACGGTCTAGCCCTGGTGCGTCACAGCACCTGGCGGTCTATCGTGGGACCGTCACACCCACAGACCACCAAGGGCCAACAGAAGGGGGATGTAACGGCCCTGCCCAGGCGCGTTACACCAAGTGACGGCCACTGGAAGGACCGTCACTTCCTTCCGAGAACGCTACGGCGGGAAACGACCCAAAACTCGTCCCACGCCCCCATACCTCCACAAGAGAGGGGGAAAACAAGGGGGAAGCTCCCCAGAAGCCCCTAGCATGCATCTACGGCCTCGGATCGGCCAAAAACGCAATGAAACGAGAGATCGGCCCACAAGCCCTAAAACATGGGTTTTGCCCAAAAACCCCGATTCCACCCGCTCGGCTCACCACGGCCTACGAAACTCGCGGGAAAGGAAGTGCACGAGCTGGGGAACCATCACCCTACCTCCACCGAAGATTTCGCGCCCCGAGCTCGCCGATCCGCGAAGAAACGCCGTGAAACCCTCGCCGGCTCGCGACCGCGCCACGAGCTCCCACGCGCCTCCACCGCCTCGATCCTCGCCCATCCTCGCCCGCGTCCTCACCCGCGCCGCCTCCGCCTCGCCCCCGCCTCGCTCCGTCGGCCGCCGGAGAAGAGAGGGGAGAAAGAGGGCGTGAGAGAAGAGAGAGAGTGTGAAAGGGAGAATGAGAGGGGGAGAGAGGAAAGGGTTAGTATATATAGGAAAACCCGAAAATTCGATAAATTCAGAAAATTACGAAAAATTACCTCCGCGATCCTCGGAAGGAACACAACGCAGTGGTACTGTCCCGGAGTCGTAGAACGCCACGGTTTGCCCTGCAAAGAGTTCCGAAGGCACATCAGGGGAAAACACGTGTAAAGCACAAAATGCACTCCGAGACCCGTTAAAATGATCCGAAAAATATCCGAAAAATCCGGGGCATTACACAAGCTGCGCAGAAGGAGGCTAGAATAGCAGAACTGGAGAGGGAACTGCGGCATCATCCTGATGACGACTCATCCAGGGATGCTATGGAACTGAGGATCACTCTCCAGTTGGAGAGGGAAGACCGTGAGAGAGAACGGGCAGAGAGAGAAAGAAACGCAGAGAGAGAAAGAGCCAACAGTTTGGCTGAAAGGGAGGAGCGAAGGGCCATGGAGGCCCAACTATTCGAACTCCGAATCGGCCTTGGTCTTGCTGAACAGTGGCTGAGAGATGGTGAAGAGCGCTACCGAAAAGCACGAGAGCGTGGCTTTCGTGTTGGTAGCTTCTCTACAGCTTCCGTGGATCAACGCCGGGATGTGGGAATAGGAAGAGGAGTACAGAGCGGCAGGAGTACCGCTTTTCATAGTTGGGTAGCACCTTTGAGAGTGTTTTGCCCGGAGAGTAGTGGGACGAGTAATGCAGAGAGAGAGGGCGGAACTTGATGTAAAAATTTTTTTGGTTTTTGGAATAAAACACAAGGTTTGATTTGTTTGTTTTTAACCCTTGCTTCAGTTACCTGAATCCCTGCACATATCACTGAAACAAACAAATCAGAATTTCTGTTCTGACTTGGCCCCTTGCTCAATAAGCAAATGGTCACTGTGACTGTCCTTGATAACTGGTCAAGGGGCCAAGCCTTTATTTAACGAAGGCAAGGGAAAGATGCGGTGATGATAAATGCGACAGGCAAGCACACGAATGCAAGCGGTATTAAAAGTGAGATGCTGCACGCAAATGCAATCATGCAAAATTGATTTGTTTTCTTTTTTATATTTGACATTTTTTTGTTTTATCATAAAAAGCTTTTTTTGTTTGCAAATATGTACATTTCTCTTTTCCATTTTTTTGTGCTTTTATCATTTCAAATTTTTTATTGCTAACGCCCGGCAGGCACCCAAATGGCACCTAACCTTCGTGAGACAGGGGTTTCTTACTAACCTCCCAGGTATCCTAAGTGCACATCTAGGTTGATTTGGGCCTCTAGACCCCTCGAATGACGATCCCGCCGGCTAAGACTTACCCTGATGACAATACCGTCATGCCATGCTTAGGCTCCCAGTTGCTTCCGACCACAGGGATTCACCCAAAAGGTGTTTGAGGTAAATGATTTGCCCGACCCGGGTCTGTTTCCTCACAACTCTAGATGGTATAAGATGGAACACCCTGGAACCCTAACGACCAACCGCGCGACGCTGACCCGGAATCAGACGCCGTCGCACCCATAGGTGACGCGCTTGCATTGGCCTAAGCCCGAGGTTAAACAAGAAGACATCAAGGTGGTAAACAGGGGTCTTGACCAGCCAGAAACACAGAGACTCCTTCGCAGCGATAGCTTTTGCTTTTCAAAGTAGGCAACCAAATGTGTATATTAAAATAAGGTCGCAGACCCTAGGCAGTTTTCACCTTTCAGAAACTCCATCGAACCTTCATCTTTAGAGGGAGAAGGAAGAGTGTAGGGGATAAACCTCCTGAGAGGACCGGCAAAGCCGTTAACCCGGCGAGTGAATAAGGGCCCATTAACTCTTTCCTTTCGGACAACTTCGGACCAAATCTCGAGCATTTACATTCCACGGCCCCCCTTTGTGGATTCAGACTTTTGCTTTGAGGGGTTTCGTTTATCGCACCAGGCACGGTCACGACCAGGCTTTTCTCTTGATTTTGATTTTGTATTTCTTTCTGTGAGGGAGATATAGTCGTTTGACGTTTGTGGGCTCCCTTTTCGTATGCCTGCGGGGACACTGCCCTCTTCTCGTGCTCTGATCGATGCTCGAGGAAATGGGTCCTACTCTTGCCTTTGGGGTTTGAGTTTCGGTTTCTCATGCTCAGCGTTTTAAGGGCGCCGACTGTCTCATTTGGTCGAAGAGAAAAGAATAAAGATTACAGCTTCCGGAGATCTTCTGGGTGGAGCCCCACCGTAGGTGATGCTACCGACTTTTTTTGAATAAAATACATAAGTGAGCACATGTTAGCTTCCTTCGAGCGAGCATAGGCCGACGTGGCCGGACAGGGATCTCCACGGTTCTGGCAAACCAAGACCCGGTGCCTACCAAGCCTTAATGGGCCCTATCCTAACATGAAGGTTAGATGCAGGGACTTAACTACATGGTGACTGCCAGGCATCGGCGTTTTGAATTTTCCATATTTTTAGTGGTTTTCAGTATTTCTTTGTTTTTGATGTTTTTTTTTTATCTTTTCATCATTTTTTTTTGTTTTGTGCTAAGGATAGTATTTCTTAAGATAAAGCCCATTCCAAGGGTGGGATAACTCGGTCCCTTCGGCGTTGATTAGCTTGTAGGCGTTGCCAGGGTACACGGCTTGAATTACAAATGGTCCTTCCCAATTGGGTTGGAGCTTAGAACGCGGCCCTCCAGGTTTGACAAAAATTCTTTTTACGACCATCTCACCGACTTTGAATTTTCTTTCAACGACTTTCTTTTGGTAAAAGCGAGCGAGTCTATTTTGATACACACGCGCGTGTTCGGCGGCGGCCAGCCGCTTCTCATCCAAGAGTTCCAACTGGGCGAGGAGTGAATTACGACGATCGTCGAGGGAAAATTCCTCGTCCAATTGTACCCTGAGAGAAGGGATCAGAGTCTCGTACGGGACTACCGCTTCCATACCATAAGTAAGGGCAAATGGAGTCTGCCCGGTGGGGGTACGGATTGAAGTGCGATAGGCCCATAGAGCTTCGATAAGCTTTTCTGGCCAGTCTGAAAACTTACTAGACTCGCAGGTTTTTTTGATGATTTTGAGCAATGTTTTATTGGTGGCCTCCGCTTGGCCGTTACCTTGTGGGTAATAAGGCGATGAATGATGCAATGCAATTGCGTACCTTTTGCAGAGGTCCTGTAGGTCCTGAGAAATGAATTGTGGCCCATTGTCGGTGACGATCGTGCTTGGGATGCCGAATCTGGCGAGATGTTCTTCATGATGAACTTGCAGACTGTTGACGCCTTGATTTCCGCGTAAGCCTCGGCTTCGGCCCATTTGGTGAAGTATTCCGTCGCAGTAAGGATGAAAGATTTCTGCTTGGTGAGGGAATTGGGATCACCTAGGGGACCAATGATGTCGAATGCCCACATGGAGAAAGGCCACGGGGAGGATATTGGATGAAGTGAGGAAGATGGTGAATGGATTTTATCGGCGTGAAGTTGACACTTGACACACCTACGGACATAGATGGCACAATCTTCTTCCATGGTGGGCCAATAAAAGCCTTGCCGAATGATCTTCTTGGCAAGCATCTGACTATTCACGTGGCCACCGCACACACCCGAGTGCGTCTCCTCTACACATTTCCAAACCTCATCGTCATCAAGACATCTTAACAGAATACCAGTAAGGCTCCTTCTATAGAGTAGACCTCCAACCAATGTATATTTCTGAGCCACTCTTCTTATGGCTTTCTTGTCCTCTGTGGTGGCCCCTTCAGGATAAGACTGATCTTGGCAGTATTTGACAATTTCATAGAACCATGGTTTCTCTTCATCAGCCAGTTCTTCTTCAACCTCTGCCAACATGAGCTCCCTCTTCTCAAGGATATCTTCCTGCAGGATCTTCCTTGCTATCCTGTCTTTGATGTTTACGTAGGAAGCATCATCGATTGCAGGAGCATGAAGTTTGTAAATGGAAATGGACTTAAACCATCTTCCTAGAGGGAACCTTATGGATGATGCCAACGAGGCGAGGGCATCGGCGAGAATGTTCTGATGACGAGGGACATGAACAAAGATCAGTTTGGCGAACAGTTTGGCAAAGGCAGCAGTGAGTTCTTGGTATGGCTTGAGTTTGGGATCGCGAGTGCGATACTTAGTGAGCACCTGGCGAATGATGAGTTGACTATCACCTACGACTCGCAACTCAGTGATACGAAAAGAATGGGCGAGTTCTATGCCAGCTAAAAGAGCTTCATATTCAGCTATATTGTTGGTGACTGAAATTTGAGCTGATATGCCAACGGGAATGTGAGACCTTCAGGTGACAGGAGGGCGACGCCGATTCCTCTCCCTTGAGAATTCAGAGCTCCATCAAAATATAGTGTCCACATTGGCTCATCTAATTGGTTGATGGACATTAGTTCCTCATCTGGAAACTTTGATTGGACGGGATCGAACTTGGGAAGAGGATGGTGAGCGAGATGCTCGGCTATGGCATAGCCTTTAATCGCCTTTTGCTGGATGTAGGTGATGTCGAACTGAGAGAGAAAACTTTGCCAGCGTGCTAGCCTATCCGTAAGGACGGATTTCTCCAGAAGGAATTTGATAGGATTCATTCGAGCAATCAAGTGGACCTCGTGAGCCAAGAAGTAGTGCTTCAATTTCTGCACCACCCAAACGAGGGCAGCACAGGTTTTCTCCATGACGGTGTACTTCTGCTCACAGGGATTGAGAAGTTTAGACAAGTAATAGGTTGCCCGTTCCTTGCCTTCTTCATCAGCTTGTGCGAGGACGGCTCCCACGGAGTCATCCAAGACTGAGACGTAAAGGATCAGAGGTTTTTCTGGTTTGGGTGGGATGAGAACGGGTGGACTAGCCAGATATTCCTTCAACCCTTCAAAAGCTTTCTGACATTTAGAATTCCAGTGGAATTCTACTCCTGGCTTGGTCAACTCGTAGAGATGTCTACACCTTTGTGAATGTTGAGACACAAACCGATGAATAAACTGCAACCTCCCGATTAAACCTCGGACTTCCCTCAAATTTTTGGGAGGCGGCATATCCCTGATAGCCTTGGCTTTGTCGGGATCAATCTCGATCCCTCTTTTGCTCACAATGAACCCCAGCAATTTACCCGACGACACACCAAACACACACTTTTTCGGGTTCATTTTCAATTGGAACTCTCTTGACCTTTGCAAGACCTTAGCCAAAACTTCTGGATATTCCATCCTGGTCCTTGATTTCACCAATAAGTCATCCACATACACTTCCAGATATATGTGCATCATGTCATGAAATATGGCCATCATCGCTCTTTGGTAAGTAGCTCCAGCATTCTTTAACCCAAACGGCATGACCACGTAACAATATGTTCCCCAAGGGGTAGTGAATGACGTCTTTTCCTGATCCTCTTCTGCCAAACGAATTTGATTGTATCCTGAAAATCCATCCATGAAAGAGAGGGTTTCGTAGCCTGCCGTGTTATCAATCAGCACATCAATGTGAGGTAAGGGAAAATCATCCTTTGGACACGCGCGGTTAAGGTCCTGGAAGTCGATGCAAATCCTGACCTTCCCATCTTTTTTCATGACCGGGACAATGTTCGCCACCCATTGAGGATAAAGGACGACTCTAATGAAACTGACTTTGTGGAGCTTATCGACCTCTTCTTTCATTTTCAAAGCCATCTGAGGGTGGAAACGCCTTAACCTTTGTTTTACCGAGACGGACCCTGATTTTAGGGTTAAACGGTGTTCGACCAAGGTTGAATCCAGACCCGGCATATCCTCGTAGCTCCATGCGAACGTGTCCTTATATTCCTTGAGAACCTTAATTAATGCCTCTTCTTCAGAGGGTGGTAGGTTGTCACTTATGAGGATGATCCTAGGGTCTTCCTCAGTTCCCAAGTTGACTTCTTTGGTGGATTCTTCTACGGCGGTTGACGGCTGGTCGAATCTCCTCATTCCACTAGCGTATGCGCCCGCCGCATCCTCATATTCTTCACCCTCATCTTCAGTGGGGCATTCTTCATCCGTGATCTCGTAGACTCCATACCCTTCATCAGATGCACAGTCGCCCTCGCATTCTATTTCGGGTAGCTGGATGGGATTTTCTAACAACTGGGGGATGACAAGAAGGGCCTGACACCTGGCGGCCAAATCCAGAAGGAATCGACGAGGGATCTGCCTACCCTTGGATTTCTTCCTAAATATTACCCTTGGCCTATCATTCCTAGATTGACTGACAATATTTACAGAAGAAGAGGAAGACGAAGAGGATGGTGTAGAATGTACAGGAGAAGACCCCTCAGAGGAGGGGTAGAAAAGGTCACTCATCGGACCTTGGACGGGTGGTCCGCAAGGCGGTACGCACCCGTGGGAGATGTAGGAGGTTTCCTCAACGAAGATGTGTTGTTGGGGAGTTTGAAAATTGACGTTTTTTTTTCGTTTTCATTTTTAATGACAAAGCAGTGAAAAGAGATTGGAGGAGAGAGAAAAGGGGTTATGGCTAGAGGATTGTGAGGCTCATAGAGCAGATCATGGTTGAAGACCTGGGGCGGGTTGAAAAGCCCGCGCAGGTATGTAAGCAAAGAAGGGGACCTGGGAAGATCATCAGACAATTGTCTGGCCCAGGAAGAAGATATCAGCAAAGGCTGAGACGAGTGGATGGAGAGGATGGCGGCTAATGAGCCGTCGACGGCAATGTTGAGGACGGATGAAGATCCGTCGATGACAGAGTCCTTCTGGCGAGGACGAGGATAGTTTGGAACCTTGGCAAGAGTGGTAATATTCTCTGATATTTCGGAGATCAATGGTGGTCCTTCAAGCTGCGGAGACGAGAACATCCTTTCCAGTGCAACGGAAATGTCCCGTATGTCGAATCATTTGTCCCACTCGCATTCCGGATCTTTGATCTTGTCTCTTTTGGTGATCCTCGGATATTTTTCAGCCAAATATACAGCATGTGATCCCCCATATGCTTCTCGTGGATGATCTCCCATCTGAACAACGGGCCCTCTGTTGAAGTGATTTGATAGAGTCCACGTGAGGGGCTTCCAATCTGCCTTGAACGGTCCTTTGAAGCCCAGGCCAAACCTGCGGTTCGGCCTAATTTCCTTTGACGGTTTGAGCATACCCTGTAACTGTGCACCCAGACCTTTTCCCTGTTGATAGCCGATATTCCTCATAATCTCCCAACCTTTGGAGTGAAGAGGGAGACATGATGTTGTGGTTGCCCTGACCGGCTCCTTTGGTGCTAGTGGAACATGAGACGGATCACGTACGTCCAGCAGTGACAATATGGGCCAATGAGACGGCCAAACAGAAGGCAGAGAGGTGTTGATAGCATCCACTGTGTGAAGGACAGGTGTACTGACCACTTTAATAATTCTCCCATTGTAAGGAAACTTCATGCACTGATGGTTGGTGGAAGGCACAGCGTCTATGGCTTCGATGTAAGGGTGACCCAGTATAGCCTTGAATGTGGGGTCCATGTCGAGGACATGGAATTCCGTGGGAATTGCCATGGGGCCTAGTTCTGCCTTCAGAATAATCATCCCCTGCGGCGGCCTTTTGCTATTGTCATAAGCCGTGACCGTGATCGAGGAAGGTCTTATTTGTTCCTCGTTGACCCCACACAACTGAAGAGTGCTCATGGAGATCACATTTATGGATGCACCCGTATCCACAAGACACGGGTTTATGGATACCCCATTGATTTTTATTGAAATGCACAGTGCATATTTCTGAGCTTCCTTGGGAGCGAGCTCGTAGTTGTGAAACATAATGGCTGGTTGTGTGTCTGTTGGGGTCAGGACTGTCGAAATCTTCTCCACGGGGAGGTCTTCATTAACCATGACTCTTTGAAGGTATTCCATTAAGGCTGCCTGGTGGGATGTGGATCTTTGAAGAAGCTCGAGGATGGAGATCCGAGCAGGCGTCTTGTCCAAATGTTTTAATAGGTCATACTGTGTTCCAGGGATAGCTCTTTCTGGTTGTTCTGCATCATCCTTCTCTGGCTGAGGTTGCTCGGGATTCTGACTGTTGTGGGAGAAAACCCTGTGGAAAATCCTTCCGCTCCGGAGCACCATTGCCTGTGGCTTTTGTACCTCTGTGGGGGCAGCAGTGGGTTTTAACAGGGGTTTGAGGGGTAGTAGTGGAGGAATGGTTGATGAAGCAGGGGTGATGACGGGAGCAGGGATTCTGATGAGGGGTTTGTTAGGTGGTGGCATGGTGGAGGTAGAGGGGATATTGCGCGGATTATGAAGGATAAAGGGTCTAGAAGGTGGCGATGGAGACGAAGTAGGAGTGGGTAAGGTTTGAAACGGGTAATGGTTTTGAGGTGGATGGTGGGCGATGAGTGATTTTGAAGGCATTAGTGCTGATGTGGTGGAGAAAGACGGGGTTATGTATGGTTGACGGATGACAAGGGGTTTAGAAGACGTAGGGGTAAATGTGGTAGAGGTGGGTGGTAAAGTGGGGGAGTGAGAGAAGATGAGAGGGTGTGAAGGCGTAGTGGAGAGTGTCGGTTGATAGGAGGTCGGGGTGCGGATGAGAGGGCGTAATGGTAGTGGAAATGGTGGTGGTGATACTGACGCGGGTTGATGAGAGAGAGGTGCTACCCGGGCAAGGTGAGGGGGTTGCATGACGATAGGGTTGGAGGTAGAAAGAATGGAGGTACTTTCCTGGTGCCACACCTGTTCTCTCCCGACTTTCGGGAAGGAGGAGATGGGGTTAACCTGATGATTGGGCTGTTGGTGCTCCGGTAATGGATTCTGGATTATTCCCATGTCGGGCTGTTGTTGTGGGGCCTGCTGAGGCTGCTGTTGTTGTTGTGGTTGCTGCTGCTGCTGCTGTTGTAACTGCTGCTGTGGCCTCTGAGGAGGTCTCCTAGCCTTGAGAGCCGCGACATACCGTCTCATCTCATCCCAATCTATTTGATGTTCATCATTCATATCATGGATGTAATCTTTGAAATGGAAGCAGTAATCTACTGTGTGTCCCGGCTGCCTGTGGTAGACGTAGTATTTGGAGGTATCAACATTGGGGGGCCACGCGGGCCTTTCTCTGGGTAGGGCGAGTTGGTTTGATGCCATGAGGGCATTAAAAATGTCTGCTAAGGTTTCTGGCAATGGTGGATAGTAGGCTCTCTTGGGACCGAGCGGCCTCCTTTGTTGCTGTTGGGGACCATAGTTCCCCGGGGGTGGAACTTAGTTGTACTGAAGCGGTGGTTATTGTTGCTGAGGTTGTGGTTGTTGTTGCTGGGGTTGACGTAATGGAGGCATATTATCCTGGGGTGGATTATTTTGGGGTGGAGGACGAAGAGGGAAAGGACCTAGTTGAAGGGGAAGTCGGGGCATTTGTGGAGGCCTTGGGTTGACTGCGTAATTGGCATTGTTGACCGCACCCACTTGCTCATTTGTCACAACCCCTTCTGTGGCTCCGCCCGAGACACCAGCGCCTGTCTTTCTGACCACTTTGGGCTTCGGCGACTCAAACATGTTCATGATGGGGGAGTCTTTTAGCTGGGTTTGGATGTATCGGGCCCTTTCATAGAGTTCCTCCATTGTAGTAAGTTTATTCATGGCCAGGACGTGTCTGAACTGTGGGGTTGCATTAGACACAATCATCTTCACTTGTTCGGGCTCAGAGAGGGTATCCCTTATTCTTTCCGCCAGAGACCTCCATCTATCAGCATAGCGGACAAAATCCTCGTCGGGCTTCATCTTTTCGGCCACTAGGTCGGTAATGGAGAGTGAGGGACCGACCCTATCCCTATATTTCTGCAAGAACCTTCTCTGCACTATTTCAAAATTCTCGGCCTCGCGGGGCTCCAGAGAATAGAACCACTCAAGCGCGGGACCATCCAATGATCTCCGAAAGAGGTATGCCAGGGACATCTGATCGTTTTGCCAGTAGGAGGACTCATACATGAAGTCCTTGAGGTGAATGAAGGGGTTGCCGGTACCATTGTACCTACGGTACGTGGGCATTTCGGAGGGGGGAAGATGAATGACGGGAAGGATTGGCAAAGCAACCTCCGGGGTGGCTTTCACGTCCACCATTCTTCTCAGATTTTGAAACTGCTCATCCATGCGATTGAACCTATTGAGGAGCGATTGGGCGAGCTCCTCTGGAGGTGAAGGTGGCACTTGCCACTGGGGGAGAAACTGTCTCCCGGAGACTTGAGGGGGGAACCCAGAATGAGAGGGAGCTGTCGGACCACCGACAGTTGGCCCTGGCTGAAGCGGTGTGTGGGGAACAACGGGAGTTTGAGATTGTGACGGGAACTGGAATGAGGGTGGTTGTTGGCTCGCTTGACCTTGAAGCGAGGGAGACTGGATGGCTTGCGCCAATGAGGGAGATGGAATGGCCTGCACGGACTCTTGGAGAGGTGCGATGGCCGGAGTTGATTCCTGGGGCGTGGGGGAAACAGATTTCCCTTTTAGAATGGCCTGGAAGGCCCGGAGCTGTTCAGAGGTAAGCTCCGTGTTGGCGAAGACGCCCAGTAAGGAAGTGATATCCTGTGGCGGGGACGTGTCCCCGACAATAACCTGCACCTCATGCGAGGGGTCATGAGAAGGACCCGAGTCCATAGCATAGACTCGCGGGTCGGCTGTCAAACCACGGCTAGGGTGGTTCTCCTCAAAAGACTCGTGAGACATGCTCACAGTTTTCCCAGAACGCAAAAACATACACTAGCAAGTAGGTAGCAGAGATTATCAAACAAGTGGATGCTTTTACGCCCTTTTTGTGTTTTGATTTTGATGATTTTTTTTGTATTTTTAGCGAGATCCGAAGTTCACACAAAATGGGGACCCTAGTTTATTTTTTTTGTTTCACCGCCGTGTCAGCTAGGGTCTCTCGTCTCACCACGAATGAAATGACTAACTCCGGGGAACTTCAATGGTACAACCAGCCCAGTGAACGAAGAGAAGATTCTTCGATGTCGGGGACTTACGGAGGTCCCAGTATAGGAGATTCTAGTCCGTTGAGAGGAATTCCCAAACGGAGAGTCCTTCCTTCACCGGGAAAGGGTGATCCTCAAAAAAATGAAAAAAGGATAGAAAAGAGGAATGGATGTATGCAATGGAATGCTGACAGATATATAGAGTAAGAAAACAACAGAAATAACAGACATATAAGAAACAAACAACGAATCACAACTGATAGTGCTGCCGTGAGCACAACGGTGGCGCGCGCGGGCGCCAAGGTGGAGAGGCACGGATGGTGCCGAACTTGCAAGGGTAGCCGAAAGGAAGCAGTAGAGGTCCCACCGTGATCGCCAATCTGTGAGCGACGTCACGCGGTTCGGGGAAGAGAGCGGGGAAGGGGAAGCGGAGAGCGCGCGGGCTCCTTCTTTTTTGTTTGTTTGCTTTGCTGCAACACAGAAATAAGAGAGAAGGGAGAAGGGGCCACCACGGGAGATTGCTCCGGCGGGGCGAGCGGGACAAGTATAATATAGCAAGATATGGGGTTCAAACGGCCATAGCGGGAAGTGACTCGCCGCGACCTCGGGGGGACGGGAATAGTGCGAAAATTAAATAACAAGGATTGAAACGGCCATTGGGGAAGTGACTCGCCGCGGCCTCGAGAATATGAGCAGAATATAGCAGAATATAAAAGAGAATATAAGAACAGAGATTTAAACGGCCATTGGGAAAGTGACTCGCCGCGGCCTCGATGAAAAGATGTGATCGCCAGGGGCCGAAAGACCCCAAAATAAGAAGATGATCGCGCCTACCTCAAGAGCGGGAGATGGCGGGTTGCTTCTTCCTCTCCTTCCGGCCGGCCGACGGAGAGGGCTTTCCTCGGGTACCCTTGCAAAACAACGACAAATAAATGACAAGTGGATTAGAAAGATGGAGGTGTAGTATTCAAATCCTTGCGGTAAAAATAACGAAATGATGGCAAGACACACACCTGGTTGGTGTTATCTTTTAAACCCCTCTCGGACTCGAGTAGGAGGAAAATGAGATGATGGATGCAAGAAGTATAAGAGAAGAGGCGCCCTTATGAAGGGGGATAGAGGATGCAATATGATGAATGTAAAGAACTATGGAGAAAAAGGGGAGGAAAAGGCTTATTGGATGAGCCGAGGGTGAAATCCGGCGGAGCTCCGGCAGCGTGGGGACGACGTGGAAGCGCGGTGGATGAAGACGACCTTCCTCTCGCGAGCGTGAGCACCCGAGAAGCCGGCAGAACCTCCACCTACAAAAGAACCCACGGGTTAGAAAATGACTCCGTAGCCTCTGGGCTCCGGCAGCCTATCGGATCACTTAGAAGCTCCTTTAGAACTGAGGGGGTGGGCCTCTATTTATAGAGCTCTGGAGGGTGGAGGCGTCCAGGACCCTGGACACCTCCATCAGGGCTGAAATAATATTTTATTCTATTTATATATATATATTTTTTGGAATACTTTTATGGAGGCGTCCAGGGTCCCGAACGCCTCAAGCAGGTCCACCGAAAGCCGACGCCGGCCGCACGCGGTTTGGCACAACGCGTGGTTTTCTGAGCGGCGCCTCGTGATTCAAAAATGGGCGCGTCCAGCTGACCGGACGTCTCTATATTTTGGATTTTTTTCACACACGACAAACCGTCGTTCGGTGGCCGGCGCCCGTGAGGGTTTTGATGGAGGCGTCCAGGGGTCTGGACGCCTCCAAAATTATATTATTTTTTTATCTTTATTTTGTCTTTTATGCCAAGGCTGGCATTTTTATTTTTTTTATTTATTTTTATGGAGGCGTCCAGGGGCCTGGACGCCTCCATTAATATATATTTATATTTTTTATTTTTGTTTTTGCATGCCAACTGGCATTTTACATATATATATTTTTGTTTTTATTTTTATGGAGGCGTCCAGCGGCCTGGACGCCTCCATTAATTTATATGTTTTTTATTTGATTTGGGCCCTGAGAAAATAAATAAAATAAATTAAAAGGATGGGGGCGTCCAGGGGCCTGGACGCCCCCATTAAGACCCACCCGGGTCCTACCCAACGGCTTCCCGGCAGACAACATCTTGGTTCCGGAACTTCTTGATACGTCTGACTGGTGTTGATGCCGTCCGAATGGCGTGACGAGACGATTCTGGATGCCGAAAAACGCAGAAGAAGACCCGAGAAAAGGAAGCACTCGAGTGATTCAAAATGCGTAAGCCGTTGCGGGGCGTTGTATAGTAATATGAGACTTTCTCAGGAGACGTCAGGAATGGCGTGTCTACAGTCATTATGTGTGTCGTGGATCTTCACTTATTTATAAAACAAGCACTCCCAGCGCAATGCGACGCCAGTAGCATCATACCCCATGGTTTATATAATAGTATGTTTCCGACAATCAGCCGAGGGGACTAGCACAGAGCCCTTGAACACAATCAGTGCTCGATCCCATCTTCACGTATAAATTAAGCTACTTCCACGCATATAACAGTACAGTATGGCCAAGAATTTTAGTAAGTTCAACAATTCCATGATACCAATAGTCAATGAATGAATGCTTCAACGGATGTACATTATGAGTCAAGAAAGATTTAAACAAGGCTATGCTCTTAAAATAAATCGGCAGCATAACGGCATTTTTCTTAACTCTTCCTCTTTATATTCAGTTAATTCAACCAGTATGATAAGTTCTAGATCATCGAGGTATGTCTAAAACCATTGGAGTATTAACCCTTGGTCAAACCTTGGGTTAACATATGCAAGCTATGTGACGGTCATGGTCTGGGCCGTTACATTATGTAACGCTTCCACACTAGGCCGTTACTGATTCCAGGAAAATGAACTCAGAGGAATGCGACGGTCTGGAACCTGGCCGTTACTTGGGCGTGACGGTCCGGTCCAGGGCCGTTACTTGCCTAGAATCAGAAACCCGATGGTGCAATCTAGCTAATGGGCTTTAATTGGTACAACCAACTCGGCGTCCTAGTGGGAATCCCAGGCTCGCGGAGAATTACGGAGGCCTTGAAACAATGATTTCCTAGTCTATTGGAAGGAACATCCAATAGAGAGGTCCTCATGTCCAAGATAGTGTCCCTATAGTGCAATGTGTGAACTAATGACATCATACCGGAGTACGTGTCATGTACTTATAGAATTGACTCTATTGACAGAGAGAGATGCATAATTCATGTGAAATCATGATGAAAAACTCCGTCAATAGCATGCTTTCAAAATCATGCTTTAGAGTACAAAACTATAGAGTTTGGTTTAAGCATTTAATCATAGTTCAAAGTAGAAGTGAGATATAAGGCATGTAAGACCTATCATGAACGATTACATAACCTTATATTTGCAAAACTTGGATATCTACTCATGACAATAGATAGTAGTGGCAAGCTAAGATCTATTTGACAGAATACAGGATATGACGGTCTGATGAGGGGGCGTCATAATGAAAGCGACGGTCTGAACCGGGGCCGTTATATGCAAGTAGCGCGTCAATCCTGGCGCGTTATTATCAACAGAGGAGAACCCCATATACAGAGAGTGTAACGGTCCGTTCTGAGGCCGTTATTTTATAAAGACGGTCTTAGACACATGCGTTACTTACTCTGCTACAGAAACGAATATAGTGACTTAAGATATTAACTCCCATCTGGAAATCAACATACTCTAGACATGATGAACTATATAGGCCTTCTACATGCATAGGAAATCATGAATAGATGAACATCATGTTTAAATTCTCTTTTGTTAGAGTTATGGGATGTATGCAATATATAGAGATGTCAAAACATGAAAACGATGATCTAGCATGCATGATGAACACTCAAAACCAGAGGCTTTTAATCCTATTCATGAATTTTTGCCGTTCATGAGATAACCTACCTCTTACTTAGGTTGAGGGTTCTGGATTTGGTTGAGAATTCAGCCCTAGTTCTTCACCTTCCTTTATGACTTTTTCAGCTACTTCCTTGGGCTCTAACTCCACGCTCCCTTGACCTTAAGATGTGAAATTCGGAGGGGGGTTAGTCTATAATATAATCAACAAAAACTTCCAAACAACTTACCAGAAATGATGACTCCTTACCTTGCTTCTTTACGTCCAAAAAGTAAGGGTCGCACGGTTCAAAACTATGCCCTATTTATAGAGTTTGGGTTAGGGTTTGAGGATTAGATCGATTCTAGAGTCCTTATTTCACATAATTCTTATCCCTAGGAGTCCCTAGAGTCTCTTCAACCCTTCCAAGTCGATCCTTAATGGATAGGAACATCAAGTTCCAATCTTTTCACGAGATCTTTTCTTCACGGAACTGTAGACAAGTGACGGTCCAAGGCCCATGCGTCACTTGAAGGTGACGGTCGTGCGATAGACCGCTACTTGGGTCGTAGTTAGGACTTTTAAAATGTTAAAACTCTTTTGATAGTTATCTAATAATTATTTAGATATACTTGTATTTATCTTATCTTATCTTTTAAATTCGTGGGTGGGCTTAATTTCTTCTAGAATATGGGCCAATATTAAATGGGTTTGGTCTAAAATCCTTTTGGACTTTCTTTAAGTGGTTTGGGTCAATTATGTTTAACTTTTTGATCCTTATAATGACTTATCAGTCAAGTAGTCTATTTACATACTTATTCTGAAAATTTTATAAATTCCAGAAAATGATTTAAAATTCCTGGGGCTCTACACCCTCCCCCTCTTAAAAAGAATTTGGTCCCCAAATTCAAAACATGGATTGAGGAGAGCGTACTTACAGTTGAATAATTCTGGGAATCTTTTCGTCATAGCTGCTTCAGTTTCCCATGTTGCTTCATAAGGCCATGCCTTCTTCCATTGAATTTTAACCATTGGGATGATCTTATTTCTGAGTTAGCGTTCTTCCCGTTCCAGAATCCTTACTGGTGTTTGTTCATAAGTTAAGTCCTTCTGTATCTCCAGGTTATCATAAGTGATAATATGATCTGGGTCATATACATATTTCTTTAACATAGAGACGTGAAATACGTCGTGAACTCCTGCTAATTGTGGTGGTAAGGCCAGTCGGTAAGCCACTTCGCCGATTCTTTCAAGAATTTCGAATGGGCCAATAAATCTTGGAGTCAGTTTTCCTTTAATGCCAAATCTTCGAATACCACGACCTGGGGAAACTTTTAGATATACATGTTCACCTGTTTGAAATTCCAAGTCGCGCCTTCGATTGTCGGCATAAGATTTCTGCCTGTCTTGTGCTATCTTCATCCTTTCTTGAATGAGTTTTATCTTTTCTGTAGAATCTCTAATAAGATCCGGGCCTAGATATTGCCTTTCCCCTATTTCACTCCAACATATTGGTGATCGACAACTTTTCCCATATAAAGCTTCGAAAGGTGCCATTTGTATGCTAGCTTGATAGCTATTGTTATATGCAAATTCTACAAGAGGTAAGTGATCATGCCAGCTTCCTCCAAAATCAATGACACATGCTCTTAGCATATCTTCTACCACCTGGTTTGCCCTTTCTGTTTGACCATCAGTTTGTGGATGAAAGGCTGTGCTAAAATTTAATCTGGTTCCAAGTGATTGTTGTAATCCCTTCCAGAATTGTGATGTGAATCGAGGGTCTCGATCTGATATGATAGTGACAGGAACCCCATGTAACTTGACAATTTCCTTCATGTATAGGGCTGCTAGAATATCAACAGACCATCGACTTTTAATTGGTAGGAAATGTGCAGACTTAGTCAATCGGTCTATGATTACCCATATACCATCATGTCCACCTCTTGTCTTAGGTAATCCCATGATGAAATCCATTCCTATACTTTCCCACTTCCATTCCGGAATACTTAAGGGATGTAATTTTCCTGCAGGTCTGAAATGTTCCGCTTTAACTTGTTGACAAGTAAGACATCGAGACACGAAGTCAGCTACTTCCCTCTTCATATTAGGCCACCAGAAGTTCTTCTTGAGATCTTGATACATTTTTGTCCCTCCTGGATGAATGGAGTATTTTGATTTGTGTGCTTCTTCTAAGATTTGTTTCTTTGTATCTTCATGATCAGGTATACACATTCGGCCCTTAAATAATAACCTTCCATCATCAGAGATAGCAAAATCCGATCTTTGTTCTATATTTACCTTGATTTCCAGTAGAATAGGGTCATCTTCTTGCAACTTGGCCAAATCTTCAATCAATCTAGGTTGAGCTCGTATATTTGCTATAAAGCAATTTTCTTCCTTTATATCAACATCTAGATTTAACTGAGCAAATTGAGGTATGAGGTTAGTTACACTAATCATGAGACTTGATAACGTACCCATTGGTTTCCTGCTGAGTGCATCTGCTACAGCATTTGCCTTTCCAGGGTGATATTGAATAGTAAAATCAAAGTCTTTAAGATATTCCAACCATCTTCTTTGCCTCATATTAAGCTCTTTTTGGGAGAATAGATACTTCAAGCTCTTGTGATCTGAATAGACAGTGAATTTTTCTCCATACAGATAATGGCGCCAAATTTTCAATGCAAAGATAACTGCTGCCAATTCCAGATCATGTACTGGATAATTTTCTTCGTGACGCTTCAATTGTCTTGAAGAATAACAAATCACCTTTCCATCTTGCATAAGAACACATCCTAAGCCAATTCCTGATGCATCTGTGTATACTTCAAATTCAGCACCCTCCACTGGTAATGATAAAATAGGGGCTGTAGTAAGATGTTTCTTAAGATTTTGAAAACTCTTTTCACAATCTTTCGACCAGACAAATGGGTTCTCTTTCCTTGTAAGTCTAGTTAAAGGAACCGTGATCTTTGAAAAGTCCTTTATGAATCTTCTATAATAACCAGCTAGACCCAAAAAGCTTCTGACTTCTGTTACCGTCGTTGGTTGACTCCAATCTCTGACAGCTTCTACCTTAGAAGGGTCCACAGCAATACCTTCTTTTGAAATAATGTGGCCTAAGAATGAGACTTCCTTGAGCCAGAATTCACACTTACTTAACTTAGCATAAAGCTTGTGTTCTTTAAGTGTTTGCAAAGCTGTCCTTAAATGTTCTTCATGTTCCTTGCGTGTTTTGGAGTATATCAGAATATCATCGATGAAGACAACGATAAATTGGTCTAAGTATGGTTGGAAAACGTTGTTCATTAGTTGCATGAAAGCTGATGGGGCATTTGTTAACCCAAACGGCATCACCACAAATTCGTAGTGGCCATAGCGACTTCGAAAAGCTGATTTATAGATATCGTCTTCTTTGATCCTAAGTTGATGATAACCAGACCTAAGGTCAACCTTTGAGAAATATTCTGCTCCCGAAAGCTGATCGAAGAGCTCATCTATACGCGGCAATGGATATTTATTCTTGATTGTCAGTTGATTCAATTGCCGGTAGTCAATACATAACCTGAGAGAACCATCCTTCTTCTTGACAAATAGAACAGGCGCACCCCAAGGGGATGTGCTAGGTCTGATAAAACCTTTGTCCAGAAGTTCCTGTAGTTGCTTCTTCAATTCCTTAAGTTCAGTGGGGGACATCCTGTAAGGGGCTATAGAAACAGGTGCCGCTCCTGGAATGAGTTCAATGGTAAAGTTTACTTCCCTCTCGGGCGGTAAACTAGGTAGTTCGGATGGGAACACATCTGAGAATTCACTAACAATTGGAATGTCTGTTAAGATAATTTCTTTGGATTCTGTGACAATGACTGAGGCAAGAAAAGCTTCGCATCCTTGTAAGATGAGTTTACAAGCATGAAGAGAGGATATTATGGTAGGATGCTTCTTGTATTTGATGCCAAGAAAAGAAAATCTTGGAAGTCCAGGCTTGCGAAAGGATATGATCCTATTTCGACAATTTATATAGGCGTCATGATCAACAAGCCAATCAACCCCTAGAATGGCATCATAACCCTTCATGTCTAGGCATATCAAATTTGCAGGGAGGTTATGTCCTTCTACTACTACTTCGCAATCAGGATAATGCTTAGTGAGCTTAGTTCCAGGTCCTAATGGTGTAGTTATAGCGAGATTTGAAGAAAGGGGGACAGAAGTAATTGGCAAAGTTTTTGCAAAGGTAGTAGAGATGAAAGAGTGAGAAGCACCAGTATCAAATAGCACAAAGGCAGGATGGGAACAGATTTGGAGAGTACCTTCCATAAGCCCGTCCTTTTGATCCTTGGGCGCTTCCTCCTCATCTATAACTGCATTGAGGCGAGCCTGCCTCCTACGTCCTTCATTATTTGTTTGTTCTTTTATAAGGGGGCAATTTGGTACACGATGCTCCCTACTCCCGCAACGCAAACAAGCCCCTAGGCGCCTCCAGCATTCTTCAGCCGAGTGGCCGAATTTCTCGCAAAATGTGCATGCCGAGGGATCTTGCTCTTCCTTAACCTTCTTATGATTCTTGTGGGAACCGTTACCATTCCCGTTTCTTGATCTTTTCTTGCTATCACTGTTCTTGTAAGGTTCCGTGATGCTAAACTTCTCCTTTTTGTAGTGACGATCAGATTGTCGGCCTGATCCTTCTCCTTTCCCCTTTAGTTTCTCGACCTTTTCTAAGGTCCTTTCACATAAATAGGCTCGCTGGACCATCTCCGCATAAGTGCGGATATTTTGAGTTCCCAGCTGTTGTATAAAGCCGGGACGTAACCCGTCCATGAATCGGTTTGCTTTGAGTAATTCTGTGCTGATAAGGTGTGGTGCATATGGTGCGAGTCTTGAAAACTGTAACTCATATTCTGCTACTGATAGCATTCCTTGACGAAGGGAGGCGAACTCCATGGCCTTCCTTTCTTTTACATGCTCCGATAAATACTTGGCACGGAATAGTGTGAGGAAACCATTCCAAGTATGTGGTGCATCTACTGGTGGTGCCGGAACTGTCTTCCACCACGTTCGGGCATCTTTATTTAATTGAAACGTCGCTAGACGGACTTTCTCCTGATCAGTGCATTGTATAACATCAAAAATTCTGTTCATCTCATCTATCCAATTCTCTGCTTCGTCTGGATTTGAGGATCCATAGAAACGCGGAGGGTTTAGACTCCGAAAATTTCGATGAAGGTCTCCAGCCCTTGCCCCTGCACCGCCCTGTGCTATGGTTTGCAGCGCCTGAGTAAGGCCGGTAACGGTTTGTTGCATACCGTCCCAATCTACACGACGAGCCATGTATAAAATACGGTACCTGCGAGAAAATAACTATTTGTTATTCCTTACAAAATTGGAATAAATATTGAAGCTAGTTAGTTTATCTTAAACCAGGCTCTACCCAATCTTCACATGGGTATGGAATCTCCTTCCTTAGTTCATAGGTATGGGTCCTTAACCTTGGACTTATCCTATAACATGACTCTTTTCCCTAAGTCCTGAGACTTAGGCTCTGATACCAACTTAACTGTCACGCCCCGAGCCTTTGTTTGCAGCAGAAGACTCGCTCGGGGAGCGCGAACAGCCGTCATGGTAAGCCTCTTGCAAGCAAGAACATTCAGAGCGCGAAACAATCACATAAATAGATGTAATTGCACAAGATGAAATCAATCTCAACTTTATTCCATAAGCAAATATTCAAAGTATACATGTTGTGACTCTTTCCACTAATTGACTCAAGAAATGAGAAAATTTTACATTGACTCCATCTAAACACTATAGACTGCCTAAGTCTTCTCTCTTATCAAGATAACTCTTAATCACTCTCGGACCCGTTGCTTGAATCACCCGAATCCGAATGCGAACTATACTCATTTCCTGAAAATCATTAAACAATAGGTCATGAGCACGCTTGCCCAGTAGGTATCTTCGTATCAACATGAAAGCATAATTAAAGTAGTTAGCATTTTAGCTCTAGAGAGTTAGGTAAAATCATGCAATGCGAATCCATCATGCGGTAAAACCAAAGTAACAAGATACTCGGTGAGATAGAATAATTCAAGAATGAGCTAGCAAGGATATAACATGTTATCTGGCCGTTCCAATCAATCATGTAACAAGGAAGTACGAGCAATGCCACATATCACACTAGTCTCCTTGGAGTACATAGTTGGTGAATTTCCGTGGAATATCAAGCAAGAATGTCATGTCATTATGTGTGTCGTGGATCTTCACTTATTTATAAAACAAGCACTCCCAGCGCAATGCGACGCCAGTAGCATCATACCCCATGGTTTATATAATAGTATGTTTCCGACAATCAGCCGAGGGGACTAGCATAGAGCCCTTGAACACAATCAGTGCTCGATCGCATCTTCACGTATAAATTAAGCTACTTCCACGCATATAACAGTACAGTATGGCCAAGAATTTTAGTAAGTTCAACAATTCCATGATACCAATAGTCAATGAATGAATGCTTCAACGGATGTACATTATGAGTCAAGAAAGATTTAAACAAGGCTATGCTCTTAAAATAAATCGGCAGCATAACGGCATTTTTCTTAACTCTTCCTCTTTATATTCAGTTAATTCAACCAGTATGATAAGTTCTAGATCATCGAGGTATGTCTAAAACCATTGGAGTATTAACCCTTGGTCAAACCTTGGGTTAACATATGCAAGCTATGTGACGGTCATGGTCTGGGCCGTTACATTATGTAACGCTTCCACACTAGGCCGTTACTGATTCCAGGAAAATGAACTCAGAGGAATGCGACGGTCTGGAACCTGGCCGTTACTTGGGCGTGACGGTCCGGTCCAGGGCCGTTACTTGCCTAGAATCAGAAACCCGATGGTGCAATCTAGCTAATGGGCTTTAATTGGTACAACCAACTCGGCGTCCTAGTGGGAATCCCAGGCTCGCGGAGAATTACGGAGGCCTTGAAACAATGATTTCCTAGTCTATTGGAAGGAACATCCAATAGAGAGGTCCTCATGTCCAAGATAGTGTCCCTATAGTGCAATGTGTGAACTAATGACATCATACCGGAGTACGTGTCATGTACTTATAGAATTGACTCTATTGACAGAGAGAGATGCATAATTCATGTGAAATCATGATGAAAAACTCCGTCAATAACATGCTTTCAAAATCATGCTTTAGAGTACAAAACTATAGAGTTTGGTTTAAGCATTTAATCATAGTTCAAAGTAGAAGTGAGATATAAGGCATGTAAGACCTATCATGAACGATTACATAACCTTATATTTGCAAAACTTGGATATCTACTCATGACAATAGATAGTAGTGGCAAGCTAAGATCTATTTGACAGAATACAGGATATGACGGTCTGATGAGGGGGCGTCATAATGAAAGCGACGGTCTGAACCGGGGCCGTTATATGCAAGTAGCGCGTCAGTCCTGGCGCGTTATTATCAACAGAGGAGAACCCCATATACAGAGAGTGTAACGGTCCGTTCTGAGGCCGTTATTTTATAAAGACGGTCTTAGACACATGCGTTACTTACTCTGCTACAGAAACGAATATAGTGACTTAAGATATTAACTCCCATCTGGAAATCAACATACTCTAGACATGATGAACTATATAGGCCTTCTACATGCATAGGAAATCATGAATAGATGAACATCATGTTTAAATTCTCTTTTGTTAGAGTTATGGGATGTATGCAATATATAGAGATGTCAAAACATGAAAACGATGATCTAGCATGCATGATGAACACTCAAAACCAGAGGCTTTTAATCCTATTCATGAATTTTTGCCGTTCATGAGATAACCTACCTCTTACTTAGGTTGAGGGTTCTGGATTTGGTTGAGAATTCAGCCCTAGTTCTTCACCTTCCTTCATGACTTTTTCAGCTACTTCCTTGGGCTCTAACTCCACGCTCCCTTGACCTTAAGATGTGAAATTCGGAGGGGGGTTAGTCTATAATATAATCAACAAAAACTTCCAAACAACTTACCAGAAATGATGACTCCTTACCTTGCTTCTTTACGTCCAAAAAGTAAGGGTCGCACGGTTCAAAACTATGCCCTATTTATAGAGTTTGGGTTAGGGTTTGAGGATTAGATCGATTCTAGAGTCCTTATTTCACATAATTCTTATCCCTAGGAGTCCCTAGAGTCTCTTCAACCCTTCCAAGTCGATCCTTAATGGATAGGAACATCAAGTTCTAATCTTTTCACGAGATCTTTTCTTCACGGAACTGCAGACAAGTGACGGTCCAAGGCCCATGCGTCACTTGAAGGTGACGGTCGTGCGATAGACCGCTACTTGGGTCGTAGTTAGGACTTTTAAAATGTTAAAACTCTTTTGATAGTTATCTAATAATTATTTAGATATACTTGTATTTATCTTATCTTATCTTTTAAATTCGTGGGTGGGCTTAATTTCTTCTAGAATATGGGCCAATATTAAATGGGTTTGGTCTAAAATCCTTTTGGACTTTCTTTAAGTGGTTTGGGTCAATTATGTTTAACTTTTTGATCCTTATAATGACTTATCAGTCAAGTAGTCTATTTACATACTTATTCTGAAAATTTTATAAATTCCAGAAAATGATTTAAAATTCCTGGGGCTCTACAGGTTAAAGGAGGACCGTATATGTGTTGAGCGGCCAAGGTTGGACCACCCTTCTTTGCAGAGTTTGAAATGGATTTTAATGTGTTTTATGATGCGAATAGGGATGTTTCCCTCACGTTCCTTGTGATAGAGCCACTAGTCGTAGCCCTACGACGCGGGTCGACCCACTTGGGAGGGGTGGTAGGGTATCCCAATCAACGGTTTGTAAGCTAGTTCCCGTGGGCCCCCGGCTTGGCCGTAGCGTCCTGCGGAGGGGGAAAACTAACTGGAGGACCTAGTTCATGCAAGAGCCAGTGTGTGCACACGTGGTCAGAGATAGGGACTGGCACTGACGAGTGTCGCTCTGACTAGTTACTCGGTTTGGTACCGATTTTGTTACGCCTCTCCGTGTAGACGCTTACACGTGCGTTGCTGGAGGCCGCAGAGTAAGTCGTCAGGGACGCATCTAGTCTCTTTCTACTAGTGAGGCTCTCTTGTTCTACGATGGAGTAGACTTCTTCTGTCACTTGGAAGTAGTGAGTAGATTTATTTTCAGCACTGGTGTTTTGTGAGATTTTGGTGTTAGCTATTTTATTTTACTGCGTAGTTAGATTTACAGTTTTATTATTGTTTTAATTATGCCATTTGCCTGTTTAATTACTTATTGCATGTTGGTTGCCTTTACGTTTTGCATGCATGTGTGTTAGTGCGTTGTAGGGATCCGCGTGACCCCTACTGAGTCTGGCTGTGACTCACCCTTCACTTTTGCAGGTGAGTCGCCCCAGCCTCCCACCGCTTCGTCGTCGCGTCCGTTTGGTGATTGCGTGTAGGGTCGCCAGCTGTAGTCGGTTCGTCTTTTGTTGTGATTTTGGCCGGGGTATGCCCCGTGTAGTTGTGCAGTGGACATGTGCTCTGTTGTAAATCTGGACTAGTGTATATATTTACCACTCTGATATTTTAAATTGCTTCCGCATTAATATTAATTTTTGTTGCTAATTGTCAATATTGTGCGTTGTAATTCCAATTCGTAATGCAATCCCTCAACAACCATCACTAACCCTTCAGGGGCCTCATCAGCCTCTTGGGTGGCCTCCCCATTTCTTGGTATTGGTATAGCGATTTATCGGTATATCGGTATCCTAAACTCTGGGTCGTCACATTCCGTGTCCGGATCGGCGCGATCCGGAGTTGTTTCGGAGGCCCGGGAGCGTTCCGCGGCTTTTCCGCGTGCATTTTCTGATTCCCGGTGTGTGTTTCGGTAATTCTTTCGGAACCTCGTTGCGGGTGAACCGGGTCGTTCACCTAGGCGAGAGTGGTACCGTTGCGATCAGTGCGTTCCGAGGATCGTGGAAATGTAATTTTCTATTTTTTGGTATTTTTCGACAATTTCAAATTTTCTATTAAAACCCCCCGTTTTTTTTTCTTTTTCTTCTTCTTCTTCCTTTCTTCTCCTTCCTCCCTCATGACCGTGGCCGCCCACTCTCTCTCTCTCTCCCGTTCGAGCGCGGCGACCTCCATTCCGGCTGCAGACGGCGGCGGTGCGACGGCACGAGGACGTGGGTGACGACGAGGCGATCGTGTGGGTGTGCGGCAAGCGTGGGAAGCGTGGGAAGGCGATGTTCTAACGGCGTTCTTCGTGGGTTTGAGCTTGGATCGGTGCCTCTCGTTGCGGACCGGAGGTAGGGTGACGTTCCTTAGCCTCTTGCCTTTCTTCCCCATGAGTTTTAGCTCAAGACGAGGTCAAGAGGGGTCATTTTTGCACCGGGAAGGGCCGTTCATGCCGCGGGGAGAGTTCGTCCGATCTGCCATTTTGAGCCCCGATTCCGTGGTTTACGGGCTCAGCGCGCAGTAGGCTTGCGCGGTCTATCGTGGGACCGCATATCCTAAGGTGCAGTCGCACAACAACCGCACAACCCTGGGTATTCGACCGTTGAATTTTACCATTGTACAGTGCACCGGGGTGTGGGGCCAGGAGCTAGCCGCATAACCCTTCGTGCGGCCAGGTGTTGGCCGTACGTCGTCTGGTGCCGTTGCTTGGGTGTGGGGCCAGATCTGGACTGCACAACCCTTGAACGGTGAAACCATAGCAGCTCTTCCCTAGTGCGGCTAAGGGCTAACCATTCAGGTTTATTACCGTTGGGAGACGAGCGGCCAGGAGCTGACCGTTCTTCAGCCACGTGCGGCCAGGAGCTGGCCGCACATCTGTTGAACGGGCCCATGTTGGCCGTTCTTCAGTCTGTTTGGACCTGGGTAGAACGGTCATGTGCTGGCCGTTTAACACTAGGTGCGGTCCTTATGCGGCCGCACATCCCTGAGCGGCCCAGTGTGGACCGTTCAAGGGGACATATCGTGTCGGCGGGTTGATAGTTAAAATGCATGCCGTTAATACATTCACTACCAAATTTATTTATCGGCCCACAAATTAATTATAAGAAAATAGTTAAGCGGTGAGTCCGAGTCGAGTCCACTGGGAAATTTAGATTTTAAGGTAGAAAATCTTGAGTTGTATAAGTAGAAATTTATGGCAAATGGACACTAAAATAAGAGTTGACAAATTAAAATTAACTAACCTAGGTGAATGGACTTTTATAAATTGAGACACAAATTAATTTAATTATTCACAATGACAACAACAAAGGGAAGACACCACTCTTGTAGAAAAGGGAAGAGGGAGATGAAGATAATAATAATAAAAAGATAAAGTATTTCTACTAAATCAATACCAAAGAACCAGTGTGCTTGCAGCGAAATTATCAAACTTGAGACAACTATTATTAATAAACTAACTAAGTTGGCACTTTGAAGAAAATACTACAATGGACAAAAAAAATAGAAACTGGGATGAACAGAATTAAGGTAACAGTAAAAAAAAGAATGCAGAACGAAGGTCCTTTGCTGCTCCTTTTCTCTGTTGCGGAGGTCACACGCGAGCAGCAGAGGGGGCTCGCCAATGCCACCCTTCTTCACGTCATGGACGCTCTTTGTGCAGCAAAGAGGCTCGCCACGGGTGAGAAGCAGAGGAACTCGCCACGGACAATGGTGCTGCAACAGCTACAGGAGGCTCCACGCGAGGTGACCGATGGCGCCGCAGATGGACGTTGCACGTCCTCTTCCTTCCAGAGCGAGGCGGACAGCTGCCGTGGTGAGGCTCCACGTGAACCGCATGCAGAAGGAAGCTTGCTGCGGCGAGGGATGCTCGCCGGACCACCACCCGAGAGAACCCACCACGTCGACCTGCAACTAAGGCTAAACAGAAGAGAAAACGACGACTAAAAACTCCCCAAAAAAAATGAAGTCCGAACGCCCAACAAAGAAAACCAAAGGTAAAAGCCAACCCGGGAAAACCCAAAAAAACAAAACAGAAGAAGAAAAACCCCAGAACAGCCGACCACCCCCTCCACGGTCCTTGAGCCTCCCTTTTATAGGGGGGTGGGCGATGCCAAGCTTCTCCCACTGTTCACGCACTGCACACGGCGTCGCCTCCGCATGCAGTTGCTGCAGATCAAGTGCAATCCGTTGTTCCCGTATGCATGCGAACCTCCGTCGACGTCCCTTGAGCGAACCGCCCGCAGCTCACGCGAGCATCTCGCCAACGCCCCCGGCTTGTTCTCGCTGTTAGCTCCGCATGTAGGCCGGATGCGAACAGAACCTAGGGAGGGCTTCTGCTCCGTGGGATCCGGTCACGAAATGGTCTTCACGATGTGGCTATTCTCGTCCGCTAATCCCGTGTGCAAGCTGCTAACCCCCCCACCTGATCTCGTGGACGGTATCTTTGGGGAGTTCATCCATGCACGTGATGCATTTTCTTGGCCATCTCCTACGTGATGCCCCCCCACCATTATGCATGCATACAACAAGCCTTTGAGCCCATTCACATTATGCATTATACTGACAACCTGTCAAAAAAATGTGTATGTGACTATGTTGTTAAATAAATTTTTTCCATATATATGCACTCAAGTTTATGACCAAAAATTACTCCAAAATTGTTGTTTTCCATGAAAACTCAAGAATTCATCAAAACCTACTTCTGTGGATATTTTCACACATAATCAATAATTTACTTTGAATTTTCTCTAAAACATGTGAAATTAATATGTGAAAATATGAAGTTATCACGGGTCTCCCGTCATACCGAGTAGTACCGGGAGATGTCGTTGTCGGCTTCTGTCACCATGCGACGGTATTGGTACGAGGGGCGTTCCTTGTACCGTCCGGTTGTGACGTGATTTTCTGTTGACTTCAGAGTCTACTCCGTAGTGACCCTCCACTAGTCGTAGCATGCTTACACGTGTGTGGTCCAAACAGGGAGTGGTGGAGAGGCTACCCTTAGAGACGGTTTATGGACCGGTTTCCGTCGGGCCCCACGTCTTACAGCCAGAGTCCGGCTGAGGGGAAAACCGGTCAGAGGGCCAGACCAGGGACGCGCGGTCTATGTGTGCACACATGGTTAGGGACGGTTGGACCCACGCTGACGAGCGTGACCCCAGCTAGTCACTCGTTTGTAGTTACTTGTGTGGTGTTCGTACCTTTGGTATGAGCTACCATGTCAGGCAGTTCACCTGCGGTGCGGTGTAAGACGTCTGGGACGCTACCGGCTATGCTTCTAGTGGGTGGTACTCCTGTCGAGTCGGGAGTGTCAGACTGTCAGTCTTTGCGACTTCGACCTTCGGGTTTTGTCGCGTTGACCGTGGTGTTCCGGTCGTGTCACCGTGGCACGTGTGTCGGCTTTCGTGCCGTGAGAGCGGTGTTTTGTAGATTGCAGGACTTCCCTTTTTCGAGGTACTTGCTTACTGCTAGCGTAACGGTTTCTCCGTTTACGAGGTAGGTTTCGAGTGAACCCTACTGAGTCTTGTTCCGAGACTCATTCCCTGCGTGTTTTAACCGTGTTTCAGGTGAGTCGCGGCCTCAGGGGAGAGCGTCTGAGGCTCAGCGTGGTTCAGGTGCCCAGCACTAGTGCCAGAGGTCAGAGCCGGGGTATGCCCCGTGTAGATGTACTTTTCTTTCTTGTCTCTGTACTAGTTGTGGACTACTACTGTTGTTATTTTTTTTTTATCTTGTGGACCATGTATCATGTAAACTGTTAAATTTATTTCCTGCTTAATGAGATAATTGTTTAATTTCTGTAATTATTTGTGATACTTGTGTAGTCTCCACACCTTCCTTTAACCCTTCCGAGTCTTCGGACTCGTGGGAGGAGGTGCGAGTCTCGGGTTATCGGGTCTTCCCGGTAATCAGATTCTCGGGTCGTTACATTTTGGCCCGAATTTTTCCTATAAATAGGACTCTCTAATCACCCACTAGATCTTTGTTACGTTGAGGAAGAGATTGGTGGTGATTTGGGGGTGTGATTTGAAGGAGAAAGGAAGCTCTTGGGTGTTCATCTCATTTTTCCTCCTTCCTCTTTGATTCGACTTAAGGTAGGTTTCTCTGAGGCTAAATGCTTAATAAATCATGTCATCTTGTGCATTTTAAGTGCTCTTTTCATTGGTACCATTTTTCCTAATTTTTCTTGAGTATTAAGCATGTTAGAGGCGTTTTATTGAAGGGGTATGACCGTTTTTAGTAGATCGGATTCTGTCTTTTAACGTGATGCTCGCAGAGGATGCATTCTTAACGTGACGGCCCGACCAGGCGTGTTAATACAAAAAGTTTTCCCGCCCTCTGAAATATTTTTTTTATAAAAAATTTTTTTATGTAAGAACGCGGTCATACTGAATGCGGTCATCAAGGATTCTGTCTTTTAACGTGGTGCTCATAAGGTCGCGATTATCATGAAGGTCGCGACCATGGATTTTAAAAAAAATACCAAAAAAATACTAACGCGGTCCCCCATGGGACCGTGACCTAAATATCACGGCCCTCTAGGGGACCGCGTTCATAGTGAACCACCCAAACAGTACGGGGGTTAAAAAAATAAAAATAATATATATATATATATATATATATATATATATATATATATGAATGCGACCGTATCAGGTACCGCGTTTACAGTAAACCTGCTAGATAGTCCAGAGGTCAAAACATAAAGGAAAATATATATGTGTGTATATAAGCATTAACGTTACCATCTACAGTACCGCGTCAATGCCAGTAACTTTGCTATCCATTTTTTTCAAGAAAAGAAGGGGAAAACAAGTATCATTATGCTATTTTCAAGTTCTAATTGAACCATATATCACCCAGCATGTAGTTATGTCATGTTATGTTGCATATGAATTAAATCCACACATAATTAAGTTAAGGATATGAAAGAAAATGGTCCTAATCCATGAGCTCATGCTCTTATTACCTTCATGATATCCTTGTTCTCCATGACAATACCATCTTTCTAGCTTCTTAAACTCTAGCTTGTTAAATTGAGTATATATTATCTTTAAAACTACATGGGTTTAGTTGTATAATCTTGAATCGATATACAAGTTTAAGTATTACCTTGATTACCGTGATTTCGACAAGTAGTGTAGCTCTCTAGATTTTCACAGAAGGACGCTGTAATACCCCAGATTTTTTGGATCCTTCTTCGTGGGTCCCAGATCTAGTTTATCAGAGTGTCCAACTTCGTTGTGTCCGAAATTTCGTTTCGGACATCTTTCATGTTCGGATCGACGGGATCCGGAGTTGTTTCGGATGTCAGGAAGCGTTCCGTGACTTTTCCGCGTGTGTTTTCCGATTCCCGGTGTGTGTTCCGGTAATTCCTTCGGAACCTCGTTGCGGGTGAACCGGGCCGTTCACCTAGGCGAGTGTGGTAACGTTACGATCGGTGCGTTCTGAGGATCGCGGAAACATGATTTTTCTATTTTTCGGTATTTTCCAAAATTTCCTGATTTTCCTATATAACCCCCCTCCCGTTTTCTCTCTCCCATCTCATTTCACTCTTCCCTCCCTCTCTCTTCTCTAACGCCCTCTTTCTCCCCTCTCTTCTCCAACGGCCGAAGAAGCGAGGCGGGGGCAAGGCGGAGGCGGCGCGGACGAGGATTCGGGCGAGGATCGAGGCGGTGGAGGCGCGTGGGAGCTCGTGGCGCGGTCGCGAGCCGGTGAGGCTTCAACGGCGTTTTCTTCACTGATCGGCGATCTCGGGGGGCGAAATCTTCGGTGGAGGTAGGGAGATGGACCCCCAACTTGTGCTCATTCTTTTCCGCGAGTTTCGTAGGCCGTGGTGAGCCGAGCGGGCTAATCGGGGCGATTTGGGGAAAAATCCATGTTTTAGGGCATGTGGGCTGATCTCCCGTTTCATTGTGTTTTTGGCCGATCCGCGGCCTTAGATGCATGCTAGGGGCTATTTGGGGGCTTCCCCCCTGTTTTCCCCCTCTCCCGTGGAGGTATGGGGGTGTGGGACATTTTTGGGGTCGTTTCCTGCCGTTTCGCTCTCGGACGGGTGTGACGGTCCTTCCAATGACCGTCACAGCCTGTGACGCCCCAGGGTGGGTGCGTCACAGGGCCCGTTTAGCCTTTTGGTGGTCTGTGTGTGTGACGGTCCCACAATAGACCGCCACGTCACTGTGACGCGTCTGGGTTGGACCGTGAGGGACGATCTGACCGTTGGCTTTCGGTCGTTGGTTTTGACCGTTTGGGGTCAAGGCCTGTGACACACCAAGGCTGGCGCATCACAGCCTTGTAACGCCCCTGTATGGGTGCGTTAGAGCGGACGCGTTCCCACCTTGTAACGCACCAGAGTTGGTCTGTTACAACCTGTGATGCACCGAGCGGGACGCGTCACAGTTGGTTTCATCTTATCTTGTGACGCATCAGGGCTGGCGCGTCACAGACTGTGACGCACCAGGGTAGGCCTGTCACACTCAACTTTGCACCAAGCGTCTGACGGCCCTTTGTTGGTGTGTTAGAGTGGTTGTGACAGTCGAGGCTTGGACCGTTACAGATTGTGACAGCCCAAGCTTAGACCGTTAGGCTCTGTGTGGTGCCGAGATGAGTTTTTGTGTTCTCCGCAATTGTTTCACGTTGTGTCGATCCCTAGTCGACCCGGTCGTGACCCAATGGTCGACTTGCGGTCTTGTGAGTGCCCCAGACACCCGTGGGATTCCGTGTCCGTGTTTTGAGGGTGTCGGGAGGACCGTGCTACCTCGTTTAGCGTGCCTGTGGGTTTGAGAGTTCGGGTGACTTCTCACGTGTCGGGCTTTCGAGTTACACTAGACCGAGTCACCGTGTGTCGGTGGGTGTGCGGTGGGGTCTCCCCCGCATGCCGTGAGTTTTCCTGGAAGATGATTCCCGAGTGGGCCATGTGTTTGGCCTTGGACTGCGAGTCCAGTTATCGGCGTGGCAGCTCATTCGTTGCCCTGGGAATCATGCTTCTGTGCTTTCCGCGTGGGCCATGTGTGTGGCCTTGGACTGCGAGTCCAGTTGCCAGCCTGGGGCTGGAGAGTTCCCGCCTTTCCCTGAGAGAGGGATTTGGTTTGACGGCCTGTGAGCTGCCTTGGGAACCATGTTTCGGCGTTTCTGCGTGGCCGAGCACGCGGCCCGTGGACTGTGAGTCTCATTTCTTCTCCGACTGTGGTCACCGTGCAATGGTGCTGGTACGTGGGATGGTCCCCGTACTTCATCGGGTTCAGACGATGTTTTTCGCTGACTTGAGAGTCTACTCTCTCAGTGACCCTCCACTACTCGTAGCATGCTTATACGCGTGTGGTCCCACCAGGGAGTGGTGGAGAGGCTACCCTTAGAGACGGTTTGTGGACCGGTTTCCGTCAAGCCCCGCGTCTAGCAACCAGAGTCCAGCTGAGGGGAAAACCGATCAGAGGGCCAGACCAGGGACGGATGGTCTGTGTGTGCACACGTGGTTGGGGGCGGTTGGACCCACGTCGACGGGCGTGACCCCAGCTTGTCACTTGTTTGTGGTTACTTGTACGATGTCTCAATTCCCGCTGGGCCGGAGGGAGACACCTGAGGCGCGGACTAAGACGTCAGTGGGCGCATTCGGCCTTGCTTCTAGTGGGAGGTACTCATGTTCTGGACAGAGAGTGACAGACTGTCAGTTTCCGTGACTTTGACCTTCGATTTTCGATCGTGTCGACCGTTGAGTTTCAGTTGTTTTGCCGTGGCGCGTTTGTCGATTTTCGCACCGTGAGACTAGTGCTAGTGGCTTTACCGAGGTTGCGTCTTGTTGTGCGGTACCCGCGATCGGATGGTCGGGGTTGCACTTTGGACAGCGTGTCCAGGTTGGCCGTGTCCTGGGAGATAGGCCTCTACGGCGTGGTTACCGTGGGTTTTTACTTCGCTAAGCGGTACTAGTGTAGTTCGGTAGCCCCCGACCGTGAGTTCGGGGTGTGTTTCTGGTATAGTAGGAGTAGCTGTAGTGCCGAGTTTTGACCGGCCACCGGTTCGTTGTTCCTGCTGTCGTTGTAGCTTTCCTTTCCGCTACCGTCGTTGTTTCCGGTTGGGGTTCCGCGGGATCCCTCCTGAGTCTCTGTTTTGGAGACTCATTCCCTACTTTTCAGGTGTTGCGATTCTTCCTCGAGGTTCGAGGGCGCGGTGCGGAGGTTCTCAGCTGCCAGCTCGCCGGGCCGAGTGTTCACTCGGCATGTGGTGTGTTTTACTGCTTTATACTGTACTTTCTGTTGGACTGGACTCTGTTGTAGTTGTAGTTGTTTATTTATTTCTGTTAATTGTTAAATTATCCTACTTTATTTCCTATTTCTTTGTGCCTCCACACTCCTTTTAGCCCTTCCGAGCCCTCCCGGCTCGTGGGCGGCGGTTCGAGTCTCGGGTTATCAGGCCTTCCCAATAATCGGATTCTCGGGTCGTTACAGACGATGTCTAAGGAAAGAGGTCCACAGGCAAACGCTTTAAGTGGACAAGTGGTTTATTAATTAGGACCTCGTATATACGAGAGGAGCCTCCCACTGTCCCACCTCTTACCTGGCCGTAATTCCACGGTTGTCTAGTAAAGCTCCAACTGCGAAGAATGGAATAGAAATTCCACTAAAGTTGTTTCCTTATTTCCGACAAGTCATGAAATCAGCAAGATTTTCAAGGAAGAACGGTGTCTAAGGAAAGAGGTCCACAGGCAAACACTTTAAGTGGATAAGTGGTTTATTAATTAGGACCTCGTGTATACGTGGGGAGTCTCCCACTATCTCACCTCTTACCTGGCCGTAATTCCTTGGGTTCTAACTAAAACACCCGACTGTGAAAAACTTGATCTAAACCCGTTTTACGAGATTTTTCGCAAAGGTTGATTATGCCTTGTCCGACAAATCCAATCCCTTATCGACTTAATGTCATTAAATATTATCCCTTAAATCCTTCGTGAACTTCTCTTACAAACCTCTTGATAATCTTGTATTTTATTCCAAGAGCTTTACCTTGAAATTCATTGGCCATACATATTACGTGGATGTCTAAATATACTTGGGATCTATGATCCATAACCCCAATGCCTGGAGTTAATGGGGCCCGGTCTGGTCCTAGGGGGAGCGCCCGAAAGTATTAGTACCCATGGGAGTTGATTGACCAGGTGTGGCATTACATCGAAGTGCTTGACTTACTAGATTCATTGTGACATTCCACGATTCGTGAATTACTTGCTTAAATTGCTTGAATTACTTGAATTATTTGACTTCTACATACTTGTATGAAATGGTCAAATTCCATAATATTACTTTCTATATGTTCATTCTCTAGTTGAACTTTACTCTTGATATCTTGTTTACTTGTGATTCCAATTACTAGCATTTCTTTACTCTATTTCCTATTCATGTTCCATGCTTTATTTACGTTTCCCGACATAGCACGATAACTATCCAAAATGTTAATTACTTTAAGTTGCCTGGTATAGAGATATAAATTCCTATTGAGCGTTTTGCTCACCCTACGTTTTCCGGTTAACATTACAGGTAATTCCGATGATGAACCCCAAACACATGGGGATGGGCTAGAGTGAATGAGTGATCAAGTTTACCTTAGTTACCTAGGTTTATGAGCGATCGCTCTTGCTAGAATCATGAATTTGGAAGTTGTATCATACCTCTTAAGGCTTGAGAATGTTGTAAAACTTTATTTTGATGAAATAAAAGCATCTTTTTCTTCTTATGGTTTGGATCCTATTATTCATGCTCTGATCGACTTGAATGTTTCAACTCGTCGCGCCTCAATTTTTCGCGTCGAGACGTAACAATATATCTACTATCTGTCTCTCAGTGATCTATATTTTCTCAGATAGCTACAGTTTAAAACTTAATCCAGTCAAATGAGTTAAACAAAAAAATTTATGTACTAAAGAAAATATGATCAGCAGTCCTTATGAAATTCAAATTCAAATTTATCTGCCACAACACAACATATGAAAAATAGTACTATGTTTTCTACTTCTGATAAACAATTGACTAACAATTGACTAACAGCCTGGAAAGGTCAAACTCTTTATTATGTTTCAAGTTATATTGACAAATACAGAATGCTCGGGGACACGTTCAACCTCTCCAAAATAGAAGGAAATATTTTAATCAAAGTTTACTTCACTTCAGCATCCTATAAGATAAACATGTACCCTTCTGCCATCTGACCATCCCAGGTTGAAAAGAGAACCTACTAAAAGGACGATGCTACTGGGGATTGACTGAAAAGAAAAATATTCTCTTAAGAAATTATTTGAAATCAAAATAGAGACAGAGATCTTCTGTCTGTCCTGTCATTTAACATATACAGAGATCTCTACAATATAGCTAACGACAACAAGCTCCAAAAAGAATATGAAGATGGCCATTGTATCTAACGATAACCAGGATGTGTCTAACGAGCTTCAGATTAAACATCAGGTTCTATCTAACGTTCACTAAGCCATCTCTAATGAATCATCATTCAGAAGAGTTATAAAAGTAGCAAGCTTAGCAACCAAGAACATGGTGGCGAGCCACATTGATAAGAGAATACACACACATATCCATTCAGCCAAGCAGCCAAGCAAGGCCGAGCTGGTGTTTTCATGATCATATCTTTTCAGCAAGCTTACATTGTGTGCATTGAGAGAAGCTAAAAGTCAACTCCAGTCTTAATCGCCATTACTGTTGAGTGCTCGACATGAAGAAGAAGCTGAACATGATTTTCACTCTAATCTTTCCTTGCTTCTTCTTTAGCCCTTGGTTTCTGTTCAAGACTGTTGTATCTTATTTTAATTTTTGTGGCTTGAATATTTCTGTGCTTATTATACACAACCATACATATGATAGATGCATTATCTGTGTAAACCCACTTAACGGTGGTTCACTTCTCCTTGAGGTGGGAGGTCCTTGCTTACGAGCAAGAATGCCTATAGGAGGCTTGAAATCCTAGGTTTGGTTGTGCCGTGAAAGCAGTTGGAACTCCAGTGAGTGAGTGCCCAGGGTGTGGCTGAACACTAGCAGAAATAACTAGATTTGACAAGCCTATAAATTGATTGGGATCCTTGTGAAAGGATGCACGTGGTCTGGCTGAACACCTGATCAAAAACGGCTGGATCTGGCTAACCCGTAAGTCAGCTAGGGCTCTTGTGTAAGGGTGCTTGTGGTGAGATGAACACCTGATCAAAAATACTTATTATACTATTCTTAGTTGGGGGGGATAGTGGAAACCCCGGTGGTTGTCGGGTACTGGACGTTGGGCTGATAAAGATCAGTGCCGAACTAGTATAAAATCCTTGCGTCCCATGTATGATTGCTTTTGTTGCTATATTCCTGCATATTTAGCTTCCGCTGCACACAAGTTCCCACTATCATATAATGATTTACTTTGATTGATCAATATCGTTGTGCTTAAATCATATTTCATTATGATTAACTTTTAATAACACATTCACCCCCCTCTAGGTAGACAACAATTTACTGGGCAACATGTTCAACAGAAGAAGTTATGTGAAAAATCGAAGAAGATATTAGAATAAAATATCTAAAATTATTCGGTATGGTTGTTTGTGAGGAAGGTAACTAGCTCTGCAAAGAGCTCGACAGGAAGTTCGCCCACAATCTAGACTTGGCAGTCTGGTCGTCTACTGAGGTTGATGATGACGATGACTTTTGCCGGCTCTACGTGGTTATCCATTGAGGTCTCAATGCTGCTAGATGTACGGGTGTGGTTCGAGGCTCCTCTGGGGTAGGCCCAGGCAAGAGGCAACTCCAGGCTTCAGTCTGGTCTCCTCGGACTTCACACACGCCATGCTTGGTTAAGAACTTGAGCTTTTGGTGGTAGGTGGAGGTGACCCCTTGGATACAACTAAGTATTCCTTGGCTGATGATAGTGTTATATGCAGAGGGTATCCTGACCATTGTAAAGCCAGTCATGAGGCTAATTCTCCGAGGGAAGATGCCTAGAGTAATACCTAGCTTGACTGTCCCCTCGGAGGTTCCAGGTTGCCCGTTAAAACTATACAGAGGGTTTCTAATAGGCCACCACTGATCGACCGGGATTCTAAGTGGTACAAAACAATCATAATAAAGAACATCGGGAGCACTTCTGTTATCAACCAGAATTTTCTTTACATCATAGCCATTTATAATAGCCGGCATGACAAGAGGGTCCTCATGTGGGGTCTTAACTCCATCCAGGTCCTCATTGGTAAAAGTGATTACTTCATGTGGCTTCGTTTGGTGCTCCAGGTTGGCGGTGAGGACTTCTCGATAATATGCTCTCCTCTTCCGGTTGCTATTGCCACATGCTGCTATTCCCCCTGTGATTATCATGATGACTCATTTGTGCTTCTACTTCTGGGGGTCTTCTCCCTCGAGTTCGACGTCAGGGGTTGGACGCTTCAGCCTATTGTAGGCAAAGTCGGGGTGGATGCAGTCTCGATAGACCAGCCGCTGAATCTCCCAGATGGGGACAGTGCGGTCATCGATGTTGTGGCTGTGATCTTAGTGGAACACATAGTACTTTATTTTGTCACACCAATTAGGGTTGCTTTTCATTTGAGGAGGATACCAGAGAAGGGCTTGTCTTAGATTTCTAGGAGTATCTGACTAGATGGGATAGCCAATCTTGGGAGTTCGCCTCACGGGAGCCTTCGGTTGTCTCTTCGATCATCTAGACAGGGGAGCCTTTCTTCACACTCGGTGTTGGGCTTGCGCCAGTACTCCTGAGCAGGTTCTTCTCCTACATGGGCAAAGAGAATGTCCTCTTTGTTGCTATACTTCTAATCCTTTCCCATAAGCTCAGGGAAAGATGTTGTAGACCTTTTGGCTAGGGAGCTCTGTAGATCATGGTCAGTGGTCTCTCACAGCATTGTCATGACGGTGGTGTAGACATCCAGACTTTGAATCTGGAGAGCCTCAACATAGAATCTTCCTAGGTAAGATATGAGGGGAACGCCCTTTTTCTACTTAAGGGCCATAAGACACGCTGGAATTTTGATAGGCCGGGCATACCCGATGAAGTAAGAGAGAAAATCCCCCCTTAGTTGTAGGAAAGTGGAAATCGAGCCCTATGTCAAGGTTTTGAACTTGGCGGTAGCCCCCCTTTCAAGGGTGAGAGGAAAAGATCAACACTTGATGGATACCCCTGACGAGGTGAGAAGAGTATCAAACCTCTCTCATTGCTCAGTGGGGTCTGTCGTACCATCGTACAACTTTACAGCAAGGAACTCTACCTTTCTGGGGTAGATTGCAACTAGGACTGCCGAGGTAAGGGAGAGATACTGACTTGGATGGAAGACTGGGCTTGTTTGGCCACCTTGGTGACCACCTCCTTCATCTCGCTCTTTTAAGTCTTCAATTTGGCACTCCTTGGAGAGGAGGCCTTTAGGGCGAGAGGGTGTCCCTAAGGGAGAATAGGTAGACACGGAGTTGCAGACAGACTTCTCCGCAGCATCTATTGAAGGGACAAGTAGAGGAGGTTGATTATGGCCGTTATATGCAATGTCCACGGGAGGCGCTGCTGGAGGGGGATGGTTGGCAAGCCCACTGATAGCTTCTTGCAGGCCCTTCACCTGCCCCACAAGCATATTGAATTGTTCTTGGGTGACCCCCCCACAAGGGGAACCGAGCTAAATGAAGAAGAATGAACATCATTGTTTGATCGCACCGCATTCTTGCAGCCCGTTGTCATGGCTTTCTTATCATTCCCACATACAATGTGAAAGTGTTGCTAATCTACACTTAGATATATGTATTGGATCGGAATCGACTAAGAAGCAAGAGAGATGATTGGTCGCACTAGTCATCCGGCCGAGCGATCATGAGGATTCCGAAGATGGGAGCATGGTGCGTCGAGCTTCGGGGCTGATGTTCTTGCACAGGGAAAGGAAGTTCTCACTTAGGGTTAATGACCCTAGGAAAACTCTCTAATGCTTAAGTCAGTGTAAAAAATTCTTTTGAGTGGGAGAAAGAAAAGAAATGTTTCATTGATACTACTAAGGCTCTGTGTCTTACCATGCGTACCTTTAGAAGGTCACTGAGACCTATCTTATATAGGCGACGAATCCGAGTTGCCATGGTGGTTCGGTTATGCGATAATTGCATGTGACGGTGGAATAAGGCCAATTACGTGTAGAGACCTGCTCGCATGGTGATTGGAAAGCATGATTTGGGCAGGACATAGAGATCATGGAAGTATTTGTCTCGGTAATTGCACACATGATCCGTCCAGGAAGCATACTCAAGAAAGGGTTACTTCGATAAAGTGCCCACGATCTCTTGGCATCAAGACCAGGCGATATGGCACACTGCCATCATTACATTTGAATTTCAAAATTAAGACGGACGTTGTCCCAAGAAGGCGAGATTTTGTCACGTGTCAAGGGCATAGGAACCAGCCCACATCAGAGCCTATTTGCATGTAATCCTTTCACTATTTTTCTTTCAAAATAAAAATTAAGAACAAAATTTAGAGGGAAGCACGTTTGGCAAGACTGCTCCTAATTATTGGGGAGACATCCCGTGCCCCCGTGCTGTGTTCACCTCCCTCAGTTAAAAAGACGAAAAAAAAGAACGACTCTTGGGTTGTTCTGTTTTTTTTTTCCGGAGGAAATTGTCACGACCAAGGCTCCGATAGATGTCTCCTCCCCCGTGCATTTTGATGAGACAACCTTCACAGCAAGACTTTGCTGGCTTGCTTTCTTTTCCTGTTCATGTGCCTCCTGTCTTCCTCCTGTCTCTGTCTAACCCTGCTGCTGAGTTCCAAAGAGGACAACCTTCCAAACTTCAGACTTTACCTCCCTCATTCTTCTTTTATTAAAAATTATGTCAATCTTACAAAATATGCTAAGAACAGATTACACCTTTTTTTAAAATTAAGGTTTGAAAAGACAATAAAATAAATTTTGGGGACAATATAACCTCGTACAAAAAAGTGCTCTCAAACGCTCCATATAAGACCATATTTTTGGGTTCTCCGATCTTGATCCGAAAGGTTTACACGAATTGGATCCGGATCCGAATCTGAACCCGATAAGATATATTTATTCCGGGTTCAGATACATAATTAAGCAACATCAGATCATTTGGACAACTTATTGAAGGACACTCAGTTGCATTAGAAGCTGCCCCCAACAGTACCTTCCAAAAAAGTCCACTCAAATTATAGGACTGATCATTGGCACCTGTTATAACACATAGGCGTGATAAGTCCAACACATTTATTAATATGAGATTCTGTACTCTTTTTTTTTTGGAAACAGAGATTCTGTACTCTTGGAGGTATGTTATATGTTGAGAAAAATGAAAGAAAAAATGTCTCTATTAATGTGAGAGAATTGGGTTGAAAGAACATATCTAGATCGTGATTTATATGGTTTGATAAAATTCACCTGGCAATTACCTGTTGCACCATGTGTGATGCAACAGCGTGCTACACCTCACCACAATGGAGCTATTTTTTTATTTTTTAGGTCAGCCCAAACCTAATTTTTATGTCTGCGTACCCAATCGATGATCCAACGGTTGCAAAAAAAATAAATGATAAATAAATATCGGATAGGCTAAATGGGCTACAAGTGATCTACCCATCATCACTATTATAAGAAAACGTGAAGATGCACATCACCGTAAATCTGTCTCAGAATCGTTTAGTGACAGATTCGCTATAGTTTTACGACAAAATCGTATATATATGAGCGCACCTCCGGCTCTCATCGGCTCCTTCATCGCCATGGTCGTTCTCATCGGCTCCTTCATCGGCACCCTAATCGCCTCCTTTGATTCCCCGGGCTTGTGACTGTACATGTCGTCCCCCTGCCCTCCCTGTCTGTGTGCGATTTTACCTGCTGATGATTGTTTCTTGTGATTACAGATATATTAATCTGGACGCTTCAGCCTATTGTAGGCAAAGTCGGGGTGGATGCAGTCTCGATAGACCAGCCGCTGAATCTCCCAGATGGGGACAGTGCAGGCATCGATGTTGTGGCTGTGATCTTAGTGGAACACATAGTACTTGATTTTGTCGCACCAATTAGGGTTGCTTTTCATTTGAGGAGGATACCAGAGAAGGGCTTGTCTTAGATTTCTATGAGTATCTGACTAGATGGGATAGCCAATCTTGGGAGTTCGCCTCACGGGAGCCTTCGGTTGTCTCTTCGATCATCTAGGCAGGGGAGCCTTTCCTCACACTCGGTGTTGGGCTTGCGCCAGTACTCCTGAGCAGGTTCTTCTCCTATATGGGCAAAGAGAATGTCCTCTTTGTTGCTATACTTCTAATCCTTTCCCATAAGCTCAGGGAAGGATGTTGTAGACCTTTTGGCTAGGGAGCTCTGTAGATCATGGTCAGTGGTCCCTCACAGCATTGCCGTGACGGTGGTGTAGACATCCAGACTTTGAATCTGGAGAGCTTCAACATAGAATCTTCCTAGGTAAGATATGAGGGGAATGCCCTTTTTCTACATAAGGGCCATAAGACACGCCGGAATTTTGATAGGCCGGGCATACCCGATGAAGTAAGAGAGAAAATCCCCCCTTAGTTGTAGGGAAGTGGAAATCGAGCCCTATGTCAAGGTTTTGAACTTGGCGGTAGCCCCCCTTTCAAGGGTGAGAGGAAAAGCTCAACACTTGATGGATGCCCCTGACGAGGTGAGAAGAGTATCAAACCTCTCTCATTACTCAGTGGAGTCTGTCGTACCATCGTACAACTTTACAGCAAGGAACTCTACCTTTCTGGGGTAGATTGCAACTAGGACCGCCGAGGTAAGGGAGAGATACTGACTTGGATGGAAGACTGGGCTTGTTTGGCCACCTTGGTGACCACCTCCTTCATCTCGCTCCTGAAGTCTTCAATTTGGCACTCCTTGGAGAGGAGGGCTTTAGGGCGAGAGGGTGTCCCTAAGGGACTATAGGTAGACACGGAGTTGCAGACAGACTTCTTCTCAGCATCTATTAAAGGGACAAGTAGAGGAGGTTGATTATGGTTGTTATCTGCAATGTCCACGGGAGGCGCTGCTGGAGGGGGATGGTTGGAAAGCCCACTGATAGCTTCTTGCGGGCCCTTCACCTGCCCCACAAGCATATTGAATTGTTCTTGGGTGACCCCCACAAGGGGAACCGAGCTAAATGAAGAAGAATGAACATCATTGTTTGATCGCACCGCATTCTTGCAGCCCGTTGTCATGGCTTTCTTATCATTCCCACATATAACGTGAAAGTGTTGCTAATCTACACTTAGATATATGTATTGGATCGGAACCGACTAAGAAGTGAGAGAGATGATTGGTCGCACTAGCGATCATGAGGATTCCGAAGATGGGAGTGTGGTGCGTCGAGCTTCGGGGCTGATGTTCTTGCACAGGGAAAGGAAGTTCTCACTTAGGGTTAATGGCCCTAGGAAAACTCTCTAATGCTTAAGTCAGTGCAAGAAATTCTTTTGAGAGGGAGAAAAGAAATAAATATTTCGGTGGTACTACTAAGACTATGTGTCCTACCTTGCATACCTTTAGGAGGTCACTGAGACCTATCTTATATAGGCGACGAATCCGAGTTGCCATGGTGGTTCTGTTCTGCGATAATTGCATGTGACGGTGGAATAAGGTCAATTACGTGTAGAGACTTGCTCGCATGGCGATTGGAAAACATGATTTGGGCAGGACATAGAGATCATGGAAGCATTTGTCTTGGTAATTGCACACATGATCCGTCCAGGAAGCATACTCAAGAAAGGGTTACTTCGATAAAGTGCACACGATCTCTTGGCATCAAGACCAGGCGATATGACACACTGCCATCATTACATTTGAATTTCAAAATTAAGATGGACGTTGTCCCGAGAAGGCGAGATTTTGTCACGTGTCAAGGGCATAGGAACCAGCCCACGTCAGAGCCTATTTGCACGTAGTCCTTTCACTATTTTTCTTTCAAAATAAAAATTAAGAACAAAATTTAGAGGGAAGCACGTTTGGCAAGACTGCTCCTAATTATTGGGGAGACATCCCGTGCCCCCGTGCTTTGTTCACCTCCCTCAGTTAAAAAGAAGAAAAAAAAGAACGACTCTTGGGTTGTTCTGTTTTTTTTTTTTCCGGAGGAAATTGTCACGACCAAGGCTCCGCTAGATGTATCCTCCCTCGTGCATTTTGACGAGACAACCTTCACAGCAAGACTTTGCTGGCTTGCTTTCTTTTCCCGTTCACGTGCCTCCTGTCTTCCTCCTGTCTCTGTCTAACCCTGTTGCTGAGTTCCAAAGAGGATAACCTTCCAAACTTCAGACTTTACCTCCCTCATTCTTCTTTTATTAAAAATTATGTCAATTTTACAAAATATGCTAACAACAGATTACACCTTTTTTAAAAATTAAGGTTAGAAAAGACAATAAAATAAATTTTGGGGACAATATAACCTCGTACAAAAAAGTGCTCTCAAACGCTCCATATAAGACCATATTTTTGGGTTCTCCGATCTTGATCCGAAAGGTTTACACGAATTGGATCCGGATCCGAATCTGAACCCGATAAGATATATTTATTCCGGGTTCAGATACATAATTAAGCAACATCAGATCATTTGGACAACTTATTGAAGGACACTCAGTTGCATTAGAAGCTGCCCCCAACAGTACCTTCCAAAAAAGTCCACTCAAATTATAGGACTGATCATTGGCACCTGTTATAACACATAGGCGTGATAAGTCCAACACATTTATTAATATGAGATTCTGTACTCTTTTTTTTTTGGAAACAGAGATTCTGTACTCTTGGAGGTATGTTATATGTTGAGAAAAATGAAAGAAAAAATGTCTCTATTAATGTGAGAGAATTGGGTTGAAAGAACATATCTAGATCGTGATTTATATGGTTTGATAAAATTCACCTGGCAATTACCTGTTGCACCATGTGTGATGCAACAGCGTGCTACACCTCACCACAATGGAGCTATTTTTTTATTTTTTAGGTCAGCCCAAACCTAATTTTTATGTCTGCGTACCCAATCGATGATCCAACGGTTGCAAAAAAAATAAATGATAAATAAATATCGGATAGGCTAAATGGGCTACAAGTGATCTACCCATCATCACTATTATAAGAAAACGTGAAGATGCACATCATCCATCGGTAATCCATCGTAAATCTGTCTCAGAATCGTTTAGTGACAGATTCGCTATAGTTTTACGCCAAAATCGTATATATATGAGCGCACCTCCGGCTCTCATCGGCTCCTTCATCGCCATGGTCGTTCTCATCGGCTCCTTCATCGGCACCTTAATCGCCTCCTTTGATTCCCCGGGCTTGTGACTGTACATGTCGTCCCCCTGCCCTCCCTGTCTGTGTGCGATTTTACCTGCTGATGATTGTTTCTTGTGATTACAGATATATTAATCTGGACTCTGTGAGGTGGTGTCGATGCTAGATGTCTCCTCAAACCCTAAGGGCCGGTTTGACAACCGGTTGGTCTAGATATTGTTGGCGGGTTACGGTAGGTAACAGAGGAGAGAGAAGATCCTCACACATCCCAACTAATCGACGTGAGATAAGTTAATCGACCCTGTTGGGTTGATTAACTCACCCCACTCGATTATCAAAAGGGCCCTAAAAGTTTAATTTGCTTTGAAGGCCTTCTCATGTTTACTTCTTCCTTTTATTCTATTGCCTTCTGATCAAGATGCCGAGTGAAACAAAGGATAAGTATCTTGCAAGTTGACATTTTATGTTTTCTTTCACGATGACCACTCCACCTAGACTCTTTTATACTGTCAAGCGAAGTACTTTAGTGCACAGATCCTGTAAATGCAGGTGAAATAGGCATTCGAGCAATCCTAAAACACTGCTACATGTCCCAGTGACCCCCTCAATCTATCAGTTCCCCCATCTCACTAGTGTTTTCAAGTACTAATTCCCAATACAACTTTAAGCAGATGAATATCTATATATATGACACTACCTAGCATTGTGAATACAACATTGAGCACTGTATTCAACTGCTAGGTACATATTGTATATACATTGAGCAGGTGAATACAATGTTGAACATATAAGTACGTACAGTGCTCAATGTTGTATTTTGAGAACCGGTTGAAGAAGTTAATAGGATAGAGATGCTATTAGTGACACATGTGAAATGGGAATTGAAGATTACCTGGGTTTTATTAATTATATGGAGACAGAGCGCATGAAAAGGTGATAGCCTCTTTGAATTGAAACCAATTAAGAAATCTCAAACTGAAATGTCAAAACTGGGGATTCTTCAGACCATGCATATCATGTGATGGCGGATGAGTCATGTCTTCTGTCTCTGTCAGGCCAGCTGAGCCAGCAGCTCGTCCAGTGACTTGAGCGTCCTCTCGTAATAGACATACGATTCGTACACTTTCGGGGTACGCACATAACGATCCAGCTGCACGAACACATCGTAGAAACAAGATAAATAGTTGGACCCAGTCTTGCCCTTCTGTTCACGTCTAATTAGAACTGCAATAATTCCATATATCATGAAATACAACACATGTAATCGAATATCTTAATTAATTAGCTGCTACTAGCTGTAAATCTACTCACTGGGATATGCGTGTGTGTGTGCTGTTACTTAACATGACAAAATCATCAAATGGGAATTGGTTTTGTAACATCAAAATTAATCACTCACTACTCTTGACACACATAAAAAGACAAAAATAGCACTAACATTAATTTAGTGATTGGATACGTGACCATGTTGCATTAGGAGAAGGTATTTTTGACACTTAAACCATTTTCCAATCAAAATCAAAACGTAATTAATTACTGGATGCACCAGTCCTGTTACGTACTGTCACAGCTAGCTAGGGTTTTTTCTTTCTCTGGGTCATGGGTTTCTTCCCAGGGACAGTAAACTTTAATTTTACAATTAATTATTACTTCTATTAATTTGAGCCCAAACAGTATATCTGTAAACATATCAGAAACGAAATGAATAGTACGATATCTGAATTCGTATCCGATTAATAATCGAATTATATGATATCTAATTAAATTATTTGACAGATACTTCATTCGAATAATTATCTGATTAATACGAATTCGAATTTGGTTCAAATTTTAAACAGATAATTATCAGACCTATTTAGAATTGAGTCATACGAGCTGTGTGGGAGCATCGTGAGTTTGTTTTCTTTAAAAAAAAAAGATAGAGATTTTTTTTAGTTTAGAAGATGTTATCAAAAGATTAGACTTCATCTTAAAAAATAAGAGAGGACTTACCAGATGATCGTAAGTAGAATTCTTATTTCTAAATTATATTTTGAGATAAAAAAGATAAAAAAATATAAATCAAATAATATATAAATATTTGAGTTACTTATATATAAAATATGTGAATTTTTATATATTCATTTAAAAATTCATATTCGATCCTATAATATCTAACACGGATATCTTAATATTTAAATTTATATTTGATTAATAATCAAATTATCCGATATCCGATTAAATTATCTGTCAAATATTTTATTAAAATAATTATCTAATTAAATAAATAAAAACTAAATTAAATTAAAATTTTAAACCAATAATTTCTAGGCCTATCAAACAGCACCTTCGTCATTTTTCTTTTCTTTTCTACTGTGGTAAATATGACGTCGCGTACACTACTCAACATGCATGCTTATTGCTTAATACGAAGTAACACTAAAAAGGAGTCCGATGCGACCATATATAAACAGTGACTTAATGGGAAGGCAGTAACAGCTTGATGAATGCGCAATAATGGCGTGCGTTAATCTGCCTACCTCGGTCATGTTATCCACCACCTCGTTAGCCGTCTTCACGTACGCCTTCCGGCGGCTCTCTGGCACCGTCGCCATGGCGTTCTTCAGGTCCGAGGACAGGTAGGCCATCTTGAACCGGACGTAGAACAGCACGTACCTCCACGACATGCTCTCCAGCATGCGCCGCATGCTGCGCAGCCCCTCGGCAGTCTGCCGGATCCGGGCGGCCGAGTCCTCCGGGGAGATCTCCGGCTGGAAGTACCGCTCCTTGATGTACGACCGGGCGCCCCAGCTCTCGGCCGCCGCCGGCGGGGGCCTCTGGGCGGCCGCCACAGCGGACAGCAGCGCGGAGGCGGCCAGGAAGCTGGTGGAGGCGACGGCCCACCTGCGGGACGTCTCCGCCTCCCCTGACGAGCACGGCGCAGCAGTGGTGGGTGGGTGGGCCTGGCGGTCGTGGCGACCATTGAGCTGCCTGGCCGTGTGGGAGTGGCAGATGACCATGTGCTTCACGAAGCTGCCCATCTGCGGTGGTTGGTGTTTGAGAAAATGTGAAAAAAGATGGGATTCTTTGGGGGAGGGGGGGGGGCGCGATGCGGTGCTGGCAGTGGCTTCTCTACTCCTTTCTGTGTTCTCCGTTCTTCTGTTTTTGGTGTTTGGGCGTAGCCGGTGAGGAACGAGGGAGTGAGCTATTCTTCCTGTCTCCACTGGGCAGCTAACTTTTCGCCACGTGTCGCCCCTTATCGTCAGACTCCCTCTCGAGCAAGGTGAGGAAAAAGTCCTTTTTCAATTTTTTATTTTAGGGGAAAAAACTATGTGATTTACAGTAAAAATGTAGAAAGCGACTGAACTGTTTGATTTAAAAATTAAAGTTGCAATTCTAAGTGATCATTTTTGTGATCATTTTTTGTGACCTGAGCACTGCAATTCTCGTGTTTAGAACTCGATCAGAAGTCTATATATTAGATATCCTAACCTTTGAACTTCTCCACGTCAAGCTCCTGATCCTCTTCCCTCACGTTTATGGTCCTCCTACCCGAGTATCACGCCTAGAGAAGGATTAGATAGAGTAGAGAGACACAGGATTGATCTTAGATGACGGTAGAGAAGGATGAATGTAAGGAGTTGGAATGTGATCTAAGAGATTTATAGATGTAGAATAATTCTCATTGGAATGAGAAATGCTTAGGAGCTCTCGGGAAATCAGAAGGAACCCAAGAGTAGCCGGAATATAGATGCTTCGGAGGGTAAGGGGATGAGAGGGACGAGAAAGGTAAAAGAGAGAGAAAAGAAGTTCTATATAAGATCTTCACTCCCAAATTACTGTCAAAATCTATACATGTTGGACATGTGTAACTCTCCCCTCTTCACCGGGATACCTATCCATGCGGCGGTCAGAACCATTAGAGCACTCAAAACAATGTTTAGACTTTTTTACCTTTTGTTTGTCCAAAATCTGCTAAACAACCCCTGACAAATGGTATACTTTATTTTCTTAACATTGACAAACTGTCTCCGCCCTGACACGGTATCTGAGCTCAGTCATACTGCTTAAATCTCTAAAAGATCTAGCATGATCTAATCTCTTCATTATTTAAATCAATCGCTCATATTTCTAAGGCCTCAAGTCCATTGTTAAATTTATCTTCCACTGTCTAAGCCATCATCCAATCTTGTAGAACTCAAGTCTATTATCCTTTTCTGTATCGTCTAACTCTCCTTCATCTAGATTTATTGTCCAACCTTTCGCCCAGTTTCTTGTGCATCGTCCAACTTCTGAGAACCAAGCATTGCCTACTATTGACCGTCTATGTTTCATGCATCTTCCAAGTTCCTTCATTTGGACACTTCATCGTCTAAGCTTCTATCGCCTAACTCCTATTGTCTAATGATTTACTGTTCATTGTCCAATTCTATCATTTAACCACTTATTATTCATCGTCCAATTCTATCGTCTAGTTTTACTTCGTCTAATCCTTCCATTTAAGCGTTGCATCGTCCACCTTTCACACGTAGATACTACATCGTCTACTCGCACTGCCTAACTTCAACTTCACATAGATGCTACTTTATCTAACTCATTCGACCTTAGATGAAATATCGTCTAACTCACTTCTTCATATGTGGAACATCATGCACGCCCTTCAATCATAGACGGAACATCGTCCAAGAATAATTCAGCATCTAAGTCTCGAATCCCCGTGGCTATCATCTATCTCCCATCATCCATCTTACTACATCACTAATATTCATCTTCTAAGCCTATGGTATCATCTAAGTGGCTCATCTAATGGGTTCACGAAGGAAAGTTTGATATACATAAATATAAATATCTATATCTTGGATTTTTTATCATGAAATTTAATGTAATTAAACTCTTAAAGATTTAGGATGTTACAGTGAAGTCGGATCTGCCTTACCTTGCAACCACTAAAGTTTTGATCTCCCGTCCTTTATCTCCATCCTAATTCCCCCCGGTGCCTAACCACTAAGCTACTTAAAATAAAAAATAAGAGAATTACATAAAACTCACTAACTTCAGTCCACTGCCAGTAACTTACTTTCTTGGAGTTATTAAAAAAGTTAAAAGTCACTACGAAAAGTGGTCAAAACTCAAAAGAGTTGACGTGGCAACAAAAATTGTTGTAAAGACACTTCTATGAAAGCAACCTCCTTTTACCGAGGGGTCTTTTGGTATGTTGTAAAATAATATAAAATAATTGTTTTAAAATTATTCTATTTTAAAATTTATAAAAATAAGCTTTTGACGTTAAAATCACTATTTTTAAAATACATTGTTTTGGTTTCTAATAGTTTTTGAAAATGAAAATTAATTAAAAAAGATGTCACGTGAGTCAACAAATTTTGAAACCCAGCAATTTATGACAATTCAAACATAAGGAAAATAGTGTAAAAGAATTTTCAGCCTTACCAAATGCATTATTCCACACCAAATGACCCCTAAATCTAAAACAGTATTCTATCTTAATATCCAAGGGCTCGTTTGCTTCATAATAAAACGCTGTAGAACTTTATAATTTTTCATTTTATAGCATTTTCTTGTTGTTTGTTTGAACATAAAATAGTGTAAATGAAATTATGTCGGTTGACGTGGCATTAAGATTTTCTTGTTTTAATTTAGGGTTCACATCTTTTAGAAATCAAAACCTGAGAGAAAACTAGTGGCGACAAACTAACAAAATACTTTATTTTACTTTACAGTTCACCTAAATAAAATATTTCTTAATTTTAAAATAGGATAAAGTACATCATTTTAAAAACTAATTATTTTGAAAATTGAGAATTACATCGAAACAGGCAACGTAAAAATATAATTAAGCAATCAATATTCACATCAGTTAGTTGAATACGATCAAATAATAAAATTGACTATCACAAGTTGAGCCATTTTACGTATAACTCACTTTCTTTAATTAAATCAAAAGCACCCATGATTTTTTGAAGTACAAACAAAGCTTCTAAAATGAATAGGGAATATTTTAGCGATATATATAGTCCTCCTCTGTTCGAAAGAAAGAATGTTGCCCATGAGATGTACATAGTTTATAAATATAAAATTCAAGAAAAAATTAAAATAATTTTAAAATGTACATAAAAATTATTGTCGCTACTGTTATTGTTATTTCTTCTTCTTCTTGTAACTTCTACGAGCGACGGCTATTGTTGTTGCTACTATTACTATTATTATTTTATTATTGTTACTACTACTCTAGTGCCTTTGTTGCTACATCTACTATTATTATAAAGAAAATTACTTCATCCCATGGAAATTAAATTAAGTACCATTCACTCATCACTAACTTTAAAGCCATTAATAGAGGGTTTTTATGTTGTGTATAACTATGAATGGTAGTTAGATATCTGAATTTGAAAAGCATGTTGTCAAGGCCTTCTCATTTTGGCTAATGCCAAACAATTGCAACCCAAAAGTTGAGTGCTCTATACTTAGATATATTCAGTTTTGTTGACATCTATCATACATGCGTTCAAAGGGGATGTGTTTTAACCTAGGTGTAAATTTGTGATTTTCACCCAAGTATATTCATTAAATGTCCATGTTAATCGTCATTCAAGTGTTATAATTTTCTCCGTCAGTTCCTACGATATGATAAATATTTACTTATTTTAAGGTTGATAACGATAAGATTGAACATTATTTCTTTGGGATATATAGCTGTGACCCTTAAAAGAATTTTTATCCTATTATTTAGGTTATCTCCACTCAACGAGTGACTATATGTAGACAACTCTCTTTATTGTTTCCTCAAGTTCGTCCCTTTATTATCACAAAAACATTATTTCCGTTGAAGTGTTAATTTTGATACACTATAGATTTTGATATTAGTATTTTTTAGATTTATAATGTCAATATTGAAATTAATATTAACAAACTACAAAGGAGAATGGTCAAAGGAGAAAGAGAGTTAGGAGTAGCAAAGAGAAAGAAAAGAGAGTCTTGAGACAATCAAAAGGTTCAGTTCTAATACTTTTAATACAGGTTTAGGCCTATATTAAATTTGTCATGACAATAGACTTTGTAAGAGTGCATAAACGTTGGATGGTATTAATCTATCATATATGATCTTTGTAAGAGTGCATAAACTTTTGATGGCATTAAGCTGTTGTACGTATGAAATGAAAACAATGGACTTGCTTTTTTCATCCTTAATAATTGTAAGGGAAAATTATATATATATCCTTTAAATCTTCTTGAATTATGCCTACACCCTTACATTTATGATATTTACTCTTAAATCGCTCAAATATTTAAGAGGGTTACACTATGACCATTCCATCAACTATCCCGACAATTCATAACTCAAGGTGGGTTAAGAGAAGAGAAATGATAAACCTATCTTTATCACTCTCCTCCTCATAATCTACCCTTCTCTCTCTCTCTCTCTCTCTCTCTCTCTCTCTCTCTCTCTATATATATATATATATATATATATATATATATATATATATATATATATATATGTGACTATGTGTGTGTGATGGGGAAGGCTAGCGGGAGGGAAGAGGGTCTCTCTATCTGATGGGGAAGACTGGCGAGACCGAGATGACTGCACGAGGTGGTGGAGGGGGAGGGAGACAATGAGGGAGGGGTCGCTCTAAGGGAGGTTGGGGCGGTGGAGGGGGCAGGGTGCCTATGAGAGGGGGAGGTGGGGGTCTAGGAGGATGAAGAAGAGGGGGTTGTACGTAGGCGGGGGCCGAGGATGTCCAAATGAGGAGGAGGGGGAGGCGGAGGAGGGGGCAGAGGGAGGGAGGGGGAGGGGATGGCGAGGGAGGGGTTAAGCGATCTGGCGGCAAGGGCAGGGGGAGCTCCCTCTCCTCTTCCTCTTGTTCTCCTCCCCTATTGTGCACAATGATGGACGTGGTGATGAGCAGCTGCATCAAGACGTGCAGCAAGCATGGGGTCCCCATCGCAAGTTTCATCACCTCTGGCGGCTATATCGCTGCCCTGGAGCACGTCAAGCCCAAGGTCTCGCAAGAAGATTTGAGCCATGTCGGGATTGTTGACGTGCCTAGGCTTTCCGAGGATATGCCTCTCACAGCCACCGACCTCTTCCTAGAGCCACTGCCACCCAATGCTCCGCAGCCGTTGTCGGGTACCTCTAATAGTGTCTGAAGGCTGCCGCTTGAACCATCACATCCAAGCTGTGGGTGTCTCCCGCTACCTCTCCATTCGGATGGGGCCACCGCGACAGTCTGCGTCCTCCATTTTCTTTAGGCCATCGCAGTGACCCTCCACTACGCTTTACTCCTGGACACAGCGGCGGCCCCCCACCACCTCCAAGACTAGGGCACCACCACCACCACCTTGGTGGCTTGCTACGACCATTTCACTCACCACCTCTGCCACCCCCACATGTACTAGGCCCCGATCCTCTATGGCTACCAATGTCTCCTCCAACATATCCTCCATCACCAACACCCAAGACCCCTGAACCAGGAACCAATTATGACACCACATTGCAAGCACGGGGGGTGGAGGAGGCCCACTATGGGGCCTAGGGGGGACGAGCACCACCGCTATTCAACACCTGCAATGTATCTTTATTTAAAATAATATAATTCTACCTCAATTCATATAAGATTAGATAAATAATATCATTTTGCTAATTTATAAATTTACAGTGAGATGATAGGCATGGTATCCATGAGAATGTAGAGGATGAATAGGTTATTAAACAAAACAAATATGGGTGGTTGTGGTGAATCTTCCTTGAGATACACCTTGGGGATGAAACAAAATGACAATTGTCGATTGAGTAGGGAACAACAAGATATTATAATCCAAATTTGAGGAATTGTAGAAGGTGTTATGCATTTTATCAAGATTTGTCTGCTATGAACTCATATGCTTAGAGTTTCATAGTGTAATCAATGCAATCTAATGGAAGCTTTTGAAGATATTTTTTGTTATCTTTCTTGAGAAACTAGCTTCATGTCTTGTAATGTGTTTAGAATATGTCCACGTCCAATGGAGTAGTTCACGTGAGACTGCACCCTCATAAGTGGGTGGTGCATGTTCAACAATAATATTAGAGGTTGAAAGACAAACGTAGTTCAAAGTGTCTCTTAACATACCACAATTTTTTTAATTTGGAGGAGATTAAAAATATTTCTTTCTTACTAGTTGATTTTTCATATAAGAATGAGTGCAATAGTTTTTTTTTTTTTTTGAACTTTTGGTGGTGGTAGGCTGGTAGCTCACTATTTTCTTGATTATTTCACTTTGCTTAGTTTCTGGTATGTCCTATATATGTCTCAAAAATTTGTCACTATCATAGCAAGAACTAGAGTTGTCCTGGATTATGGGGATAGGATGTGACTTGAAGGAGATTCCCTATGTTATAGTTATTATTTAAGATTTAAGATATAAAATGAGTACACGATGGTGCGTAAGCGTAGGTGTCATGATTTTTGTTGTTAATGGTTGGTGGCTTGATTCAAGAATATAGATATCTCACATTGTTGGAATTTGAGTATAGTCCATGGGTAATAGTTCCGTATTGGTTAATTGAGTTATGATTCGTGTGCTTATGACCCTGGGCCCTTGTATCTCAACACCGTGATTTTATGGATTCAACATGGTATCAGAGCAGACCAAATGACCCAACTCTTCTTACCACCTCCACCCAATTAATGTCCACTATGGTTTTGTGGATTCAACACACATGAAGTGTCAAGAAAACTAAGCTGATAAGGTAACTTCTTTGAAAATGCAAACAATTGAAATGGAAATATGGGATTTTGAAATCCACAAGCATCGTCACAATCAGAAATCTAAAAAAGAAACATGGGCATCATCGCAATTGATCGATAATGTAGGTTTTGTGGATTCAACACACGTGAAGTGTCAAGAAAACTAAGCTGATAAGGTAACTTCTTTAAAAATGCAAACAATTGAAATGGAAATATGGGATTTTGACATCCACAAGCATCATCACAACTAGAAATCTAGAAAAGAAACATGGGCATCATCACAATTGATAAGGTAACTTCTACGTTATGTTGTCGATAATATAGAATAGTGACCCATGGGCATGGATGACCCCTTCCTCACTAAAAACAAAAGAAAAACTTCTTTGAAAATGCAAACAATTGAAATGGAAATATGGGATTTTGACATCCACAAGCATCATCACAGTTAGAAATCTAGAAAAGAAACATGGGCATCATCGCAATTGATAAGGTAGGTTTTGTGGATTCAACACACATGAAGTGTCAAGAAAACTAAGCTGATAAGGTAACTTCTTTGAAAATGTAAACAATTGAAATAGAAATATGGGATTTTGACATCCACAAGCATCATCACAATTAGTAATCTAGAAAAGAAACATGGGCATCATCACAATTGATAAGGTAACTTCTATGTTATGTTGTCGATAATATAGAATAGTGACCCATGGGCACGGATGACCCCTTCCTCACTAAAAACAAAAGAAACAACATACTTATCAACACTGGTTGATGCATCTCTTTATCATAATCACTTCTCAAAACAATATAGCATAAAAGATATAATACGGTGAGCCATTCATATCCAGGGTTTGCCAAGTCAGTTGTACCGGTCAAAGTGTAAGGTCGTTTGAATATGACCGGATCATTGTGTTTTTATCGATTTTTTTAGTGTCAAAAGTAAAAAACTAGTTGTGCTACGATTTTTGAACTCGAGCCTTCACCTAAAATTGAAACACCTTTAACCAATTTACCTATGCTAAGTTTCAAACTCAAGCTTTCACCCAAAATTGAAATGTCTTTAACTAATTTATCTATTAATTAATTTTAATATATAATAAAATATTTAATATTTAAAATAATATAAGTAATGTATTAATTGCGTACCACGTATCGCTCGTATCGATCACCGATCGATACGATCCGATACGTACGATACGAGACGTATCATATTAATTTGTCAACTTATTCATATATTTTATTTTTGAACGTTGACTTAAACTATATTTAAATTACGAGCGTACCATTGACACAACTATATTCTTTTTTTTGGAAGCATAAACATGTGGTATTCATTCGTAACAGATAATAGTTACAGACATACGACATTGACAACCCGCCGAACAAGAGCAGCCACTACTGGCCCTAACCTTCGACATCCAGACGAAGAGACAGGAAGACAAAGAAGAATAGTAGAGAACACAAACACCCCTCAAGGAAGGGGAGACCAGAAGACACCGAGGAAGAGGCTGCCACTTTTGTAAGTGACGGGAACCTTCCTCGAGGAGCGTAAGGCTGCCGGACCGCACTGTCTGATGGCGGTGAAGAGAAGGAACTCGGGAGGCTAGCAACGCAGAGGATGCATGGGGGATAAGTGCATAATCTTTGAGTCCTTTTGAGATCGAATGAGGAAGCCCGAAACCTACATCACGGAACAAACCCGAGCTTCTCCGGGTGCTTAAGGAGACGCCCGTCAACAAGAGAGAGACCGATCACGGGAAGTAAGAGGGGGTGGGGGAGAGACAGGAGGAGCGATGATTGGGGGAACAGAGAGGGGTGCGGGGACGGTGGGGGGGAAGGATCGAGCGGGGAAGTGAGAGGAGGTCAGAGGGAACGGGGCAGGGTGGCTAAGAGTGGGGTCCAAAACTGGGGGGGAGGGACAGAGGGTCGGCCGGGACGGGGAAGGGAGGGGAGAGGGGGGGGAATGGAGGGGTGCGGCGCAGGAGGGGGGTAGGGAGCAGCGCAAGAGGGGGGGCGGAGATGAGGAACGGGTGGTGGGGCGGAAGAAGGAGGGGGGAGACGTCGGTGGGGGGGGGGGGGGGTGGGGAAGGGCCGGGGGTGAGGGCGGGGGAATGGTGGGAGGGGGGCGGAGGCCGACTGGGCAGGGGAGGGGGGGCGTGGGGATAGAGAGGGGGGAGTGGAGGGTCGCCGGAGAAGAGGAGGGAGGGGGGGCAAAGGGAGAGCGGGAGATCGGCACTGGGAAGAGGGGAGACAGGGAGGGAGGGGTTTCTAGAGGAGATCGGAGGAGCTCCGATCTCCCCTGACAGATCCAGGTGAGGTTAGAAAAAACCCCCTGACAAAACTCAGGGCGATCCACGGAGAGACGTACCTGGCGAGATCCTCCTACAGAGGAGAAGGAGAGGGGGGGAGTTCCCGGCGGGAGCTCTCCCCCATCAGATGTTCCGCGGGGGTCTCCCGCGACATGAGGAGAAGGGGGCTCAGTGCGCAGTGTCCGTGTAACGACCCCAGAATCCGATTACCGGGAAGGCCGGATAATCCGAGACTCGAACCGCCGCCCACGAGCCGGGAGGGCTCGGAAGGGCTAAAAGGAGTGTGGAGACACAAAGAAATACGAAATAAAGCAGGACAACTCAACAACAACAAGCTGAAAGAAAGAACAACAACAGCTGCAACAGAGTCCAATCCAACAGAAAGTACAGTCTAAAGCAGCAAAGCGTACCACATGCCAAGTGAACACTCGGCCCGGCAAGCTGGCAACAGAGAACCTCCGCTCCGTACCCTCGAACCTCGAGGAAGAACTGCCACACCTGAAAAGTAGGGAATGAGCCTCCAAAACAGAGACTCAGCAGGGATCCCGCGGAACCCCAACCGAAAACAACGGCGGTAGCGGAAAGGAAGCGACAACTACAGCAGGAACAGCAAACCGGTGGCCGGTCAAAACTCGGCACTACAGCTACTCCTACTGTACCAGAAGGCACACCTCGATCACGCAGTCGAAGCTATCGAACCACGCTAGCACCACCTACCGAAGTAAAAACCCACGGCAACCATGCCGTAGAGGCCTGTCCCCCGGACACGGCCGACCTGGACACGCTGTCCAAGGTGCAACCTCGGTAAAGCCACTAGCACTAGTCTCACGGCGCGAAAACCAACACACGCGCCACGGTGAAACAACCGAAAACTCAATGGTCGACACGACTGAAAACCCAAAGGTCAAAGTTACGGAAACTGACAGTCTGTCACTCCCAACTCGACAGGAGTACCACCCACTAGAAGCACAGCCGGTAGCGTCCCCTGACATCTTACACCGCGCCGCAGGTGAACCGCCTGAAGTGGTAGGTCCTACCCGAGGCGCGAACACCGTACAAGTAACCACAAACAAGTGACTAGCTGGGGTCACGCCCGTCGACGTGCGTCCACTGTCCCCAACCACGTGTGCACACACAGACCACGCGTCCTAGGTCTGGCCCTCTGACTGGTTTTCCCCTGGCACTGGACTCTGATTTGACGAGGGGCCCGACGGTAACCAGTCTAAAACCGTCCTCAGGGTAAGCCCGTACACCACTCCCTGGTGCGATCAGCACACGCGTACTGATAGGCTACGACTAGTGGAGGGTCACTGAAGGAGTAGACTCTCAACTCAATGGAAAACAACGTCCGAATCCGACGACGTATGGGGACCACCCCACGTACCGGTCCCGTCGCACGGTGACCACAATCGGAGAAGAAACGGGACTCACAGTCCACGGCCACGCACGCACCGTGCGCTAGAGTCGAGAAAACTCAAGTGGCGCTTAAGCCACTAGACTCTGGACAGTCCTCTAGACACACTACAGCCAACGGTCCTTGAGTCACAAGACTCGGGGTCAAGACCGTTGTACGTAACAGCACAAGGCCGTCAATCTAGTCCAATCTCTAGGTCTAAAATCACGGTAGCACGAGTACCGAGACAACACACGAGTCGCTAAGACCACTCCCTCGGGAAGGGAACTCAAGGGACCAAGGCCACCCACACGGGCCGCACGGAAAACACAGAAGCACGATTCCCAGGGCAGCACACAAGCCACCACGACGATTTCCCATCTTGTAGCAAGCGGGAAATCTCCACCCCAGGCCGGATAACTGGACTCGCAGTCCAAGGCCAAACACATGGCCCACACGGGAATCGCCTTCCAAAGGAACCCACGATATGCGGGGGAGACCCCACCGCACACACACCGACACACGGTGACTCGATCATGCGTAACACGAAAGCCCGGAACACGTGGGGTCACCCGGACCCACCACACCTACAGGCACGCTAATTGAGGTAACACGGTCCCTCCCGACACCCCAAAAACATGGACACAGAACCCATGGGGTGTCCAGGACACTCACAAGGCCGGAGGTCGACCACTGGGTCCCAACCGAGTCGACCGAAGACCAACACAACACAATCGGGACGCTAAAAGGTCACCCGGACCCTTAAGCTCTTGGGCACGCAAGACGAGGTAAGTGGGACCTCTGGACACCCAAAGACACGGTCACGGAACTCCACGTGGTGTCCGAGACACTCACGAGACCTAAAGTCAACCACTGGGTCACAACCGGGTCGACCGGGGGTCAAAACAGCGCAAACAGGAACCAGAACATGGTAGTGGTCACCTGGTGACCGCGACCAGGTGGTAGCGGTCGACCGGCGACCGCGACCATGCTGTCACGGTCATCTCGTGACCACGACCAGGCAGACGCAACCCCGATGGTAGCGGTCGCCCGAGGACCGCGACCAGGCAGTAGCGGTCATCCCATGACCGCGACTAGGCCAAAGCGGTCTATCGCACGACCGCGACGCTCGAAGGCCTTCCGACCCAAATACAAGGGTGAAAGCGGTTCTCCCAGGACCGCGACCAGATGGTAGCGGTTTCTGGTGGACCGCGACCATTTCGGAAAATCGGGAACGGCGGGAAAACGCCCAAAAATCCACGCCACGCCCCAATCATCCACGGATGAAGGGGAAAACATAGGGGAAGCTCCCCAACAACCCCTAGCATGCATCTATGGCCTCGGATCGGCCTAAAACGCAACGAATCGCTAGATCGGGCGATCACTCCCCAAATCATGATTTTCCCCAAAACGTCCCAAACGACCCGCTCGGCTCACCATGGCCTACCAAACTCACGGGAATTGAAGCGCACGAGCTGGGGGTCCATCACCCTACCTCCACCGAAGATTTCACGCACCGTGGATGCCGATCCACGAAGAAAACGCCATTGAAGCCTCGCCGTCCCACGAAACCACGGCTGAGCTTCACCACGCCTCCACCGCCTCGATCCTCATCCATCCTCGCCCGCGCCTCGCCCGCGCCGTCCCCGCCTCGCCCGTACTCCGCCCCGTCGGCCGCCGGAGAGAGAGGGAGAGAGGAGAGAGCGTGAGAAGAGAGAGGGAGAGAAGAGAGAAATGAGAGGGGAGAGAGAGGGTGGGGGTTAATATAGGAAAATCCGAAAAATCAAAAAAATCTCGAAAAATAGAAAATCACACCCTCGCGATCCTCGGAACGCACCGATCGCAATGGTACCACACTCGCCTAGGTGAACGGCCCGGTTCACCCGCAACGAGGTTCCGAAGGGAAAGCCGAAACCCACGCCGGGAATCGGAAAACACACGCGGAAAAAGCCGCGGAACGCCTCCGGGCCTCCGAAACGACTCCGGATCACGCCGATCCGAACACGAAAGATGTCCGAAACGAAATTTCGGACACAACAGAGTCAGACGCTCCAAGAAACCAGATCCGGAACCCACGAAAAAGGATCCGAAAAATCCGGGGCATTACAGCCCTCCCCCCTTAAAGGAATTTCGTCCTCGAAATTCAGGACCAAGCACGAAGTCACAGGGGAAGAACACTGAACCAACTGACGCGCCGTCAGAGCCCCAGCACAGAAAATCTCGATTCTCACGAAAACACCAGTCCTGAGGGATACAGCCAGACTCACAATCACAAGCAACACCTCGCTCCTCGCGCCGAGCACACTGGCCAACAGAGCAGGCATATACCAAAGGAACACAGTCCGACATCACCTCAGACAACGCGAGAACCAACATGGCACCGCAGCCACAATCTCGCCCACCGAGGAATCACAACCCTCGACATGAGCAACAGCTACCGATTCATCCAATGGTCGATAGACAAATCGCACATCAGCTTCGCAGCCAGCTGACAGGTCGCACACCCTCCTCAAGAGATCAACCAACACAGAGCCTCCACCAGCTCAAGCAGTCCTCTCCGCAGACCACAACCAGAACATCGGCTCAGCACCAAGAAACACCTCACACATGGCAAGCCGAAAGCCGGACATAACACTGTGCCAACTCTGGTCAGAAGACAAACTTCGACAAAGTCCAGATCCCATCCGGAAAGGCACATCACAGAAACGACCACCAAAGGTCTCGCTGGCACACGACTCTCGCCACGCTCGAGCCCCAACAACCAGCATCTTCTATCTCTGAAAAGACCATCCACTGGTCACCAACTGCTCGTCAACGGGAAACCTCCGCTTGCTCAGCTTCTTCCTTCTTTCCAGGTCCTCGACCGGGTCCAAAGGAAACATTCCAAACCTCGGCAAGCCATCCGTCGACTCACACACAGACTGATGCCGCATCTCGAGCTGCACTCCTCTCGGACTCCCCATCCGAGCGCGAACATCGCTCCAACTCGACCCTCTCGGGGAGCACAACGAAACCGAATGATAGATCCTGGTGTCTTCAGTCATCACCTCACTGGACTCAGACTTACAGGGGAACCATCCCACGCTGGTCACCAAACCAGGGATAACAATTGCGACACCAACGTCCTATCAAGGACCATCCTCCGACGCCCATCTCACAAAAGGCCTCCGCCCACAGGCGTCACTCATCCATCTGGTCTCATCAAATCCTTCGATCAATCCAAGTGGACACCTGCCAATCCCGATTCCTCCCTTACCACAGAGCCACGGGACACCACCTGAACAGTGCTCACGGGTCCCCAAAGCAACAAACATCTCACCGTCGCAATCCGACAAGACCGTAGAACCAACAGACACTGTTGTGGTCGGTCACACGGTTAAGCTCACCAGCCACTCGTAGCCGTCAACCGGGACCCATAGCCTGCCAGAGACCACTTCCCCAAAAACGATCTCATCCGAGGACACGACTGGGAACACAAGTCGGCACCAAGCCACCGACTCTGACCAACACGTCCTCAACCATCGTCAGGCGACATCCTCAACAACCTCATCCAAGTCCAACACCGACACCTGACACGGCTTCCAACACAGGAACAGGGTACTCATACGGCGCACTAGCCAGCACTTTTCCCCAACACTCCATCCTGCCAAGACAAGGAGCACGTCTCGCACGGACTTCATGGCACACAAGGCCAACCAATCCGAACACACAATGCAAGACGACGATCCTTAGCCGAACGCAATCTCTCCAACCAAAGGAGAAACCAGCGCACTTTCGACCAACGGAAGAACTCCACGCTCGACCTGACCTCAAACCTCGCGCATGCCGGAAACAGCACCATCCAGCACCAAGGAAAACCATCGCTTCCATCAGGTCAGCGCCTCCGACACACTCGACGAGTGTCACGTCGAACCACAATCACAGCATCTCTCGATGCACCACCGCTGCAATTCCTCGAACTGCAACACGTCATGCCAAGAGCCGCAACACGAGCCATAACAACAACCGCCGATGCTCATCCTCGAGTCCCGAAACTCACCGCGGAGCCTTCACATCTCAAGCCAACTCCAGGGCGAACACAACCCAATCACACACAAGAGCGCAGGAGCAAGACTTACTGGGACACCACAGCCCAATCCTGCCTCGAAATCCATAAAACAATCGGGACCGACACGTCATTTCTGACGCCACCGAGCACGACAAGGACATCAGGCTCGATAAATCAGCAGCTCACCGAGAAGACATTCCGCTCACCGGAGCACACTTCTCGATCAGAACACCCGCTCTGCCACCTGACCACGCTGCAGGTTCCTCGAACGCAGCACCACGAGCTCACGCCTGCCAGCAACCTCTGCCCAACGCAGCACAACCAGGGCCACCACCGATGAGGGAGAAGGCTCTCAACCTCGATCTTTAGACCCCACGCTGGCACGAAAGTCGCGGACAGCAACCACCTTCACAGCGCCGCACAGCGCACTCAAGCTCTCAAGCGAGAAACTAGGCGGAAAGCGAACACAAAACCCTAAGCCAGCTGCCGACTGTACTGGACCTTATGAACTCTGATCACTGCAATATCTCGAATTCCTATGTACGTCCACAACCACCGCTCTGATACCAGCTGTAACGACCCGAGAATCCGATTACCGGGAAGGCCCGATAATCCGAGACTCGAACCGCCGCCCACGAGCCGGGAGGGCTCGGAAGGGCTAAAAGGAGTGTGGAGGCACAAAGAAATAGGAAATAAAGCAGGACAACTCAACAACAACAAGCTGAAAGAAAGAACAACAACAGCTACAACAGAGTCCAGTCCAACAGAAAGTACAGTCTAAAGCAGCAAAGCGTACCACATGCCAAGTGAACACTCGGCCCGACAAGCTGGCAACAGAGAACCTCCGCTCCGCACCCTCGAACCTCGAGGAAGAACTGCCACACCTGAAAAGTAGGGAATGAGTCTCCAAAACAGAGACTCAGCAGGGATCCCGCGGAACCCCAACCGGAAACAACGGCGGTAGCGGAAAGGAAGCTACAACTACAGCAGGAACAGCAAACCGGTGGCCGGTCAAAACTCGGCACTACAGCTACTCCTATTGTACCAGAAGGCACACCTCGATCACACAGTCGAAGCTATCGAACCACGCTAGCACCACCTACCGAAGTAAAAACCCACGGCAACCATGCCGTAGAGGCATGTCCCCCGGACACGGCCGACCTGGACACGCTGTCCAAGGTGCAACCTCGGTAAAGCCACTAGCACTAGTCTCACGGCGCGAAAACCAACACACGCGCCACGGCGAAACAACCGAAAACTCAATGGTCGACACGACTGAAAACCCAAAGGTCAAAGTTACGGAAACTGACAGTCTGTCACTCCCAACTCGACAGGAGTACCACCCACTAGAAGCACAGCCGGTAGCGTCCCCTGACGTCTTACACCGCGCCGCAGGTGAACCGCCTGACGTGGTAGGTCCTACCCGAGGCGCGAACACCGTACAAGTAACCACAAACAAGTGACTAGCTGGGGTCACGCCCGTCGACGTGCGTCCACTGTCCCCAACCACGTGTGCACATACAGACCACGCGTCCTAGGTCTGGCCCTCTGACTGGTTTTCCCCTGGCACTGGACTCTGATTTGACGAGGGGCCCGACGGTAACCAGTCTAAAACCGTCCTCAGGATAAGCCCGTACACCACTCCCTGGTGCGATCAGCACACGCGTACTGATAGGCTACGACTAGTGGAGGGTCATTGAATGAGTAGACTCTCAACTCAACGAAAAATAACGTCCGAATCCGACGACGTACGGGGACCACCCCACGTACCGGTCCCGTCGCACGGTGACCACAGTCGGAGAAGAAACGGGACTCACAGTCCACGGCCACGCACGCACCGTGCGCTAGAGTCGAGAAAACTCAAGTGGCGCTTAAGCCACTAGACTCTGGACAGTCCTCTAGACACACTACAGCCAACGGTCCTTGAGTCACAAGACTCGGGGTCAAGATCGTTGTACGTAACAGCACAAGGCCGTCAATCTAGTCCAATCTCTAGGTCTAAAACCACTGTAGCACGAGTACCGAGACAACACACGAGTCGCCAAGACCACTCCCTCGGGAAGGGAACGCAAGGGACCAAGGCCACCCACACGGGCCACACGGAAAACACAGAAGCACGATTCCCAGGGCAGCACACAAGCCACCACGACGATTTCCCATCTTGTAGCAAGCGGGAAATCTCCAGCCCCAGGCCGGATAACTGGACTCACAGTCCAAGGCCAAACACATGGCCCACACGGGAATCGCCTTCCAAAGGAACCCACGATATGCGGGGGAGACCCCACCGCACACACACCGACACACGGTGACTCGATCATGCGTAACACGAAAGCCCGGAACACGTGGGGTCACCCGGACCCACCACACCTATAGGCACGCTAATCGAGGTAACACGGTCCCTCCCGACACCCCAAAAATATGGACACAGAACCCATGGGGTGTCCAGGACACTCACAAGGCCGGAGGTCGACCACTGGGTCCCAACCGAGTCGACCGAAGACCAACACAACACAATCAGGACGCTAAAAGGTCACCCGGACCCTTAAGCTCTTGGGCACGCAAAACGAGGTAAGTGGGACTGTAATATCCCGGACCTTTCGGATCCTTCTTCATGGGTCCCGGATCTAGTTTTCGGAGCGTCCGGCTCCGTTGTGTCCGAAATTTCGTTTCGGACATCTTTCGTGTTCGGATCGGCGCGATCCGGAGTCGTTTCGGAGGCCCGGAGGCGTTCCGTGGCTTTTTCCGCGCGTGTTTTCCGATTTCCGGTGTGTGTTTCGGCTTTTTCTTCGGACGCTCGCTGCGGGCGAACCGGGCAGTTCCCCGAGGCACGAGTGGTACCGTTGCGATCGGTGCGTTCCGAGGATTCCGGAAATGTATTTTTCTAATTTTCGGTATTTTTCCGAAAAATCGGATTTTCTATATATTCCCATTTTCTTTTCTTTTCTTTTTTCTTCTTTTCTCTTTTCTTCTTCTTCCTTCCTCTCTCTCCCTCACGCGACCGTGGCCGGCTCTCTCCCTCCTTCTCTCCCGTTCGACCGTGCCGACCCCCGTTCCGGCTGCAGACTTCGGCGGTGCGACGGCGCGAGGACGTGGGTGACGTGGTGGCGATCGTGCGGGCATACGGCGAGCGTGGGAGGCGTGGAGAGGCGAGATTCTAGCGGCGTTCTTCGCGACTTCGAGCTCGGATCGGAGCGTTTCGTCGCGGACCGGAGGTAGGGTGACGTTCCTTAGCCTCATGTCTTCCTTCCCCGTGAGTTTCAGCTCGAGACGAGGTCGAGAGGGGTTTATTTTGAGCCGGGAAGGGTCGATCATGCCGCGGGGTGAGTTCGTCCGATCCATCGTTTTGAGCCCCGATTTCACGGTTTAAGGGCGTAGGAGCATGCTAGGGGGCTTGGGGGTTCTTCTCTCGCCATTTCCCCCTCCGTGGGGTTTGTTTTGAGGCCGATTGGGCGATTCCGGTGAGGTTCGCCATTTTCTCGCCGGTGAGCGATGTGCGGTCGAACCAGTGGCCGCACAACCCCTATGCGGTTCCGTTCGGACCGTTCATCGGCTCGGCGCGCTTTGGGTGAGGCTTGGCGCGCAGTGGGCTTGAGCGGTCTATCGTGGGACCGCATATCCTAATGTGCGGCCCCACAGCTACCGCCCAACCCCAAGGGTTTTGACCGTTGGTTGTGACCGTTGTGCAGTGCTCTGGGATGTGCGGCCAGGAGCTGACCGCATAACCCCTTGCACGGCCAGGTGCTAGCCGTACATCCCCTAGCGCTATGGTTGGATGTGCGGTCTGACCCTGACCGCACAACACCTGAACGGCTAAGCCGTAGCCGCCCTTCCCCAAGTGCGGCTAAGGACTAACCGTCCAGGCTTTTTACCGTTGGGAGACGAGCGGCCAGGAGGTGACCGTTCCTCACCCACGTGCGGTCAAGAGTTGGCCGCACATCTGTTTGAACGGTCCTGTGTTGGCCGTTTATCTGTCGTTTGGACCCTGGGTGGAACGGTCCTGATATGACCGTTCTAATCCTTGTGCGGTCCCTGTGTGACCGTACTTCCGTGGGCGGCCCAGTGTGGACCGTTCAAGGGTACGGGTTGCGTCGGTGTGTCTCTCGTCGTACAGAGTGTACCGGGAGATGTTGTTGTCAGCTGGTCACCGTGCGTCGGTGTTGGTACAAGGAGCGTTCCTCGTACCTGCAGTTGCACCGTTGTTTTCCGAGACTTGAGAGTCTACTCCTTCTGTGACCCTCCACTAGTCGTAGCCTACTAGTACGCGTGTGCTAGTCGCACCAGGGAGTGGTGTACGGGCTGACCTTTAGAGACGGTTTGTGGACCGGTTACCGTTGGGCCCCACGTCTTGCAGCCAGAGTCCGGCTGAGGGGAAAACCGGTCAGAGGGCCAGACCAGGGACGCGCGGTCTGTGTGTGCACACGTGGTTGGGGGCGGTTGGACCCACGTCGACGGGCGTGACCCCAGCTAGTCACTTGTTGTAGTTACTTGTACGGTGTTTGCGCCTCGGGTAGGACCTACCATGTCAGGCGGTTCACCTGCGGTGCGGTGTAAGACGTCAGGGGACGCTACCGGCTGTGCTTCTAGTGGGTGGTACTCCTGTCGAGTACGGAGTGTCAGACTGTCAGTCGTGTGTTTCCGACCTTCGGGTTTTGACGGTTCGACCGTTGAGTTTCGGTCTTCTCGTACCGTGGCACGTGTGTCGGTTTGCGTGCCGTTAGGGTCTAGTTCTGTAGAGTACAGGGCTTTCCTTTCCGAGGTACCTTCCTACCGCTAGGGTAGTGGTTTCTCGTTTTACGAGGTAGGGTTCGAGTGATCCCTACTGAGTCTTGTTCCGAGACTCATTCCCTGCGTGTTTTCACCGTGTTTCAGGTGAGGCGCCACCTTCGGGGAGCGTGTCAGGAGCGCAGCGGAAGCGTGGTGCGGGTGCCCAGAGGTAGTGCCAGAGGTCAGAGCCGGGGGATGCCCCGTGTAGCTGTACTTTTCTTTCTTGTCACTGTACTAGTCGTGGACTACTGTTGCTGTTGTTGTTATTTTATTGTGGACCATGTAAAATGTTAATTCATTTCCTGCTTAATATCATAACTGTTTAATTTCTGCAATTATTTGTGATGCTTGTGTAGTTTCCACACCATCCTTTTAACCCTTCCGAGTCTTCGGACTCGTGGGTGGCGGTGCGAGTCTCGGGTTATCGGGCCTTCCCGGTAATCGGATTCTCGGGTCGTTACAGCTGGTATCAGAGCGCGGTTGTGGAATTACATGGGAATTATAGGTAATTGTATTGGTCCACTAGTCCATGACGATGATGTGCAGGTGACGCTGGCATTGGGCACCGCGTGTTTTATTCTGACCTTCCGTTTCTGTGTTTTCTGTCTTGTGCTTAAGGAGCGAGGATGGCGCCGAGGAGGAGTTCTCGCTCTCAGCAGGGGCAGTCGGCTGGAGGTCAGGAGATCCAGCAGGGGGTCCAGAGGGACCAGGAGGAGCATAGCAGAGTTCCGGGAGCTACCGAGGCCGCGGATGCTGCGAGGGCTCCGGGGGCCGAGAGTTTTCTCCGTGGCATGTACCATCTCATGGCTCAGCAGTTCGGCGGAGAGGCCGGTGAGGGCTCGTCAGTCAGGGGTGGGCCAGGCCGAGCAGTGAGGGATTTCATGCAGTTCCATCCACCTTACTTTAGCGGCCAGGCAGACCCTGATGCGGCTCGTGATTGGCTTGATGAGATGGAGCGGGTGTTCAGTTCTGCAAAGAGTGCTGTCGAGGACAGAGTGGTGTTGGCCTACAACCAGTTGCAGGGTACGGCTCGGAGGTGGTGGTCTTCCGAGTGGAAGACGTCCTTTCAGCTTCGTCCGCTTGAGCAGATCGAGTGGGATGACTTTGTCAGTGCTTTCGAGCGTACGTACTGTCCAGATACTGTTGCTACGCAGCGGATGCGGGAGTTTCTGGAGCTGGTGCAGGGTGACATGTCCGTGTTGCAGTACAGGGCCCGATTTGTCGAGCTGGGTCGGTACGCACCTCATATCATGGAGCATGAGAGGGTGAGGACGACGCAGTTTGTGCAGGGCTTGAGGCTGGAGCTGAGGCACCATCTGATCGCGAATGGGGCCACTGATCTCGAGACGGCGTCTCGTGTTGCGATTTCCTTGGAGATGGATATGCAGAGGACTCGAGGACCGATCAGCCAGGGGCAGTCTGTGTCAGGTCGCAGCCAGCAGTCGGCTACTCAGCAGCAGGGTTTCTTTCAGTCTGCGTCGGGTGGTTCTGGAGTACCGGCATCGGCAGCTTCGGCGACAGGGATCGGTGGGTGGATCGCGAGGACCTTGTCCACGGTGTAGTGGGACCCACCCAGGCAGGCAGTGCACGGCGCCGATCATCTGTTTTCGGTGTGACCAGCCAGGGCATATGGCGCGTGACTGTCCTCAGAGGCCGCCGCAGCAGCAGGTTTCCCAGCAGCAGCAGCAGCAGGGACAGTATCCGCCGCTACCCAGGTCAGCTAGTGTGGGAGGCAGGCAGAGAGCTCGTGGCCAGATCACGCACTTGACCAGGGCAGAGGCAGTAGCGTCGCAGCTCGTGGAAGGTACCGTTCAGATTTTGGGTTGTGCGGCTCGGGTTTTATTTGATTCTGGCGCGTCTCATTCGTTCATTTCGGAGGATTTCGCGTCGAGCGTCGAGGAGCCGGTGACCCAGTTGTCCTGTGATTTGGCTGTGGAGTTGCCTTCGGGTGACTTTATGGTCACTCCGTATTGCTTCGACCAGGTTCCGGTGTGGATCGATGGGCGGAGTATGCCAGGCAGGTTGTATGCGTTGCAGCTTTGGGATTACGACGTGATTCTAGGCATGGATTGGCTCGAGACTCATGGAGCGGTGGTGGATTGTGGGATGAAGAGGGTCTACTTCAACATCCGAGCAAGAGGACCTTCTATTTCCAAGGTATCCGTTCCGCCTCTTCTCGATTTCTTATCTCTGCTATTCGAGCCCGTCGATTGCTTGATTCAGGTTGTCAGGGTTTTCTCGCGTCTGTGGTTGTGTCTGACCGGATGGAGCCGAATGTCGAGGACATTGCGGTGGTGTGCGAGTTTCCCGATGTTTTTCCTGAGGAGTTGCCTGGATTACCTCCCCAGCGGGAGATCGATTTCGTGATCGAGGTTGTACCTGGTACGGGACCTTTGGCGAAGGCTCCCTACCGTATGGCCCCCGCGGAGTTGAGGGAGTTGAGGGCGCAGTTGCAGGAACTGTTGGCCAAGGGGTACATTCGTCCGAGCTTTTCCCCTTGGGGTGCGCCCGTGTTGTTTGTGAAGAAGAAGGACGGTAGTCTGCGGTTGTGCATTGACTATCGACAGCTGAATGAAGTGACCATTAAGAACAAGTATCCATTGCCGCGGATTGATGATTTGTTCGACCAGCTTCAGTCTGCGCGAGTGTTCTCGCGGATTGATTTGCGGTCCGGTTACTATCAGCTGAGAATTCGCGAGTCCGATGTGGAGAAGACTGCGTTCAGTACGAGGTACGGGCATTATGAGTTTCTGGTGATGCCGTTTGGGCTCACCAATACCCCAGCAGCCTTCATGGACTTGATGCAGAGGGTGTTTCATCCGTATTTGGACCAGTTCGTGGTCATTTTCGTGGATGACATCCTTGTTTATTCGCGGTCTGCTGAGGAGCATGCGTACCATTTGGGTGTGGTGCTGCAGACGTTGCGAGATCACCAGTTGTTTGCGAAGCTCAGCAAGTGCGAATTTTGGCTCAGCGAGGTGCACTTTCTGGGGCACGTGATTTCTGGTGATGGTATTTCCGTGGATCCCGCCAAGGTCGAGGCTGTGATGCAATGGCCGAGGCCGAGGTCGGTGACGGAGATCCGGAGTTTCTTGGGGCTTGCGGGTTATTATCGCCGGTTTATCCAGGATTTTTCCCGCATTGCGACCCCGATGACGAGGCTCACGCGGAAGGATGTGCCTTTCGTTTGGTCCGAGGAGTGTGAGCAGTGTTTCAGGGAACTGAAGAGATTGCTCACCTCGGCTCCGGTGTTGGTTTTGCCTTCTGGATCGGGAGGTTTTGTGGTGTGTACAGATGCTTCCGGCGTCGGATTGGGTGCTGTTCTGATGCAGCATGGTAGAGTGGTGGCTTATGCATCTCGGCAGCTAAAGCCCCATGAGGAGAACTACCCTACCCATGACCTTGAGTTGGCGGCAGTGATCTTCGCGCTGAAGATCTGGAGGCATTATCTGTACGGTGAGAAGTTCGAGGTGTTCACTGACCATCAGAGTTTGAGGTATGTGTTCTCGCAGAGAGATCTCAACCTCAGACAGAGGCGTTGGATGGAGTTCATGAAGGACTATGACTTCACCCTGTCTTATCAGCCGGGCAGGATGAATGTCGTCGCCGATGCCTTGAGTAGGAAGGTTGCGGTCAGTACCTTGATGCTGAGGAAGTGGAGGCTCTGGGAACAGGTGCCCGAAGTATCTTTCAGGCTCAAGATTCCCCAGGAGCCAGGGTTGGCAGTGCTTGCGAGTCTGACCGTCACTCCTGCTATTCGTCGTCAGGTGACAGAGGCTCAGCATGCGGACCCTGAGTTGCCCCGGATTCTTGCGATGGCTGATGTGGAGCTCGGCGAGGACGGTGCTGCGAGGTTTCGTGGCAGGCTGTACGTCCCAGGGGAGGAGCAGGTTCGTCGTGCGGTGTTACGCGAGGCTCATGGGAGCAGGTACACTGTACACCCGGGTGCGACGAAGATGTATCGGAACTTGCGGAGGCAGTTCTGGTGGCCTGGCATGAAGAGAGATGTGGCCGAGTTTGTGGCCAGGTGCCTGATCTGTCAGCAGGTGAGGGCGGAGCATCAGCGACCAGGCGGTACTCTCCAGCCCTTGGATGTTCCTGCTTGGAAGTGGGACCATGTGACCACAGATTTTGTGGTGGGGTTGCCCAGAACCCCGACTGGGCAGGACAGTATTTGGTTGCTGGTGGATCGGCTGACGAAGGTGACGCGGTTGCTACCGGTCAAAGTCAGCTGGAGCGTGCCTAAGTTGGCTCGTCTTTATGTGGAGCGGATCGTGCCGTTGCATGGGGTTCCCATTTCGATCGTGTCGGATCGGGATCCGCGCTTCACTTCTGGATTCTGGAGGGGTTTCCAGCGAGCTCTTGGCACGGAGTTGGCATTTAGCTCGGCGTATCATCCACAATCAGATGGTCAGTCTGAGAGGACCATTCAGACTTTGGAGGACATGCTGAGATCCTGCTGCCTGGAGTGGCAGGGGAGTTGGATTCATCACCTACCGTTAGTGGAGTTTGCCTATAACAACAGCTTTCATTCGAGCATCGGCATGGCTCCTTATGAGGCATTGTATGGGCGTCCTTGTCGGACTCCACTTGATTGGTTTGAGGTGGGTGAGCGTGTTTTGACGGGACCGGAATTGGTGCAGCAATGTGTGGATGTTGTGCACCTGGTTCGTCAGAACATGTTGGCGGCCCAGAGTCGGCAGAAGAGCTATGCTGACCGTAGGCGGCAGCCCCTCGAGTTCGCCGTGGGCGATCATGTGTTCTTGAGAGTTTCTCCGATGAAGGGGGTGATGCGGTTTGGACGGCGTGGGAAGCTGAGTCCCCGCTATATTGGTCCTTTCGCGATTGTGGAGCGCATCGGTGAGGTTGCTTACCGGTTGCAGTTACCCTCTGAGTTGGCGTCGGTGCATGACGTGTTCCACGTCTCTATGTTGCGGAAGTATATGCCCGATGACTCTCATGTGCTCGAGTTTTCCGTTTGGCCTGAGGTGACTCCAGATCTTTCTCTCCCAGAGTTTCCGATCCGCGTGGAGGATAGGCGAGAGCAGCGCCTGCGGAACAAGGTCATTCCCTTGGTAAAGGTCGTGTGGCAACGACACTCTGGTGGTGAGGCTTCGTGGGAACGTGAGGACGAGATGCGTCAGCAGTTCCCGTACTTGTTTGAGTGAGTCTTCCTCTTCTTTCCCCTTGGGTTGTTCTCAATTTCGAGGACGAAATTCCTTAAGGGGGGAGGGCTGTAATATCCCGGACCTTTCGGATCCTTCTTCATGGGTCCCGGATCTAGTTTTCGGAGCGTCCGGCTCCGTTGTGTCCGAAATTTCGTTTCGGACATCTTTCGTGTTCGGATCGGCGCGATCCGGAGTCGTTTCGGAGGCCCGGAGGCGTTCCGTGGCTTTTTCCGCGCGTGTTTTCCGATTTCCGGTGTGTGTTTCGGCTTTTTCTTCGGACGCTCGCTGCGGGCGAACCGGGCAGTTCCCCGAGGCACGAGTGGTACCGTTGTGATCGGTGCGTTCCGAGGATTCCGGAAATGTATTTTTCTAATTTTCGGTATTTTTCCGAAAAATCGGATTTTCTATATATTCCCATTTTCTTTTCTTTTCTTTTTTCTTCTTTTCTCTTTTCTTCTTCTTCCTTCCTCTCTCTCCCTCACGCGACCGTGGCCGGCTCTCTCCCTCCTTCTCTCCCGTTCGACCGTGCCGACCCCCGTTCCGGCTGCAGACTTCGGCGGTGCGACGGCGCGAGGACGTGGGTGACGTGGTGGCGATCGTGCGGGCATACGGCGAGCGTGGGAGGCGTGGAGAGGCGAGATTCTAGCGGCGTTCTTCGCGACTTCGAGCTCGGATCGGAGCGTTTCGTCGCGGACCGGAGGTAGGGTGACGTTCCTTAGCCTCATGTCTTCCTTCCCCGTGAGTTTCAGCTCGAGACGAGGTCGAGAGGGGTTTATTTTGAGCCGGGAAGGGTCGATCATGCCGCGGGGTGAGTTCGTCCGATCCATCGTTTTGAGCCCCGATTTCACGGTTTAAGGGCGTAGGAGCATGCTAGGGGGCTTGGGGGTTCTTCTCTCGCCATTTCCCCCTCCGTGGGGTTTGTTTTGAGGCCGATTGGGCGATTCCGGTGAGGTTCGCCATTTTCTCGCCGGTGAGCGATGTGCGGTCGAACCAGTGGCCGCACAACCCCTATGCGGTTCCGTTCGGACCGTTCATCGGCTCGGCGCGCTTTGGGTGAGGCTTGGCGCGCAGTGGGCTTGAGCGGTCTATCGTGGGACCGCATATCCTAATGTGCGGCCCCACAGCTACCGCCCAACCCCAAGGGTTTTGACCGTTGGTTGTGACCGTTGTGCAGTGCTCTGGGATGTGCGGCCAGGAGCTGACCGCATAACCCCTTGCACGGCCAGGTGCTGGCCGTACATCCCCTAGCGCTATGGTTGGATGTGCGGTCTGACCCTGACCGCACAACACCTGAACGGCTAAGCCGTAGCCGCCCTTCCCCAAGTGCGGCTAAGGACTAACCGTCCAGGCTTTTTACCGTTGGGAGACGAGCGGCCAGGAGGTGACCGTTCCTCACCCACGTGCGGTCAAGAGTTGGCCGCACATCTGTTTGAACGGTCCTGTGTTGGCCGTTTATCTGTCGTTTGGACCCTGGGTGGAACGGTCCTGATATGACCGTTCTAATCCTTGTGCGGTCCCTGTGTGACCGTACTTCCGTGGGCGGCCCAGTGTGGACCGTTCAAGGGTACGGGTTGCGTCGGTGTGTCTCTCGTCGTACAGAGTGTACCGGGAGATGTTGTTGTCAGCTGGTCACCGTGCGTCGGTGTTGGTACAAGGAGCGTTCCTCGTACCTGCAGTTGCACCGTTGTTTTCCGAGACTTGAGAGTCTACTCCTTCTGTGACCCTCCACTAGTCGTAGCCTACTAGTACGCGTGTGCTAGTCGCACCAGGGAGTGGTGTACGGGCTGACCTTTAGAGACGGTTTGTGGACCGGTTACCGTTGGGCCCCACGTCTTGCAGCCAGAGTCCGGCTGAGGGGAAAACCGGTCAGAGGGCCAGACCAGGGACGCGCGGTCTGTGTGTGCACACGTGGTTGGGGGCGGTTGGACCCACGTCGACGGGCGTGACCCCAGCTAGTCACTTGTTGTAGTTACTTGTACGGTGTTTGCGCCTCGGGTAGGACCTACCATGTCAGGCGGTTCACCTGCGGTGCGGTGTAAGACGTCAGGGGACGCTACCGGCTGTGCTTCTAGTGGGTGGTACTCCTGTCGAGTACGGAGTGTCAGACTGTCAGTCGTGTGTTTCCGACCTTCGGGTTTTGACGGTTCGACCGTTGAGTTTCGGTCTTCTCGTACCGTGGCACGTGTGTCGGTTTGCGTGCCGTTAGGGTCTAGTTCTGTAGAGTACAGGGCTTTCCTTTCCGAGGTACCTTCCTACCGCTAGGGTAGTGGTTTCTCGTTTTACGAGGTAGGGTTCGAGTGATCCCTACTGAGTCTTGTTCCGAGACTCATTCCCTGCGTGTTTTCACCGTGTTTCAGGTGAGGCGCCACCTTCAGGGAGCGTGTCAGGAGCGCAGCGGAAGCGTGGTGCGGGTGCCCAGAGGTAGTGCCAGAGGTCAGAGCCGGGGGATGCCCCGTGTAGCTGTACTTTTCTTTCTTGTCACTGTACTAGTCGTGGACTACTGTTGCTGTTGTTGTTATTTTATTGTGGACCATGTAAAATGTTAATTCATTTCCTGCTTAATATCATAACTGTTTAATTTCTGCAATTATTTGTGATGCTTGTGTAGTTTCCACACCATCCTTTTAACCCTTCCGAGTCTTCGGACTCGTGGGTGGCGGTGCGAGTCTCGGGTTATCGGGCCTTCCCGGTAATCGGATTCTCGGGTCGTTACAGCTGGTATCAGAGCGCGGTTGTGGAATTACATGGGAATTATAGGTAATTGTATTGGTCCACTAGTCCATGACGATGATGTGCAGGTGACGCTGGCATTGGGCACCGCGTGTTTTATTCTGACCTTCCGTTTCTGTGTTTTCTGTCTTGTGCTTAAGGAGCGAGGATGGCGCCGAGGAGGAGTTCTCGCTCTCAGCAGGGGCAGTCGGCTGGAGGTCAGGAGATCCAGCAGGGGGTCCAGAGGGACCAGGAGGAGCATAGCAGAGTTCCGGGAGCTACCGAGGCCGCGGATGCTGCGAGGGCTCCGGGGGCCGAGAGTTTTCTAAACTAGAATGATATGAGGTTTGTGAAAATAACTTAATATTATGTAGCATGACAATTATAAATTGAGATTTTTACATATATACCTTTGTAAAGTTTAATTTTATCAAATATACCCTTCATCAGAACATATTATCATGAATATCATCGAAATATGAGTAATGTCATGATTATGTCATCGCCGTAACTCTCGTGTGTTTAACCTAAGTTAAATGTGAGTTAAAGAGTAAGATATATATATATATATATATATCCTTATAAAATTTGATTTTGTCAAATATACCTTAGATTTAATGATCTTAGATGACATATTTTACGGAATATTATCTTCCGTCGATGGTAATAAATTAAAGAGATATAATCGTAACATTTTTATCTAAATGGAGGATATTCATGACAATATACTCAGATGATGAGTATATTTGACAAAACAAAATTTTATCATGATATATATGTAAAAATCCCTTATAAATATCGAAGTGCATACCCCTTGTAGACATTTGCTTATTATATTGGACAAGAATAGTGTATCATTTCATCTCCGTTTTCATCACTATCATCCATCAAACGTTAGTTACTTGGGAGGGTGTCAAAGATAAATCTCATCTTACCATTTCATTCTATCATATCATTTTTTGGTTTGACATGTAAAGTTTTATATCTATTTTCATTATCTCTATTCAACTTTTCTTGATCTTCCTTTTTCTAGGACATTAATTCATAAAAGTGATGATCATATCATTTAACAAATACTCTTGTTGGATATGTTCGTTCATGTTCAAATTGTTTTAATTGATTTTTTGCAGACTTCCTCTCCCTATTATGCATCTTTACTTTCTTTGTAATAGGTCAAGTGACTTATGTCTCTTCATTCTAACATTAATAAGAGGTTATATACCACTTATCTTGTCAATATTGTTTTCCTTTGCAACTCAACCATCTATTCTTTGAAAAACGCTAATTTCTCGAGTTAAATTTTAGGATATGTCTGAGAGTTTTACATTCCATCATGAATTTGGCATTTAGGCCGGAAGGAAACATATGATCATGAGAACTCATTGTCTCCTATTTAAACACATTGGTTGACCCCACTAAGCCTTTAAAATTGAGCTTTTGAGAATGTTTTGATAAAAACAAGAATTTTTTAGAATGTTAAAAGTATATTAACTTAGAAGCGTGTACAGATCTAATATTCCTCAATCGATCGATCAGTTAGAAATATCCAACCGAAGAAGAGGTATTCACTTTACATGCATTAGATAAAATTAGTTTCTAATCCAAAAGTAGTGTCAAACGTACCATGGGAGTGTCCAACAGCCTCCAAGTGTAAGGTACGACGGCATCGCAACGTGTCAAGTATAAAATAAATATTTATTATAGTGAAATATGCATTAAAATTTTGTGCAAGTTAGTTGGTTAGAGAGTGTCGCATGCAATCGTGGGTGAATCTCACAATCTACTTCTTTTATTGACTTTTTTTCTCTTAAGAAGTGTGAAATTTTAAAAAAATTAAAAAATACTTCACCGATGTTTCGAACTTGAGGTCCATCGTTAGAAAACACACCCCTTGCCAACTAAGTTATTAACACCAATCAAATGTAAAATAAAACATATAATAGTTAAATAGATATAAGTACCGTAGCGATTACATACCACACGTCGATCATACCGGTGTTCAACCGGTACGATTCAATACGTACAATACACAGTGTACCGAACCGATACGTCAAACCTTATCTAAGTGTAAGAATTTCTTAGCCTTCATCGTGCTTTTGACATTTTATATGAGAAAGAAGAATAATACTTAGGGCACACTTGGGAGTTATTACACATCCCGAGTGTACACTAGATTTATTTTTAAAAAAAAATAATTGTGACATGATACTTAACTAACCCTAAATTATGGTATAAATCACATATCCCTCGGACAATCCAAAAAACTCAAATCAAATAAATAGTGTTAGACTTTTTTTTAATCAATCCCTTTTATTTTAATTTTTTGAGTCATCGGACGAAGATGTAAATTGCACCACAAGTTATAGTGACTTAGACTCCACGTCAGAAATTTTTTAAAAAAAATAAAAAAATAAACCTAGTGCACACCCGAGATGTGGAATGACCCCAAGTGTGCACTAAGCATTACTGGAAAAAGAACATGGGATCATAGAAGCCCATCACTTAATATTTAAGTTCTTTTCTTTTGGCTTGTAATCGAAAGTTCTCTAAATAGAGAATTCATTTTTGGGCTATTTGGATCCAATAACCTTCTAACTTCGAAATTATTTTGATTCAAAAAAATAATTTACAAACCTTAGAAGGTAATTTTCAAATAAAAGTAGCGCCAAGCACATCCTCAAAAGACGTATGTTCAACAAGTACTTATGCCTCAGTTTCTCAAATGTGTCTACATAAAAGTGTAATTGTTTGGGTTTTATGCCAAGAATCTCTTCTAGAGCTGGAGAATGTACAAGGTGCCTGCCCCTCTCGCTGCTTCTAGCGACCAGCCATGTTCCACATTCAGGAAGCTCCCTCTTCCCCAGCCTTGTAGCATCAGCTTTGTACGGAACACGATTGTGCAAACCTCTTTGTTATCAAGGCTATGTATTTTGAGAAGGCTGCTCATGTTCTGCATGTTCTCTCAGGATTAAGAATCCCATCACATAATGACGATTTGAGACCAACTTGCCATCACCTTTGTACAGACGATGAATGTCATTCTTACCTTTTACAGACGATGAATGTCAACTTCCCCATCACTGATGCATGTCTTCTAGCTTTTTCAGAAACAGGTACTTGAAGGCAAGGAGAGTTCATCCATTAAAACTCATTCTGCTCATTGTTAGGCTCAATCTTATATAATCTAGCATCTGAAATAAGTATAAAATCAACAATCCACTGTTCCACGATAATGATGTAACTTACACAATTGAATTCATTGTGCTCAAGGTCTGGCTCCACACACCTGTGAAAATGGATAGCCTCTTCCATGTAGCCATGGAAAATGGACCATGCAGTGAAAAGGCTTTGGCAAACCTTTTCTTCTTTCCCCTCTGATCATCCTAGGATGCTCCAGCACATTGCATGTTTTGCCTGTTGAATTCAGCTGCCCAAATAAATAATCACGAAAAAATTTTCCACCCATTTCGTATGTTTAAATTACAGCACTTCCTTGTAATGAACCGGGAGAAACTTGCCCTGTTTTACCTCTATGCATCTCTCCTTGAACCACATTCCCTGCATAAGGGTGTTTTATCATCAGATAAATTGGTGTCTAGGCAGCAAAAAAAAAAAAAAACAAGGCCATTCCACATGAGTGGCTCTTCTTTCTTTCTTCAGAGAGCTTCAAAGTTTCAGCTTTGCTCAATTGCCAGAATTCATGCCTCGGGATCTTCTCCATGTGAGAGAGAGAATAATGCAATCTCTCAAATGGAGGATCAGATGGCACTACCTCTCATAGAAAGAGGAGGCCCCCTATCAAATAAGAAGTGTGCGAGCTCTTTATTATTTGCCTCAACCAGACTACGACCAGCCTCCTTGGGGACTCCCCTATCGTCCATCAACTTCCTAACCTTTTGCGCCTCATCCCACTCGCCCATGGCTGCAAAAGTGTTGGAAAGCAAGATGTAATCCCCACTATCATCCTCATTCATCTTAAGAAGCTGCTCATTAGCAAATTCTGCCAGCTGCACATTCCCATGGAGCCGACATGCTCCGAGCAGTGTCCTCCACACAATGGGATTGGGTTCAATCCCCATCCCTTGCACAAAGTAGAATGCTTCATCCAACAGCCCGGCACGGCCAAGAATGTCCACCATGCACCCAAAATGCTTGATGTTGGGCTCGATTGCATACTCTTCTCTCATGAGTGAGAAGTATCTCCGCCCTTCTTCAACCAATCCTCCATGACTACATGCAATTAAAACACTAACAAAGGTCACCTCATCTGGTCTCACTTTCTGTCTTCGCATGTCTGCGAACACTTGAAGAGATTCTTCCACATTCCCATGGAAAGCCAGTCCCCCAATGACTGAATTCCAAGTTGAGATATCCGTCTCTCTCATCCCCCTGAACACCTTGAGAGCTCTCTCGATACTTCCACACTTTGCATACATGTCTATGAGAGCATTGCCAAGGGTGACAGTGAACCGAACATGCCGTGAGTTTATCATCTCCAAAAGTGAGCTGTGTATTCGTACACCAATTTCCAGAACACCCATTTCTGCACAGGCAGACAACACGCTCAACATTGTGACCTCGTCCGGCCGTTCGCCGGCTTGCATCATCTCCTCAAAAACATCCATTGCTTTCTCATATGACCGGCATTCCACATACCCGGCAATCATAGCATTCCAGGAGACAACATCTCTCTGCGGAACAAGGTCAAACAGCTCCCTTGCCTTGTCCATTTCACCGCTCCTAGCATACCCCGTGATCATCACATTCCATGATATCAAGTCCTTAGACCGCATCTGGTCGAACAGCGACCTAGCGACACCCAGGTTACCTCTTCTCGCATAACCGGCAACCATTGCCGACCACGCAACCACGTCTTCCCTCGCTGACTCATCGAAAAGCATGTTCGCTGCCACCAGGTCCCCGCAATTGGCATGAAAGTTTATGAGCGCATTCCTGACAAACCCATCAGACTCAAGGCCAAACTTGGTGATCTTGCCGTGCAGCTGGCTGCCCAGTGACGATGACCAGAGCCTGACGCAGGCCTTGAGTAAGAAGGGGAACGTGTACTTGTTGGGCCGGACGCATCCGCAGTTGCCGCGCCGCTCCATGCGGGCGAAGAGGGAGACGGCGTCGGAGGGGCGGGGCCCGTGTGCGGATCCCCGTATGAGCGTGTTCCAAGTGAATTGGTCCGGGTGAAGAATTTGGTCAAACAGCTGTTGTGCATAGGCGATGGCGCCCGGTACCAGAACCGCAGAGCAGTAGACGAGCTCCCTCACGGCTGCCGGGTCGGATTCGAACCCCGCGACGACCATGCGAGCGTGGGCCTGCCGCAGGGAGCGGATGCTCCGGCAGCGCCGCCACAGCAGCGGCTGGTGGCGCTTGTGGCCGGACTTGCGGATCATGGGTCAGCAGCGCTGCAGGATGCGGATGAGAAAAGAGGGGTCTTTTGGGGGTATGGATCTGGGCCAGAGGAACCTGAGCACTCTCTCTCTCTCTCTCACTCACACACACACACACTTAGAAGACGGCGATACGGTCATCGCTGTGAGATTAACGCAATAGACATTCTTGAAGCTCCTTTAGCCTGGGGTTTATTTGAGACCTCTGCCGCATTATCATGGGCTCTCGTTGGCATAGACTAATAAGTCACTAAAAAGATTACTTGAGAGTCGAAGAAACTTTGAAAATGGAACCCTCCGCTTTGCTTGACACATTATATCATTATAAAGAAAAGTGGACATATTTAATACTACTAAAAGAAGTACGCAAATAGTCACCGAAGAGTGGGACATCTCACCTTATCTCCGGCAAATAAGTAAATAATAATAATAATAATAATAATAATAATAATAATAATAATGAGAACCACTCACCCTCGATATAACTTTGATCCTGCTTTTTTCATTGAGTGAGTATTTATTCACATAATTCATCCTCATGTTTTTAAAGTTCCGTTGGTTGATAGAATTGTTGACCCAGTGACCCAACCTATTGACTTTCACACTCATCCTCCTCCTCTTTTGTACTAGGTTTATCAATGTGCAAAAATTCAGTAGGGAGACATTCATTTGCTTCTTGATTTGAGAGCACAAGGACTGATGTGAAATAAAAAACAGAGAGATGACTACCTACATGAGCCAATTTAGTCTACCCAGCAAAAGTCTTATGAGGCACCAAGGCATCAAAAATTAAATATTCTAGCTCCTCATTGTTGGGTCGAGAGAAGGGAGGCTTGTCTGGTAAATCATTTGTAGATCGATGGCCACCCTCCAGCAAGCAGGGTCTCGTCGAATTAGCAGAAGGGCTACCTGTGCTGAGGGCCAAAACTAGGGAGAGGGCCGTTGCGAACCGAGCCAGCCAGAGAGTAACCAGCATCATCCGATCCCTGGGATTCACGGGATCCACTGAAAGGAGCCCCTGCAGAATCACCTTGCGCCCCTCTTTGATAGGGGATATCCCCTATTTATTTCGGAGATAAATCACATTTTATATATTTTTTAGTTTGATAAGATAATAAAATTAATCCGATTACAATGAGAGATAACCCTCGTGTATCCCAGTTAAATTGACCCAGTAAAATTGGTGAAACAATTTATCCCCCAATTTAACTCGTTATCTACCAAAATAAATGGGACTAAATTATGAGATAAATTAACTCCCGAGGATATCTCTCCACTTGTCTATCCCTCTGTCAGAGAGGGACTGCGAAAATAGCATGGGAGAAATTGCGGGGGGGCATGTAGATTCCCAATGCAATCGACTTCGACTAGCTCGGGCCATGCTATGACCGCTTCTGTCACATCTGTGGCGAGATCACCGATGCAAGGGTTCAACCAGAGGAGGTTCAGTTGACCAACCATGAAACCATCATTCCAGTCATCAAATGGGTGATCAAACTATGTCTAAAATGCTATTTACATTTTTTCCATTTCAACTTCTATCCCAATTTGTAATATTTTTTACCCTGAACCAGATCGATCATCTAATTTCACCCAAAGCACCAGAGGCCTTCCACAACACCCTCCGCCCCTCTAACGGACCTACCAAATCAAAATATAATGATTCTTATTACAATTTGCTATCGCGGCATAAAATCTGGACATTATGGTCAATGTGAGAGATCAGCACTCAATTTAATTCAATATGGGATATAAACTAGGGGTAGAGATCTAATATTAAGGAGTATAGGCCTCCTTAATAGCTAGTCATTCTGGGATGACACTAGTTCCCTATCAATTAGTCTCTTAGTTCATTTTTCTTGCATTTATGAGGAAACATATAGAAATGTTTAGAAGGAATGACACGGGGGGCATCGGGGATGGTGGCTATAAATGCTGAGGCCACCTTTGATAACTGGTTAGGGAGCGAAAAGGCTGCTTTATCTTGGTGAACGCGGTTAGGAAAATCTGCTTTATAACCTGGATTGGGGCTTATTCATGCGAACAACTAATTCAAACCCGGAGGTCGAATACGACAACTGAGTGGGGTTAAGGGCCATTGCGAGAGGGGCAGGAAGTGTCAATTTAAAATTTTTCCTTTTCCCCTTCATGGGTGCCTCCCATGGCTTGCTCCCTCTCATGCCCAATGGCTAGAGTTAATGTGTGCTGCAAGCGAGGAGACGTGATGACTACTACACGTCGGCCTCTGCTAAGCAACTATAACTAGGGTTGTTGTTCTTCTGGCCCCAATGAGATGCGATGATGCCAAGCCATGCTCCGATGATCGCCTTTTTCCCCTCCCCACTGTCTTCCTTCAGGAATTGTCTCTTTCTGCAAAGGCCCATCCCCTCGATGTTGTAGGTCTGCCACTCCATCCCTCCGTAAATACAGGGTTCCTTGTGTCTACAAGAAGGCAAGCAATGGTCGCAAGCATCCGCAGAGACAACATTATGTGGCTTCCTTCCTCTGTACGAGCTCCGTCACTTGTGACTTTGATGGCATCGATTGCATCATCGATGGCATCAAATGAGCCACTCATTCACTGGTCTGCCCTTCTACCGCTTCTACCTCAATCTGGTTTCTCAGTTGATATGTGATGACATTCTTTCCACCCCTTTTACCCGGCCCCTTGTATAAGATATGTTTGTATATGACTTCCATATGTGGATAGATCGATTTTCCCTTTTTTTTTCCATGCTGGATGATCTATGTCCTTGGGTTTTCTTTATTATTTATTTCTGCCAGTGTTATTGACATAGGCAATTGATGATTTTGTGGGTTTACTAGATTACTAGTCTTGTAGCAAGACCTTATGCTAGTGTTATAGTTAGATTCAAATTTGTAAAATTGCCTAGCAGTGTATTTCTCTGCTAATCCATTGACTATATTCCATTCCTTTCATCCCATTTACATATAAATAGTGTATGAAGGTTGAACAGGAGGAAGTTCATCATGTCTTCATGTAATGCCCCGGATTTTTTTGGATACTTTTCGGATCATTTTCGTGGGTCTCGGAGTGTCTTTTGTGCTTTATAAGTGTTTTTCTCTGATGTGCCTTCGGAACTCTATGCAGGCGAACCGTGGCGTTCTCCGACTCCGGGACAGTACCGACGCGATGTACTCCTCCCGAGGATAGCGGAGGTAATTTTTAGTATTTTTCTGAATTTTAGGAATTTTTGGGTTTTTCTATATATACTAACCTCATTTTCTCTCTCTCCCCATCTCTCATTTCTCACTCTCTCCCTCTCTCTTCTCACACTCTCTCCTCTCTCCCTCTCTTCTCCAGCGGCCGACGGAGGTGGACAGGGGCGAGGCGGCAAGGATCGTGGGGCGTGGAGCGGCGAGGATCGCGATGGTGGAGGCGGTTCGTGGGATCGCGAGCCGGCGGAGCTTTAACGGCGTTTTCTTAGTAGATCGGCGTCCACGGCGTGTCAAATAGTCGGTGGAGGTAGGGAGATCGACCCTCAGCTCGTGTATTTCATTTCTCGCGAGTTTAGAAGCCCGTGGTGAGCCGAGTGTGGGTTTATTGCCGTTGGGGGTTAAAATTATGTTTTTAGGGCGTGCGACGGATTCGTCTGATCGAGCGCCGTTTTCTCCATTTATTCCTCCCATTTTTTGGGTTTTGGGCCAAGGGGATGGTCCCCTATGTTTTCCCCTTCGATCAGGATCAAATGGGGAGTGGAACCGGGCTCTTGGGTTGAGCTCGGCCGGTTTTCCGCCGTAACCGGTCGACCGCCGCGGGCGGTTCGATCGACCGTTCGGGCGCGGCTCAAATGGGCATTCTGCCCAGTTCGGTCGACCGACCCATCTGGGCAGGTTGACCGAACTGGCCAGGTCGACCGACCCAAAAGGGCAAGTCGACCGAAATGCAGGATCTTGGCTCATTTTGGGCTCTGGTCGGTCCGGTTGAGACCCAATGGCCGACCTATGGCCCCGTGAGTGTCTCGGACACCCTATGAGTACCGTGACCATATTTTTGGGTATCCGGAGATATCGCTTTACCTCGATTAGTGTTCCCGTGGGTCTAACGGTCCGGGCAATCCTCTTGTACTCCGGTTGTGTTATGTAGACCCCCGGTCAACCCGGTTGTGACCCAGTAGTCGACCATCGGCCTCGTGAGTGTCCCGGACATCCCTTGAGTTCCGTGTCCGTGTTTCTGGGGTGTCTGGAGGTCCCGTGTTACCTCGATTAGTGTGCCAGTGTGTTCAGGGGTCCGGTGACCCTGTGTGTGTGTTTCGGGCTTTGTGTTATGCTTGATTGGGTCGCCGTGTATCGGCATGAGTGCGGTGGGGCTTACCCGCACATTGTGAGTTCTTCCGAAAAGCAGTTTCTGAGCGGGCCATGCGTAAGGTCATGGACTGCAAGTCCAGTTGCCCAGCCTGGGACTGGAGGTTTCCCACTTTTCCCTTGGATGGGGAATCGGCGTGGCGGCTTGTGAGTGGCCTTGGGAATCGTGCTTCTGTGCTTTCCGCGTGAGCCATGTGTGTGGTGTTGGACTGTGAGCTCAGTCACCCAGCTTGGGGCTGGAGGTCTCTTGAGTTCCCTTTTGAGGGGATGGTCTCGACGGCTCATGAGATGCATTGGTATTCGTGCTACCGTGGTTTTAGACCTAGGGATTAGGCTAGATTAACGGCATTGTGCCGTTGCGTACAACGGTCTTGACCTCGAGTCTTGTGACTCAAGGACCGTTGGATTTAGTGAGTCTAGAGGACTGTCCAGAATCTAGTGGCTCGGCGCCACTTGGTTCTTCTCGACTTTAGCGCAGGGTGCGTGCGTATTTCTCGGAGTTTCTCATCGGAGAGTGGTCACATCAGTGACTCCCCACTAGTTGTAACCTTCCGACACGCGAGTGGTCCCACCAGGGAGTGGTGGCAAGACTACCCCAGAGAGACGATTTTTAGGCTGGTTACCGTCGGGCCCCACATCTTGCAGCCAGAGTCCGGCTGAGGGAAAAATCAGTCAGTGGGCCAGACCTAGGACGCATGGTCTGTGTGTGCACACGTGGTTGGAGACAGTTGGACCCGCGTTGACAAGCGCGACCCCAACTAGTTCTTGTTCTGTGGTTACTAGTACGGTGTCCCCGTTCCACCAGGGGTCAAGGGGGACACCTGAGGCACGGTCTAAGTCGTCAGTGGACGCATCCGACCTTACTTCTGGTGGGCATGTACTCCTGTCACGTGAGACGTGACTCTCCTGTTTTCGGGTTCCATTTCCCGTATGCGAGACATGGTTCCCCCGACAGTTTCAGGGTGTGTTCCCGAGGTAGAGGTATAGGGTTTCCGGTGAGCGTCACCGAGAGTTTTTCCCTAGACGGTGTTAGGTCCACGACTGCGAGGTCGTGATCGTTTCTTCTGGCGGCGTAGCCAGAGATTCTTCCGTTAGTTCGGTAGTCCCCCGACTGGGAGATCGGGGCGTGTTTCTCTGGTATAGTAGGAGTAGCTATAGTACCGAGTTTTGACCGGCCACCGGTTCGTTGTTCTTGCTGTAGCTGTAGCTGGTTTCCTTTCCGCTATCGCCGTTGTTCTCGGTTGGGGTCCCGTGGGATCCCTACTGATCCAGTGACAGGAGGCTCAGTCCTGCTTTTTAGGTGCGGCGATTCTTCCTCGGGGTTCGATGGTGCTGTTCGGAGGTTCTTAGTTGTCAGTTTCCTGGGCCGAGTGTTCACTCGGTGTTGAGTATGTTTCCTGCCTTATATTATACTTTCTGTTGGACTGGACTATGTTGTTGTAGTTGTTTATTTATTTCTGTTAATTGTTGAATTATTTTATTTTATTTCCTATTTCTTTGTACCTCCACACTCCTTTTAGCCCTTCTGAGCCCTCCCGGTTCGTGGGCGGCAGGTCAGGATTCGAATGGTATCGGGTTCTTCCCGGTATCCGGATCTTGGGTCGTTACAGATGGTATCAGAGCGTGGTTGTGGACGTACATAGGAATTCGAGATATTGCAGTGATCAGAGTCCATAAGATCCAGTACAGTCGGAAGCTGGCATAGGGTTTTGTGCATGTTTTCTGCTTTATTTCTCACTTGAGAGCTTGAGTGCGTTACGCGGCGCTGTGAAGGCGGTTGTTGTTCGCGGCCTTTGTGCCGATGTGGGGCCTAAGGGAGGTGATAGAGAGATTTCTTCCCGATGGGTTGTGACTCCGGTTGTGCTGCGTTAGGTTGCCGGTAGGTGCGCTGCTACGGTGCTGTGTTCAAGGATTCTGCAGCGAGGTCAGGTGGCTGGCGAGCATTGTTTGTGGTTAAAGTGGCCGTGGGCGTGCTCTGAGGGAGTTGTTGTTGAGTTTTGCCACTCCAGCTTGATGTTTATCCAGCCCCTGATGTGTTAAGATTGTGGTTTAAGGTGGCAGAGTGGGTGTTCTGATCGAGAGGTGCGCTTGGGTGAGCGGAGGACCTTCTCGGTGAGTTGCTGATTTTCGAGTCGGATGTCCTCGTCGTGCTCTGTGGCGTCAGGAATGACGTGTCGATCCCGATTGTATTATGGATTTCGAGGTAGGATTGGGTGGAGGCGTCCCTGTAAGTTCTTGCTCATGTGCTCTTGCGTGCGAATGGATTGTATTCGCCCTGAATTTGGTTTGAGATGAGAAGGTTTCGCGGTGGTTTCAGGACTCGAGGATGAGCGTTGGTGGTTGTCGATTATGGCTCATGTTGCGGCACTTGGCGTGCCGTGTTGCAGTTCGAGGAATTGCAGTGATGGTGCATCGAGAGATGTTGTAATTGTGGTCCGACGTGACACTGGCCGAGTGTGTCGGAGGCGCTGGCCTAATGGAAGTAAATGTTTTCTTGGTCCTGGGAGGTGTTGTTTCCAACGTGCGCAAGGTTCGAGGTCAGGTCGAGCGTGGATATTTTGCCATTGGTCAGAGGTGTGTTGGTTTCTCCTTTCATGGGAGAGGTTGCGTTTGGCTAAGGTTCATCGTCTTGCATTATGTTCCCGGATTTGGGTGGCCTCTGTGTGCCATGAAGTCCGTGCGAGACGAGTTCCGCGTTTTGGCAAGGTGGTTGCCTGTGAGAAGTCGGGCCCAATTCCCTTGTTGTGTGAGGGTGTGTTGGCACTGCTCCGTAAGGATGAGTGCCAGTTGGGCGGCGTGAGGCATCCGAGAGAATTCTTGGCTGGTGCTGGAACTTTCTGATGCGTGGTGATAAGTGTCCATTTCTTATGACAATTCATTGCATATACACCATTTTATGTGCATATAATTAGATAATTATGCATATTTCATAGTTAACCTCAACTCCGCATTTAAATTAGAGCTTTCACGCAAATTGATTAATTCGATTATCTTATTTAATAATAAATTAAAGTTGAGGGCCATGAGCATTAATTCTCTATTGCATAATCATGAGCATTAAAGATTTATGTGCACATTGTGGTAATTTTTATGGACTAAAGTGCAATTATGTGTGTGTAGGACACCGAAGGTAATTACAAAAGAAGCTGGGGGAAAAACTGTCACCACCATGTTGACCAAGTCAAAATTACATATTTTCATTGGAGGGAAAAGAAATTCTAAAAGTTTAAAATTGAGTAAAAGAAACACATATTTCGGTTGGAGGGATAATTGAATTCAAAGTTTGAAATAAAGGAGAGGAATGAAGAGTCTTGGGAAGGGGGTTGTCCAAAGCCCAAGGAGGGTGTACTCACCAACTTTTTATCTTCCCCATGCATCATATTCTACTTAAATCCCATCCATCCATCTCCTTTGATACAATCTCCACCCTCCATCTACCCAACTTTTCCTATAAATAGCCCATGACAAGAAGGAGAAGGGTGTTCTTCTTTTGGCAATTTCTCTCCCAACCTTAGGCCTCCGAGTTCTCCCTTGTAAGTTCGTTTTCAGCTCATGCACTCTTCATCAACGTTCTTTGTTTTTAAGTTATCTACAACTTCTTATTCTGGAGCATCTTCTAGTTCCTTCTAGTTTTTAAGCTATTTCGTATTTATCACTGTGCTGTCATGTTCATCTGCAAACCCATGTTTCTCTTTGTTCTTTCTCATATTTCTCCCCATTCTCATCATTTTATCCTCTTACTGTCTTCATGAAAGTCCTTTGTTTTTAAATGTTCTAAAACTTCTTCTTCTACACCATCTTCTAGTTCTCTACTGTTTTTAAGTTATAATCTCTTTTTCAAGGTGATGTCCTGTGTTTTTACTGTTCATCAAAGGTGCTAGCTTTGGTTATGTCTCCATTTTGAAGCCCTTCTTCTCTTCTTTTATCTCTGAGTTCTTCATTAAAATTTTTCCTATCTTCCCTCTCTTAAACTTCTTCTTCTTGGGCATCCCCTAATTCCTCTTGGGTTCAAAGTTATTCACCCTCCAAAGACTACTTCAACGACGAAGGCGACTTCCTCCCGGCGTAGACGACATATTCCACAAGGTTGTTCGTGATCCAAGGCCAAGAGAGGACGGCGCTATCATAACCATTGCTGCTACCATCTCCAAACTCCAAACTCCAGGCTTTTCTTATATCATTATTTTTGTGATATTTCACTTCATTGTAATCTCATTGTGTCATTAGTATAAACTTGTTTCACATTTCATGTACTCTTTCTTTTAAGTTAATGAAAGGAGTTGCTCTCTTGATATAGTTCTTGCTCTTCTTCCATCTATATCTCTTTCTGCTATATCTTCTTTCCACTTCATGTAATTATTTTCTATAGCATAAGCGCATAGTCATGGTGTGTTCAATTAAGTGTTTGGTTTGTTCATCATTTCACTATTTTCTTTAAGCAAATCCAAATCACAAGTGTTTTTCAAAGGACTCTAAGATTTTTAACACTAAAAATCTCTTCTTCCCTGTGGATTCGACCCGTGCTTGCCATAGTACTACGTTCTCTTTTGATCATTTTGTGCGAGTTTGGTTTTAAGATTGTTATACGCGTGTTTTAAACGACGAACTTTTCGCGTTATCACGTGGCGGTTCGGAGCCTGCAGAGTTGTAGAGGATTGTCAGATTTGAGAGTGAATATGTGCTTGGGGTTTGAGGTAAGGGAGCTTTCCTTATCCTATTTTCTGAAGTTGGCCAGTCGAGTTGTGGATTGTCGGGATGGCGAGTCCCGAGTTGCCATGTTGGACTGTGTGCGTGGATCAGAGTGCGCAGCGGAAGCGTGGTGGGCCCATAACCCACAGGTCCAAGATCGTAGCGTTGGGTGCTACGGGCGAATTATTGAGGTTGCGTTGAGCATTGGAGGATTGGTTCCTCTGTGTGAGACGTGTTGTTGCCGTGCCGTTGCTCGAGGTATTGTGATTTTTGGTACTGGCCGGATGGAGTGTTGGAGAAATATGTGGGTAAGCGTGCTGCATGAGTACCCTATTTTGTGTTGAAAGCCGTGTCAGGCGTTGGCGTTAGACTCGGATGGGGTTGTTGAGTATGTCGTCTGACAGAGGTCGAGGACGTGTTGGTCAGAGTCGGTGGCTAGGTGCCCGGCTTGTGCTGCCAGTCGTGTCCTCGGATGAGATCGTGTTTTGAGGAAGTGATCTCTGACAGATTATGGGTCCCTGTTAGTAGCTACGTGCGGCTGGTGAGGTTGACCGAGTGGTTGACCACGGTAAGATGTGTATTGTCTGGGGACCCATGTGCTTTGGTCGCGGCGTCGTCAACTAGGATGCTGTGGAGGCAGGTGGCACTTTTTTGTTTTGGGGTTGTGTGCCGTGAATTGTTCCGGTGGTGTCCTGTGGCTATGTGATAAGGGCGAACTCGGGATTGGCAGGTGTCCACTTGGATAAGTTGAGATAAGATTCGATGAGACAGGACGGAAGAGTGATGCCTATGGTTGAAGGTCCTTGATGGGACGTTGGCGTTGGAGTGGTTATCCCTGGTTTGTTGACCAACATGGGATGGTTCCCATGTAAGTCTGAGTCAAGTGAGGTGATGACCGAAGACTCCTGAGTCTTGTCTTTGGTTTCGTCATGCTCCCCTGAGAGGGTTGAGTTGGTGAGAGGCTCGAGATCAGATGCGGTGTCCGAGAGAAGCTCGGCTTGAGATGTGGTAATTGTCTGTGTGAGTCAGCGGATGGCCTGTTATGAGTTGGATCGTGCATGTTGGGCCGACGAAGGTTTCCCGTTGACGTGTATCTGGCAACCAATGGATGGTCTTTTCACAAACATAAGATGCTGGTGGTTGTGCATCGAGAACGGTGAGAGCCGTGTATCGGTGAGACCTTTGGTGGTCATTTCCGTGATGTGCTTTCCGGATGGGATCTGGGCTTCGTCGAAGTTTATCTTCTGACAGAGTTGGTCCCGTGAGGTTATTGGCATTAGGCTTGCCAGGTGTGAGCTGATGAAGGCTCTATATCGGTTGTTCCCTTGAGATGGGTGTGAAACCTGTCAGCTTGTTGTGAAGTTGATGTGTGTATTGTCCGCCGACCATAGGATGGATCGGTAGATGTTTCTCGTGATGAGGATTGTGCCTCCTCGGTGAGCGAGACGGTGGCAGCGGTGCCATGATTGGTTTTCCTTGTGACTGAGGTGATGCCGGACTGTGTCCTTTGGTGTATGCCGACTCTGATGGCCGATGTGCGGCATGCTGAGCAAGGTGTTCTTCGTGATTGTAGTCTGGTTGTGTCCCTCAGGATCCGTGTTTTCGAAGGAATCGAGGTTTTCTGTGCTAGGGCTCTAACAACGTTGTCAGTTGGTTAAGGTGTTCTTCCCTGTGGCTTGGTGTTAGTCCTGAATTTCGAGGATGAAATTTGTTTAAGGGGGGAGGGTTGTAATGCCCCATATTTTTCCGGATATTTTTGGATCATTTTCGTGGGTCTCGGAGTGTATTTTATGTTTTATACGTATTTTTCTCTTATGTGCCTTCGGAACTCTGTGCAGGGCGAACCGTGGCGTTCTCCGACTCCGGGATAGTACCGACACGTTGTACTCATCCCGAGGATCACAGAGGTAATTTTTAGCATTTTTTTGAATTTCCAAATTTTTGGGATTTTTCTATATATACTAACCTCCTTTTCTCTCCCCCTATCTCTCATTTCTCACTCTCTCCCTCTCTCTTCTCACACTCTCTCTTCTCTCCCTCTCTTCCCCGGCGGCCAACAGAGGTGGACAACGGTGAGGAGGCGAGGATCGTGGGGCGTGGAGCGGAGAGGATGGAGCGAGGATCGCGATGGTGGAGGCGGTTTGTGGGATCGCGAGCCGGTGGAGCTTTACCGGTGTTTTCTTCGTGGATCGGCGTCCACGGCGCATCAAATCTTCGGTGGAGGTAGGGAGATAGACCCTTAGCTCGTGTATTTCATTTCCCGCGAGTTTGGTAGCTCATGGTGAGCCGAGCGTGGGTTTATACCGTTGGGGGTTAAAATCGTGTTTTTAGGGCGTGCGACGGATTCGTCGGATTGAGCGTCGTTTTCTCCGTTTATTCCTCCCATTTTTTGGGTTTTGGGCCTAGGGGATGGTTCCTTATGTTTTCCCCTTCAACCGGGATCGAATGGGACGTGGAACCGGGCTCTTGGGTTGAGCTCGGCCGGTTTTCCACCGTAACCGGTCGACCGCCGCGGGCGGTTCGGTCGACCGTTCGGGCGAGGCTCGAACTGGGCATTCTGCCCAGTTCGGTCGACCGACCCATCTGGGCAGGTTGACCGAACTAGCCAAGTCGACCGACCCAGAAGGGCAGGTCAACCGAAATGCAAGATCTTGGCTCGTTTTGGGCTCCGGTCGGTCCGGTTGAGACCCAATGGCCGACCAATGGCCCTGTGAGTGTCTCGAACGCCCTATGACCTACGAATGCAACAAGTGCGGCCAGCACTCGCACGCCAAAAGGTAAGCCGGGCGGCTGACCTCCGTGCCGTTCCTCCGAGTGGAGGCGTCTCTCAACAAGAAATCCAAGCCCAACGGCCGTCCCGATGAGGGAAGCGCGGGGATCTCAGCGACTAAGGAGCCGCCGTGCGCCTATGGGAATCTAGTCCGAGCTCGGCGCTCGACTAGGGCCACGGAATGGGTGCTCTCAACTCTCAACCACGCGGTGACTAGCAAAAGAGCTAGGATCCTATACGCACTCACGCTGCATGCTAGAGAGTATACTAGGAAAGCAAAATGCCAACGGTGAGGAGTATTGCATGTACCTCCACGCCTAGGCGTGGGGAAGGAACCCCGGCCGAGACCAACAACCCCGGTACACGAAGACGAGCAATAGTACAATCTCAATCATAAATGCCCACTCCTCGCAGGGAGATAACAGGCTACACAAGGAGATCCGGGGCTGTCGATGCACGGGTTGACGGGCAGCACTCGGTGAAGGGCTGGCCGCGAGGAGGTCCCGTGCGGGGGTCGGCAGATTCGCAGCACTGCGTGACTCGGCGGTGGAAGCTCCCACGACCTGCTCCGACGTCCGATTGAAGCGCCGTCAGCGATGGCGCGCAGCTAGGTCACAGGAGGAGGCCTCGGTCAAAGGGCGCGCGCAGATCCCGTCCGTGGAAGCCGGGGGCGCACCTGCAAGTCGTGACTGGATTCTGCTCCCAGAACTGCGTGCTCGAGCGGGAAAAATAATAAGAAATGGATCCGGAGAGCGAACGGGGCTCCGCTTGTTGGAGGACGGAGAGGACGCAGAGCAGCAGGTCCCGCCCTAAGGGCTCGATCTGATCTGATCGTGGCTGAGAGCAGCAGGCTCTGAAATCCGCTGGTGGTTCTGGCGCCGGTTGGGCAGGGCAGACCTGCGTGACTTCACGGGAACGGATGCCACAAGCAGCTCGGACGTCGGAACGACGCGAGGTCGGCGGCGTTGGATAGAGGACGGGGAGAGGTACGATCGGTGAAGATCCCGCGCCCAAACTCGCAGACGTCCGTCCTGTGGGATTTTTGTAATGGGGCGAACAGAACCAGGCCCGCAGGGAGAGGGGTCCTGCGCGCGCTCACGAGAAAAATTGCCACGGGCGGTGCCGATCTCTGAATGAGGCGAGACCACCTCGCACGCGTCGGCGACTCGTAGCAGAACCACACAAAAATGGGCTGGTCGCCCAAGATCCTCACGAACAGGGGGTGGTCGTCACTGCTCTTGGATGAGAAATCCGGGCGCACCGAACTAGAACTTGAGAAGGGATAGAAGAGAAGGGGGCCCTCGGCGTCGCACCGAGGGATGGGGAGTCACACCCCGGGCTTGCTCCCGTCGCAGGAGCAAGGAGGAACAGTGGATGGGTCGCAGCCACCTTCAGCAAAAGCTTTTCAATTCTATTCAATAATCCTCCAAAGAAAATACATGAGATGTTTTATATGGGGAGGGGGAATGCTAGGGTTGAAACCCTAGCCAAGAGGGAGGGGAGGGGGGTGCGCACATGGCATGGGGGAAAGGGGGGGTGCGCAACATGGCAAGGGGGGGAAAGGGGGGGGTGCGCACTCCACTCCTACAAAGTAGGAGTGGGGCGGCTGCCACCTCTTCCCTTTGGAGGAGATGAAGGGGGGCGCCCAAAACCCTAATCCACAAGGGGGGGCGCAAATCCCAATGGGCCAACCATGTGGGAAGGTGGTCAGCCCAAATGGGCCAAGAAGGGTGGACCACAAGGTGGCCCACTAACCCTCTTGCCTAACTAATAAGCCTAACATCACCTAATGGAAGCCTAATTGGCCCCAATTGGCCTACAAAGGTCCACAATAATAAATAAAGTGTCCACGCAGGGACTAAACCAAGGCCCAGCATGGCCTAAAGCATAAATAACTAAAGATAACTCTGCTCGTCCGCCAAGTGATCGCCGAGCCAAAGGGATGCCGGCGAGATCCGTGTACTCCGTCGTGAAGCGTGGCGCGTGTCCTCACCAATTCTCCCCGGGTGGGAAGAACTCGACCCCGTCGAGTAAGGGTCACGGTCGCTCAAGTAGCGCTCCAGCAGGTCCGGGTCGATCCTCTCCAGCTCTCCCCGTGTGATCCAGGCGTCGTCTGTCGCAGGGCGCCCTCTCCAACGCACTAGGAAGCGTTGGTAGGCTCCGCTCCTGGTCGTGGTCACCTGCTCATCCAGTATACAATCTATATGCTCGCGTTTCTGTAATGGGGCTGGAAGAGGTGGACGCTCAGTAGGTGTAGCACTCTCAACTGGAGGGGAGGGCTCAAGAGGCTCACTGGGAATCACCGCGGGATCCCGATATGCCACCAGATCTGAGACATTGAACGTCGAACAGATCCCATAGTCGACTGGCAGCTCAATCTCATACGCATTCGACCCAATTCGCTTCAAGACTCGAAAGGGTCCAGCACCGTGGGCCTGGAGTTTCTTCACGGCCCCCGAAGGAAACCGTTCAGGTCTGACCCTGATCATGACGTACTCTCCCTCTCGGAACTCACGGGTGTGCCGATGCGCATCAGCTAACTCCTCATAACGTGCGTTACTGGCCTCAAGGTGGTGATGATGCAGACTCTGAATAAGATGGGTAGACTCATATCTACGTGAATGTAGAGGAGGTCCTGGACATCCAAACACAGACCTAGCATGCCTATGACTCCTACATGATTGGACAACACGGGGAGGACCTGGACAACCAAAGTTGTATCTATCATGCATATGTGTCCTACTAAATGTGGTAGACTCATGGGGACTAGATTGCCCAAACTCACTCATGACATTACCCCTATATGATGAGGGACATGGAGAAACATGAGAGTGAGACATGTGACCCTGGCCTCCTAAACTCTGGCGTCTGGAAGTATGCAAGGTGAGGTGTTGGCTAGCAGGTTTGGTTAGGGTGTGATGATATACCTCCTCGACGAGGTGGGGAAGAGAATATGAGTCGAGAGGCTCACTAGGGAGGGGATCGAATGGATCAAAGAAATGATGACCCCTCCCGACAGGTCCCTTCACAATACTTGCCCACGTGCGACTTTCGCCCAGGTGCAGATGATCACCTTTAGGCGCTCTAATGTATGGGGCAAGAGGCTCATGAGGAAGGCAAGGAAGGCAAGGTTCCTCCCTCGGGACCGTGTTACCATAAGAGGGGACAAAATCAACCTCCACGGGTATGGGAAAGAATAAAAGGACCTCGGAGGTGATATGTCCTATGGTGTAGATCGAGGTAATAGACCCCAAAGCAGGGAGTGTAAAGCTATGACTATAGGGTTGGTCATACCCTAAGGTCAACATATATGTCAACTCCCATTGACAATCTAAACTCCTAAGGAAGCCCTTCACATTTTCAAGAAAGCAGAAGGACTGAAAAGTGGTGTGAAAGGAGTCAAGGGGTACAATTGGGAGGGCTGGTCCCATGGGTGTATAGCAAGGAATGGAGACATCTAGAAGTGGACCCTCCCTTAGCCAGCTAGCTAAAGACTCTCCAATGATCAGCTCACCCTCGGAGTGTAAGAATGGCTCTATATGAGGGTCTAAGGGTGAAGCATCTCTCTCAGGAATGGAAACGGAGTCCTCTATGATGTGGATGGGATCACTCCCTAACTCCTCAACCTCAGCTAAGTACTCCTCAGCCAACTCCTGTTCAGCAACGTAAGTCACTGGAACAAACCCGGGTGGGGCATCCGCCGAATGTGTGTCCTCCAAGATAGGGGAACGTGAAGGACACTGGTCAGAGAACCGGACATTCCCACTACAGGGGGCCACAGGGGCGGGCTCTGGGGGTGGTGGCAGGCGTGAGCCTGGAGGCGGAGCGGACTGTGGGCTAGGGGAAATCGGTGATCCCATAGGAGTACCCATCCTTTCTAGTTTCTCCCTAAAGAGTTGCAGGAGTTCTGCGAGGGGGAGATCTCTCAAGTTAGGGGCATTCGGGGAGACTTGCTGGTAATCATGAGATTTAGTCTCGGGCCTAGACTCACACACAGGTGGCACCTTGCTCCTCCAACTATGATGTGCTCGGTTGGGGGTAAGAGGTGATGGGCGTTGCGGAGGTTGAGCCCTTAGAGTGGCCTTAGACTGACCGAGGGAGATAGGAGGAGTGGTAGTGCTCCTCGGGCTATGGGTCTCTGAGTAGGAGGCGAAGCGTTGGGGAGCGTAGATCTTCCTAAGTTCTACCTTCATCTCCTCCCATGAGTGTATGGGCTCTTGCCTCCAACCTGCCCTAAGACCTACTATGTGATCCCACACTTCCTTGGCTTGAGGTGAAAGTTGCCCCTTGGCAATGTTGACTCTCGCGGAACCGTATATCCAATTCTTCTCAAAGTATTTTCCCATGGTAGCCTCCCACCTTAGATAGGCTCTAGGGCTCGATCCATCAAAGCGAAGGTCCCCATCTACAATGATGTCCAGGAATAGAGGGTCGGTCGGACCCTTGTGGAGGATGTAAGGAGTAGCCATGATGAAGCACCTGAGGACTCTAAATACACATGTACGCCCTAGGACTATGGAAGGGACATGTAGGACAACTAAGGGATGGGACTAGACACGACTGAAAATGGAGAAGGAAACTGGGGAAGAATACGGACTCAAATGCATCTAAAACAAACCTAATGACTCACATGCAACTTAGACAAGTCTAATGCCTCATTTGCACCCTAGACAACCTAAAGACTCAAATGACCTAAGACCCCAATTTGTTAGAACAAACTGGTTCCCTAAGCTCTGATACCACTTTGATGCGGGACAGGACTGAAATGGGCTAAGACCTACGAATGCAACAAGTGCGGCCAGCACTCGCACGCCAAAGGTAAGCCGGGCGGCTGACCTCCGTGCCGTTCCTCCGAGTGGAGGCGTCTCTCAACAAGAAATCCAAGCCCAACGGCCGTCCCGATGAGGGAAGCGCGGGGATCTCAGCGACTAAGGAGCCGCCGTGCGCCTATGGGAATCTAGTCCGAGCTCGGCGCTCGACTAGGGCCACGGAATGGGTGCTCTCAACTCTCAACCACGCGGTGACTAGCAAAAGAGCTAGGATCCTATACGCACTCACGCTGCATGCTAGAGAGTATACTAGGAAAGCAAAATGCCAACGGTGAGGAGTATTGCACGTACCTCCACGCCTAGGCGTGGGGAAGGAACCCCGGCCGAGACCAACAACCCCGGTACACGAAGACGAGCAATAGTACAATCTCAATCACAAATGCCCACTCCTCGCAGGGAGATAACAGGCTACACAAGGAGATCCGGGGCTGTCGATGCACGGGTTGACGGGCAGCACTCGGTGAAGGGCTGGCCGCGAGGAGGTCTCGTGCGGGGGTCGGCAGATTCGCAGCACTGCGTGACTCGGCGGTGGAAGCTCCCACGACCTGCTCCGACGTCCGATTGAAGCGCCGTCAGCGATGGCGCGCAGCTAGGTCACAGGAGGAGGCCTCGGTCAAAGGGCGCGCGCAGATCCTGTCCGTGGAAGCCGGGGGCGCACCTGCAAGTCGTGACTGGATTCTGCTCCCAGAACTGCGTGCTCGAGCGGGAAAAATAATAAGAAATGGATCCGGAGAGCGAACGGGGCTCCGCTTGTTGGAGGACGGAGAGGACGCAGAGCAGCAGGTCCCGCCCGAAGGGCTCGATCTGATCTGATCGTGGCTGAGAGCAGCAGGCTCTGAAATCCGCTGGTGGTTCTGGCGCCGGTTGGGCAGGGCAGACCTGCGTGACTTCACGGGAACGGATGCCACGAGCAGCTCGGACGTCGGAACGACGCGAGGTCGGCGGCGTTGGACAGAGGACGGGGAGAGGTACGATCGGTGAAGATCCCGCGCCCAAACTCGCAGACGTCCGTCCTATGGGATTTTTGTAATGGGGCGAACAGAACCAGGCCCGCAGGGAGAGGGGTCCTGCGCGCGCTCACGAGAAAAATTGCCACGGGCGGTGCCGATCTCTGAATGAGGCGAGACCACCTCGCACGCGTCGGCGACTCGTAGCAGAACCACACAAAAATGGGCTGGTCGCCCAAGATCCTCACGAACAGGGGGTGGTCGTCGCTGCTCTTGGATGAGAAATCCGGGCGCACCGAACTAGAACTTGAGAAGGGATAGAAGAGAAGGGGGCCCTCGGCGTCGCACCGAGGGATGGGGAGTCACACCCCGAGCTTGCTCCCGTCGCAGGAGCAAGGAGGAACAGTGGATGGGTCGCAGCCACCTTCAGCAAAAGCTTTTCAATTCTATTCAATAATCCTCCAAAGAAAATACATGAGATGTTTTATATGGGGAGGGGGAATGCTAGGGTTGAAACCCTAGCCAAGAGGGAGGGGAGGGGGGTGCGCACATGGCATGGGGGAAAGGGGGGGTGCGCAACATGGCAAGGGGGGAAAGGGGGGGGGGTGCGCACTCCACTCCTACAAAGTAGGAGTGGGGCGGCTGCCACCTCTTCCTCTTGGAGGAGATGAAGGGGGGCGCCCAAAACCCTAATCCACAAGGGGGGGCGCAAATCCCAATGGGCCAACCATGTGGGAAGGTGGTCAGCCCAAATGGGCCAAGAAGGGTGGACCACAAGGTGGCCCACTAACCCTCTTGCCTAACTAATAAGCCTAACATCACCTAATGGAAGCCTAATTGGCCCCAATTGGCCTACAAAGGTCCACAATAATAAATAAAGTGTCCACGCAGGGACTAAACCAAGGCCCAGCATGGCCTAAAGCATAAATAACTAAAGATAACTCTGCTCGTCCGCCAAGTGATCGCCGAGCCAAAGGGATGCCGGCGAGATCCGTGTACTCCGTCGTGAAGCGTGGCGCGTGTCCTCACCAGTTAGATTTAGTGGGTTATTGGCCCGGACCAAAGTCCGTCCATGGCCATAATGGGGTGGTCCCCGAGGGCCAAGCACGACTTGCGAGGGTACCATCGATATCTCCTTCACACCGGGTCTAAGGGAGTGAGGGCTTCAGATCAAACGCCATTAATTTCTTAAGGATGGTATTTATATTGAGTTTTTGATATTATGTTTTCGCGCCATTACTTTTTTATCATTACATTACTATTTTAATGTTATTGTTCATTATTTATCTTTTTTATGGCGGTTGTTTGTTTGTTTTATCCCCTTTTTATCTTTCATTCATCATTTTTTGTTCATAGCAGATATTGTTGAGTTTGTTATCTTTATTGCTTAATTATATTTGGGTGCATGTGATGGGTTCATTATGGCTAATTGGGGGGTGCGGTAGGCCCTCGTCTTTTGTTTCATTTCCATCTTTATATCTCCTTCTTTCTTCTTATTTGTTTGATATCCTTTCCCTATGATCTTCCATTTTTGATTCTTATTTGGTTCTTTGTCCTTACATTCCATTTTCTTATTGTTTTCTTTGTGGATCGATCTTTTTTATTCATGCATTTTTGTTAAAGGGGCTGGGAGAGCCACCTGAGTTCAGATCTATCGACCTAGCCAAGGGTAGGTCGACTCACTGTTCGGAGTGAGTCGACCTGCCCTTTAGCAGGTCAGCAGGCCCCTTTACTCTTCTTACTCATTCATTTCTTCTCCTTCTTTTATTCGTGTTACAAGTTCATAATGGAAGTTTAGGGGTTGTTAGACCTTATTTTTTATCTCACATGCCATTGCATTTCTTTTTGTTGGTTTCTTTCTTTCTCTTTTCTTTGATTTGTTTTCATCCTTTCTGTTTTCTTCTGAATGTATGGGCAGAGCGTGCATATGCATATGTGTGTGTGTATAAGGAAGAAAGGGCAAGGGAAAGCCTGCCAGCTGTGAGAGATCAACAGACCCAAGGCTGCTAGAGCTGTCCTTTGCTCTGAAAGTTGGGCAAGTCGACTTGGGGCTGGACCAAGTTGACTTGCTCCAAGTCAGCCAGCAGATTTCTGCTGCTGAGATCATGGGCAAGTTGACTTGGGGCCAGACCAAGTCGACTTGCTCCAAGCCAGTGATCTAATTTATGTTCATTCTTCTTTTATAAATGGCATGAAATGCAATGATTTATATTTTGGTGATAAGGGGGGGTTACCGTTGGGGAAAATGTAGGGATATGGTTTTGCCAATCCTCACACGCAACATACAAGAGTTTGATCATGCATTTATGCAAAGTGATCTTTAGTACGAGGCGGAGTATTTCACTCACGCATGGTGAGAATTTTCACTTGGACACAATCTGGGTTTCCATTGCTCACTATTTGATATATCGAGGACCACGGCAAGCAAGCATTTAGCAACTAAAACATGCATGGGGCTTTGATTGCATGTATGAAGTAACGCATATATGAATCCAAGCATGCACAAGATGCCAATGTGATGCCCATCTATGAAAGAGTAGTGAAAGGGTAGATATGCCCATATTCATGCCCTCGCTCTCGGCCGTCGCGGAGACCCCCCTCCCCTCCCCTCCCCCATCGATGCCCCCTCCCACCCCCCAGCGACAACAAACAAAGGGAAAAAAAAGACAGAGGGTGAGAGGGGACTTACTAGCGGTGATCGAGAAGCTCCAGACGACGGCTACCACGACCGGCGATGGGTGGCTGTCGTGAGGATGGCGAGGGAGTGGGTTCTCGATGGCGAGGACGGCGAGGACGACTCCGGCGGCGACGGAGTAGACGACTCCAGCGGGCTCTCGTCGGCAGGGAGAGAGTGGAAAGAGAGTGAGAGGGAGAGAGTGGAAAGAGAGAGTGTGAGAGTGAGAGATTGAGTGGGAGGGAGAGGGTTCAGTCGTCGTGGGGAAGGGGAAGAACTTTCGACAGATTTCTGACGAAAATAAGTTATGTCAAAAAATTCATATGCATTTCTAATTTGTGGCGCCAATTTTTGTCCATTTTCTGATGAAAATTTTTCCGTCAGAATATCCCACGAAAATTCCAACAGATATTCCAACATATCTTTATTTGTCAGATATATTGATGAAATTTTTGACGTAATTTAATCTGTCGTAATTTCTGACAGATATTCCCACGGATAATTATCCGTCAAAAATTCTATCGCTAATACCGCCTTTTCTTGTAGTGATAGAGAACATGGCGGGACATTTGAATTTTGATTAGCAATATTAATGATTTTTGTCAATAAATTTAGAATAGATATAATATATTTGATTTATAAAATATAATAAAATATAATAATAAATGAGTTGAAGATAAATAATGTTGTTATGTGTGAATAATGTTGGAGTATGTGGCATTTTATAATTGAGTGGGTCTATTAGACCATATGGATTTTTGGAAACATAATGAGGTATTTTAATATGTTTTATTAATAATATTCGTATACTAATTACTATAATTAAAATAGTGGAGTTTAATAAAAATACACTTAAAATTTTCTCTCTCTCCTTATCTCTCTCTCTCTCTCTCTCTCTCTCTCTCTCTCTCTCTCTCTCTCTCTCTCTCTCTCTCTCTCTCTCTCTCTATAGAGACATTTCCTTCTTTCTCAAAAAATGAGGGTAACAATGTCCTTGCATCTTTAAAATCCTCTGCCGTCGGCCAAAATCAACTCGCGAGGAGCTCCTTGAAAAAGAAATGGCACAAATTACCTTCTGTATGCATCTCTCCTCGAATGGGAATCTCTGTGCGTATAGAAGTCTATGAAGTTCGCGTTTGGTTGAGATGGTGCAGAGTTACATTGATTGGAATCCCCCTCCAAAATTCGGAGCCCAACCAAATGCCGCATTATTTCCTTGACTTTTGCACTGGTCAGATTTTTAGAGGAGAGAGACTACAGACTCATGTCAGAGGGTTGGATTATAATCTACAAAATCTGCCTATGTGAGTACCTTGCCCGGTGGGCGCAGATTTTAAAAGGTAAAACACATTTTTATCTCTATTGTTTGCTATTTATGTAGCGTTTGAGAAGCATTGTTGAGGGGATTCCAATCATTGGAATCCCCTGACAACAAAAAATTGTTATCAAATGAACCACCACTCTCATGGGCTTTCGTGTGAATGGAATTTTATGAAGAGAGGTATTATAGACACAAAAACTACACCTAAACTGGTTCAACCCAGCTTCTCATGATTATGAATAATGGGTAATCTCTGACACTGCAGGGTTTTATATGGTGGAGAGATTTCAAAATTTTCACCTAACTTGGTATTATTCTCAAACTGGGCCTTATTCAGTCTATACAGTCAATGTTTTCACGTTCATGTTGAACGGTGAATAAGGGATTTCAATTTTGGCACGGGTGACGGTGTGTCATTCTGCTGAGAACCATCACCGAGGGAACCGTCTCTGGTTTCAGTCTCGGTGGAACATTTGGTGGGGGGAGCTCCCGCCGGGAACTCCCCCCTCTCCTCCTCTCGTAGGAGGCCCTGTCAGGCGGGTGCTCCGGGACCCTCATGGTTTTTGTCAGGTGAGCTTCTCCTAAACTCATCTGAAATCAGGGAGGTGAGTCCTCCGAGACTCCCATGGAATCACCTTCTCTGTTCCCCCTTGTTTAGCCTCCTCCTGCGTTTCATCTCTCATACATCTTTTGGTGCAAGGTTTTCTCTGTAGACTACTCCCTCTTTGTTCATAATCCCAGCTGTAAACCCCCTTTGAAGCACACTCTCCCCCCTTCTTTGCCTAACTCCCCCGACTGGACGATCCATGTTGTCTGTCAGGCGATTTTTCACGACCTTGGCCATATCTTTAGGAGTTCGTCAAAGCACGAGACTATATCTTCTTGGAGTAGTTGTTATGATCTTGCCCTCGGCCTTAAAGGAACTCGGAGATCCGACACTTATCCCCCCTGCATCCCAATGGATGCTTGCAATCCGAGTGTCCCCCTCGCTCTGCCATTTGTATGCGTTACTCGACAATTTCATGCTCCTCGAGGAAGGAACTCTTAACCTTCAGGCAAGGCTCTTCCTCGACGTTTCATGGAGCTTCCAACCGCTTTGGGCAAAGTTCTCAGGCCTCGTTTGACAACTCAATGGATTATGACTTTTTTCATAATTTTTTAGAGTGAGAAAAAGTTGGTGGAGACCAGCTTTTGGAGATTATGAAAAGTGTTCCCTTTTCTCCCTATCTTTCTCTAAAACTCATAATCCAACTTTTGAATAATTCTGATGTGATAAGGGTACATTTGGTGAGTCTTTTGGGGGTGAAAATTTCAAGGCCATAATCTATAGTCCATTTAAGACATCGTTTGAAAATCAAATAAGATTATGACTTTTTCCATAATCTTTTAGAGTGAGAATAATCCAATGGGAATGAGATTTTAGGAGATTGTGAAAAGTGGAGTATTTTCACCTTACCTCTCTCTAAACATTTAGATTATGACTTTTGAATAATCTGATATGATATTTATACATTTGGTAGAACTGTAGATGGGTGAAGACTCCTAGGTCATAATATATGACCCATTTAGTTACCAAACAAGGTTAGTTACCAAACAAGATGTCAATCTCTACCGTTACTGTTGTAATATTTTTTATTGTGATGGGTTGGTTGGCAGGATGGGTATGGGTAAGGTCTGTCATGTACGGGGTGGTCTCTTTGTCTATCATGTACTGTCGATTATGTATAAATTGAAATGTACTTTATGTCAAAAAAAAAAGGCACGGGTGACAATGTGACTTGGGCGAATGTAAGTTGACAAATATAAAGGGCATGGTCGACAATGTCACCTGGGCCGGTGAATACGCATGCGCCAAGAGGTCCAAATGAAAATTTATTTTTTAGAATATCTCACACCCTTATTGGTTGTACGGTGCATAGATTTTTAAAAATATCGCAGTCCAACGCCCACTCAAAGGTAGTCGAAGACTCACTTGAAAACACTTTTTTCCGATTGACTCAAACTAAACATTGGCTTTGTATTTTTCGACATTAAAACTTATGTCCAATGTGACATTATTTTATCGGGACTATTTGTTTAGAGGATAAGTCACTGATAACTTGGATATCAACATCTTATTTCTCCTACTACATTTGTTTGTATAATTCAACAATCGGGTCAGTACATGAGTCAAGAGTTAATATTTGAGTTAATTATTTTTACTAAAGCAATAAAATAATTAAAATAAATATATTTAATATATATATATATTTAATATATTCTACCTTCTATTTTGAAATCCATTAACCCATTCCCGTAAACACATGGCCTTCAGTGAAGAAACGATGTGACTACCTGTCCATTCTCCTCATTAAAGGCCGCCAACTTTTCCGTTTCCCGCTCGCCCCCAGCGCGCAGAGAGAGAGTGTGTGTGTGCGCGCGCCCGAGACCGAGAGAAAGAGAGAGAGGCGCAGGGGAAGGAGAGGGTGGGGGGAGCGGAAAAGGCTCCTTCTCCGCTGCCGCCGCTTCATCCTGCTTTCCGTCTGCTCTCCCGCCAGATCTGTGAACCATCTCCGTTGTCCCCGCCCTCTCTGTCAGTGGGTGCTTTCGGGCTCCTCGTCGCGTTCACTGGCCCAGAAATGTATAATCGAGCCTCCCGTGCTCTTTCTTGCTTTTTTGTTTTTTTTTCTGATTTAGCACGAGGTTGTTTTTATCGACCAGTCGTCTTCGTCCTGCACAATGTGGATTGTTCATCCTGTCGTTTATACTGGGAAGAAATTTCTTCTTTGATCTGAAGTCTTGCGCGTTTTCTCTGTTTCTTTGCATTTTTTTTGGTTCTGGGGCTTCTTCGTTTTCTCCTATCTTGTCAACTTTTCATCTCTTCAGGCCTTTTCATGTCTGTAACCTTCTTCCCCTTTCTTCTGAACTGTTGGGGGGGAGAGGTGCGGTGAGGGCTTACTAGTCTCTGTACTAGTGTTCTGAAACCCACATAACTTTCCACTACTCTTTCTATGGATTCATGGAAACAAAAGGGAAACACATGCGCTCTTTTTTTTTTCCTTGGGTTGGGCTTTTTATACGATGCGGAAGCATCATCTTATACTCTGTTGCTTGAATGGACATTGTTATTAATGTACTTTTGTGGGTTTTCCGAGCTTGTTTTAAGCTCCTCATTACCCGTGGTTCTTTTTCTAAGATGGTGGAAGCTACTACTAAGTTGTCTCCCGCAAAGCCACCCGCGCAAAAAGGAGACCCTCCAGCTGTGGCAACGGCAACGGATGTGCCTCTGTGTGTCAGCAATGTCTCTCATGTGGCCTCCGGGGGCAGGAGGTGCAGTCTTAGATTGGAAAATAAGAAAAACCTTAAGGATGATGAAAGAGGGGCATCAGATGTTACGATGGAGAGACGTGGGAAGAAGAAGCGGAGACTTGATGGTGGAAATGAGGAATTGTTAATTCAGCCTCCTGCACAGAACATGGGGAACGATGTGGAAGGAGGTGAAGACGGTGCTGAGCAGACTGACGCTTGCACGGATGCTCATTTTCTGGTGGTGAAAACCCTCAGAAAGTTCAATAAACATTACCTTCACTTTGTTCAGGTGACCATCGAAATGTTCTGTTTATTAGGTTTTATCCTTGACAACTCAAAGGTCGTTCGTATTGAGTTCATTAGTGACCACTGAATACATTGCCTGCTTCATGCACTTTTCTTTTCAGAATTCAAATGAGAATTACTGTAATTGTTAGACTCAATTTGTTGTTCGACATAAATCATAGGAATTCATTGCTAACTTGGATCTTTGTTCATTTAATATGATATATTCTCTCGGAAGAGTTGCCACCTAGTCTGTGACTGATGATCCTCCCTCGCTAGCATGGTTTGCCATATCGGATCTCGGCTTCGTCTCGGGGGGGTTGGAGAGAAGAGATCTCGAAAAAATCTCGGGAGATCGGGTTCGGGAATTTTGGAACATTTTTTCATATATATAGCCTATTTCTAAGAAAATCATAATTCTTTTATACTAACCACTCAATTTCACATGCACTAATATCAATATGCATCAAAAGTTACACAAATCTAAAATTATACCTTATAAAATTTAAATAATTCTTCAAGAATCCACTATTTTCCCAAGACAGCTACCCCTCGCCGAGATGTGCCTACTCGGGACCGTCTTGTGCCTCGCGGACGCGCCGAGACAGAGATCTTGGCGAGATCTCGCCGAGATCTCACGAGATGGCATACCATGCTCGCTAGGGAGGGAGGGAGTGGGGAGGGAGGGAGAGACAGAAGAATGGGCCCCGAAACTTGTAGGCAGCCGAAAGTGTCAGTGATGGTGACGGTGATGGGTGATGGCATCAATGCTGGTGACGGTGATGGGAGATGGCAGAAGTAGTGGGGGCGATGGCGGAAGAGAATGCCACTCGAAACTCGTAGACAGCCGAAGCATCAGTGATGGGAGGGAGGGGGAGAGAGAGAGAGGGCGGGGGCCCAAAATTTGTAGACAGCGGAAAGCATCAGTGATGGTGATGGGAGATGGCAGAAGTAGTGGGGATGACGGCGGAAGACATTGTCACCCGAAACTTGTAGACAGCCGAAAGCATCAGTGATGGTGACGGTGATGGGAGATGTCAGATGTGGTGGGGATGATGGTGGAGGACAATGTCAACACTGGTGGAGGACAGTGTCAATGATGATGGTTATGGGAGTTGGTGACAGTCACTTGTGGCAAGAGATGTCAGGCAGAAGGGTGCCTTGGGCTGCCTGGCCAGCCTTTTTGAGGCCCAACAATGCAGAAGAGTGCCTGGCTTCTCAAAAATACCTTTCTGCCTAGGCGGTGCCTAAGCAGACACCTTGACAACCATGCTAGGTGCTGCCTACTTGGATGCCTCGACAACTATGGCTTTAAGTTACTGGAAGGTATATAGACCTTGAGAACTATGCTAGATGCTGCCTAGCTGGATGTATTGACATCAATGACTTTGAGTTACTATAAGGTGACACATATTAGTGAATAAATTAAGCAGCTTCCATTTTAAACTGTAGCATTTGTGACAGTTTGCTTCTGAGGCAGATAAATGCGTGATGACGAAGTTTTAATATACTTGATGGAGAGCCATGGAGACCTTGCCCATTTCTACTCCACAATAAAGTTTGAATATACTTCCTGGAGAGCAACAGAGCAATGGAGAACCATAGAGCCATAGATAATGTTTTGCAAAGCTTTTTGTCGTTTCTGTAATTAGTCTTTTGATGTGATTTTTATTGCCTTATAATTTATACTTTTTGGTTTGATTGATTGTAAAGATATCATACCCGATGCTACTTTTTTTGGGTAGTTTTGGTGTCTGGCTGGAGGAATTAAAACCTTGTTACTTCCCTATCATCTTTGGCCCTTTTTTAAAAGTGCCTTTGCATTCATGAGGGAAATCTTTAGAACCAACACTACTCTATGGATTCCCTATCTATACTGGGTGGGGTGGCTGGGGTGGGGGTTAGATTTGAGACTTATCTAGTTGAAATCTTGTGCATGGATGGTATGATGGAAAGCTATGTAGCCACACTTTTTGGGATGTTTTCTGCAAGGTGGATTTGCAATTATTTATCTATCGGAGAATCCGCAGGGCATAAAGTACTTTCTGGTTTGCTGTTGAGAATGCTGCCTTTTCCAAGTGGGCCATCATGCTATAACTTCATTAAAAAGCTCTATAAAGAATGTCTTTTACATTTCTGGCTAAATTAATGCTGTTACATGCTAGTTACTTTGGTTGCCGTTTATAAGTTTTAGCTAACTTACATCTTTACTTTTATGTTGGAGGACTTAATCATTTTACTTATCTTTGGTGTGTTACATAGGAAGAAGAGCAAAGGGTCAATGGTAATGTGGCTAAAGTTTCGCTGCCCAATGTGAGTATCATTTAGTTTATTGTATTAACTAGCGATGGCAGAAAATATATGATACTCTGTTATGCAGGCAGAACAAATTAGGGCGAAGAATAGACACAAAGGATCAAAAAAATCTAAAGCTTCAAAGTCAAAGGCAAGTATAGCTTCAATTTTCTACCTTCAACTTCAATATTGATTACAGCACTTACTTGCTCTTTATGTTTATTGAATGGGCTAGATACAATGGTTCTTTGACACTGTCAACAATGTTCTTACCTGCTCTGTCCTTCCCTTATGTCAACCTATTTTATCTTCTGTTTTTCTGTTTGACTGTTCCAAGAGATAATTCTCTATTTTTCTTATGCTAAATGCTTCGTTTGTTCTTATTTGCTCATGTTTTGTGCAATTCTCTGTTGTGCTGTTAGTAACTCTGCTTTTCATGATCGGCATTTTGATGACACACTTTAGTACAGTATACTGATAAAAGATCTTTCAAAGAAAGGCCCTTTTCACATCAACTTTTGTTTGTGTTAATGGTGGCTGAAAATAGCTAAAAGAGAGGTTTGCACTGTGTTTCTGGAAGACGAGGAATTAAAAGGCTGGACCGTCTTGGACGAAAGGTGACTAAGTTCGTCGGGGCATTAGTATTTTTAACCCCATTTTTTTTAAGAACTCAGTTCGACCCTCTTTCTGGGAAGGTGAATATCCTCTGACGGTTATTGTTGTGCAAACTCATGCTGTGGCGCATAATAGAGTTTCATGTGTTTGCCATTAAGAGGTGGGAAGGGACTGTTTCCCTTGTGGTCGATGACCGTGTAGGCGCCTCCTTCGTAGACCTTTTGAATGACGGAAGGTCAATGTCAGTTGGGCTAGAGCCTTTTGTTGGATTTTTCCGCCAAGACCTTTTTTTTAATCATGATAAGATCGCCCTTTTTGAATGCCCTTTGTTTGACCAGCTTATCATATGCACGTGTCATGCGGGCCTGATACACTTGCAAGTGTTTATACACTTTGAGTCTTTCATTTTCAAGGTTAGACAATTTTTTGAGCCTTCTTTCCATTTCAGATTGGTCTTTGGCCTGGCAATCTAGCGTGAACAACAACGCGATAGGACGTCAGCTCAATTTCCACAATGACCACTGCTTCAGCTCCGTAGACCAAAGAGAACGGAGAGCACCCGGCAGGGGTTTTGTATATAGTCCGATAGGCTCATAGGACTTCATGGACCTTTTCGCCCCAATCTCGTTTACGGCTACTCACTATCTTGGCAAACATCTTGCAAAGGGTTTTGTTGAAAGTCTCGGTTAACCCATTGGCTTGGGGATTATAGACCGACGATGTCCTCGAATCGATATGAAACTTAGACGTCAAAGCATACACAGTCTTATTCCTGAATGGTTTGTCGTTGTCCGAGATGATCTGATCGGGGGTGTCGAATCTGTATATGATGTAATGCCTCACGAACCGGGCAACTATTTCACCAGTAACTTCTCGCAGTGGAATAGCTTCTGTCCATCTGGAGAAATAGTCAGTGGCGGATAATATGAACTTGTGGCCTTGAGATGAAGGCGGGAATGGTCCCATAATATCCATGTCCCACTCTGCAAACGGCCAAGTAGGCGCAATTGGATGAAGCGGGTTAGGCGGCCTCCGAGGCACGTTCCCGAATGCTTGGTATTGGTGACATGTACGAGCATATTGGTTGCAATCTTCGTACATAGTGGGTCAGTAAAACCCTTTAAGCTTAATGCTATTTTTCAGTTTGGCTCCAGCTTGATGGGCCTCGCACAATCTAGAGTGAACCTCGTGCATCACAATTTTTGCTTTTTTAGGTGAAAGGCACTGTAGGAGGACCAACCGCTCTTTCTCGTGGATGAGTCGGAAAAGCAAGCCGTCAACCAGCTGATAAGATGTTATCCTGCGTAGCAGTTGCACTATTTGAGCCCGACGTGGAGGAAGCCATCCGTTTTTTATCTTTATAATTGGCTTACCCCGATCTTCGTCTTCTGGCACATTCTCCTCTTGGATACTATTGACCTCGTAGACAGTGAGGCCAGATTCTTTGTCGAGCACACTTGGCATGAGCCTCCGGTGTCTGATAGTAATACTCAACTCTCCTTATGGTGGGAGTTTTAAGGTTGCTGCCAATTTTGCCCAAAGTGTCAGCTTGGGTGTTATTTCAAATAGGTAAAACCTTTTTTTCTGCCTCATGGCGACTGCATGGTAGGGAATCAACTCTTTCTTGTAGACGTCATAGTCGCCCAGAACCTGTCGAATGACGAGTTGAGAATCTTCATACTCCTGTGTCTATTGAAGTCCAATAATTAGCGCTTCATACTCCGCTTCATTAATACTCAATGACTTTATGAGAGCACATGAATTATGAAGAATGCCGTCTTGCGGAGATACAAAAACTATCCTAGTACCAGATACAAAGTCTGTGAGACCGCCAGCCCTCTTGATCGTTCGGGAAGCGTCGTCAAAATACAACTCCCAATGTTAGAGGTCGAGGGTGAGGATGTCCGGCTTCGTTTGTGGTGAGACATTTGCAGGATGCTCCCCGACCTCTTGCGAAGGCACCGACACCTCTTCATCGGGCAACTCGAAGTTGAGTGGCGAATTTTCTGGCACAGGATGCGCAACTAAGTTCTCGACCATTCCTTGTCCCTTGATCGCCTGCTGTGGGACGAAAGCGATATCAAACTCTATGAGGATAAGCGCCCACTTGTCGAGCCTTCCGGAGATAACGGGTTGGTTGAATAGGAATTTAAGTGGATCACATTTTGGGATGAGCTCTACTCGGTGAGCTAGAAGGCAGTTCCTTAGCTTCTTGACAGCAAATACCAAAGCAAAGCACATCTTTTCCATAGGCGCGTACCGATGCTCATGTCCAATCAGCTTCCGGTTGAGGTAGTATAGCGGCTGCGCCTTGCCCTCTTCATTGATCTGGGCTAGCAGCACCCTCAAGGAGGCATCCATGGCGGCAATGTAAAGGATAAGGGGCTTTCTTTTAACAGGTGCCCCTAGCACCAGAGGAGTCAGTAGATACTCCTTAATTTGCTCGAAGGTCCTCTGGTAGTCCTCGTCCCCTATGTAGTCAGAGGCGCGCCTAGGTGCTCGCCTAGGCATTTGAGGCGGTGAGGCGGTCGCAAACCGCCTCGCTTTTGCCTCAAGCGCCTCTCCCTCAATCTTCTTCTTTTGGTCCAATCTTGGTTTAAACCTGTTTTATTCAAATCTTATCTTATTTGTATGTATGTATGTATTTTTGTCTCAAATATTAATTATTGTTAATTTTATTGAAAATCTTGATTGGATGCATGTATTTTATTTGATATTTAGACATATAGTTATATTTTTTGAATTGTATATATATATATTTAATAAAATGCCTTAAACACCTCAAACGCCTAGGCCATCACCTAGGCGTTTGAGGCATGAGGCGACCCCACGGTCGCCTCACGTCTCGAACTACATTGCTCGTCCTATATGCAGGGTGCTCCTTCCTTCATCAATTTACTGAAAGGCAGGCATCTTCTAGAGAGGTTAGAAATGAACCGCTCGATATAGGCCAGTCTTCTTTGCAGAGATCTGAGCTCTGATAAATTTCTAGGCGGAGGCAGTCCTCTTAGAGCCTTGATTTTGTCATGGCCGATTTCTATGTCCCATTACCTGACGATGAATCGAGAAACTTGTCGCCACTGGAGACGTCGAATGCGCATTTCATCGGATTTATTTTGGGCTGATACTGTCGAAGCCTTTCACAGACTCGACGTAAGTCAACCAAATGATTCTCTCGTCTTTTTGACTTGACGATCAGCTCATCGACGTAGTATTTAACGAGGTCATGTAGCATCTCGTCGAAAATCTTGGTCATCACCTTTTGATAGGTTGCACCGGCGTTCTTTAGGCCAAACAACATCCTTTTGTGGTTGAAGATTCTCTTGGGGGATCGGAAAGTCGTATGGTCTTTATCTTTGATGGCCATGCGGATTTGATTATAGCCCGACGGCTCGTCCAAGAAGGACAAGGCTTCGTGACTGGTGATCATGTCAATCATTGTCTCTGTGATTGGAACATAGAAGTCATCCTTCCAGCATAGCCCCAATTACAAAGGTTTGCAGGGCAAAATTGCAAATAACAGGACTTGTATTTCTCGTAGTTTTAAGAAGGGCATTTTTGTAATTCTCCTATTATATGGTGGAATTACAGAATTTAGTTGTCTCGGGTGCTAGAAAATTTCGAACATGACCCACAGAGGGGCATAATTACAAACATAACCATCAGGGGCATAAATACAAGGGTCAATATATCACCTACCCTTAGTGGGCAAAAAAAAACAATGAACAAGGCTTCTTGCTTCCTTCTCCGTCTGTGCAGGTCGTCCGGGTGTAGATCTGCCTCGATCATCGTTCTGGACCCCCGGGGGTCTATTTATAGAAGTTGGAGGGTCATCCGGAGGCGATTTAACACATGCGAGGTGAACGGGATGGAAATGACCCCGGGAGGGTCTCATTTTTTCTATTCTGAGAGAGTGAGCAGGGCAACGGGGTTGATTGACCTCGGGTGGGGTCCAACCACACCGGGGTCAAGTGACCCTTTGTGGGTTGGACCACCCCGGGGTCAATTGACCACGGGCAGACTTGTTTGGGGTCATTCGACCTCGGATAGGTCTGTCCGGGGTCGCTTGACCTCGGGCAGGTTCTTGCTGGGTTCATGTGACCCCGGAGGGTCTGATGTGGGCCCCCCGGCCCCCCCAAATCCCTACTGGCCATTCAGTGGGCTATTCTCTGCTCTGAGGCTTGCACATGTTGTGACTTCATCCTTGGGCAATTTTTTTTTTGTTAAGCAAAAAAATTACTTTCAACAATAGGCCTCTCGGAGTTCTAACTATGAGTATGGACAATTATGGCAGTAGCACATGGGTGATGATGATTCAGAGGGTGGTCACTATATGTTTCAAGCGTACCCATACCCTACAAGAGGCTTTGCTTATGGAGCTCCACAGGCATATGGTTGTGGGTATGGTCAGCCTTTAGCTCAGTAGCGACGGTTGGTTATGCACTGTTAGGGTTCTCAGGAGTATGAGGATTATGTACGGATGCATCACATGTTGTATATTTTGTACATGTCCTATATGGCTGTGTATGGTCAGGCTTCAGCTCGACATCGACGGCTAGTTGTGCACTGTTAGGGTTCTCGGGAGTATGAGGATTATGTACGGATGCATTAGATGTCGTATATTTTGTACATGTCGAACATTGACTTCTTATCGTTTTTATTGACCACATACACCCTCTAGTTGCTTGGAGATGGGCATTACACGACCCCTTATGAGGATTATCTTAACCCATTTACGAATAGGTATTGGTTGGGATATTTGTATATTAGTTTCTACTCATTATTTATTTAGTTCATCACTTGTCGTTTGCATTTGCTTTTCAATTAATAGATCTTGGACTATTGCACTTTGCGTAGGCTGCCTGACTGACGTCGCCACCCCCGTAGGCACACGGGTACATTGTTGGTGGTGATCCTCATGTACATTGTATTTATTGTCATCATCATGTCACTATACACAGGTTTTCAGAGCACTTTGCGGGGAGTGGAATGAGATTATTTTATTTGCCCGTCTGTTCCACAGGGTACCATTGATCATTTTCGGACAACGTTACAAGATGGCTCTCATTGTGGCTGGAGACCTAGGGTTGCGTCCTCCTCTAGTGTTCCACCAACACCAATCTAGTCTTCCTTTGACGAGGATGCACTAGTGGATGCAGTGATGCATTTTTTTTGAGTTTCATGTACTCTCTATTGCTGCACATATATCAGTATTTATGCAGATGGTCGGAGCTATACAAAGTCATCCACATGTACATCTACTCGCTAGGATAGAGATAGAGTTTGCAAGTCATGAACCATATGTACCTCTTCATTTGACTTTGATTCAGATGACTTAGATTTTTGACGTTGTATGTTATAATTATCTGAATATCAATGATGGACCTCTTTACTCTTGAGCACACTATTTTATTTTTTATAATTTTTTTATTTAGTGTAGCTGAGTATGCCGTCCATACGTTAAATACATTATTCTTAGAAGTTTAAAGGTAATCCTTAATTTTTTAAGTTTTCATTAAAAGAACTTGTTTTTTTTTACAAAATTTTTTTGTTCTCGATCTGGTACGGTATCGTGCCATATCAGATCGTATCTAGTTGGAACCGGCATGGTGTGGTACATTTTCAATGTATATATGTATTGAAAATGGAAAATTAGATGCGGAAATGGTTATTTTTGCTTCCGACTCCGATAATATCAAAGTTCCTATTTCTGTTTCCTATAAGCCATCGGATGCTACTTGTCGGAGTTGTGTCCCTTATATAAATTGGAAATGGAGCGAATAATTGGAAGTTGGGTGTTCACTTTCAGCCCTACCAGTAATGCACGGGGATGGTGGTCAAAACTGAATTGAGAAGAGTTATCTTGCCTCCCAATGGCAAATACTCAGGTTTTACACAGCCAGCTTCTTCTGCATCTTGATAACTGAAGCATCCCACTCAGATAAACTAGGATATTTGAAAAGTGGACTGTACTACCCATTTTATTAGATAAACGGATGTCAAAGGTGGAAACAATGACAATGATCAACATGAGCAGTTGTGTTCAGTGTACCAATAATGAATTCTACTGAGTACTGGCCATGAGTTTGCATAAAAATTGTGTAATTTAGATTTCTAAGAGACTGAAACATAACCTCAGACCGGACTTCCATGACAAATTCACAAATTATAATGGAGAAAGTTTAGAGATTTGAGATCCTACCGTCCAAATGTAATTGCAAAACCTCAAAAAGTGTATCAGAATATTTAAGAAGAATGGACAGCATATTATGAATTGAAATCCAAACTATGAATAGCATGTTACTTTAGTTTCTTCGAAATTGAATTTCTGTCTTCAGAAAACATTTCAAGGACTAAGAATAACCAGTCCTTGGAACCTCAACTTTTATAAATGAGATGCTGGACTAGAAATCATGTTCATGAATAAGTTGTCTTTTGACATTGGAACCTTTGGACTTCAACAGGGAGGGGGAATTAGTTGAATCCTCCGTAAATTCAACTTTTGGGATTCTGGTGGAGGGGCCTACTCATCTAGGTAAGTTGGAAGAGCCAAATTAGTTGTACCCTTTTCTAAATAAATTTCGCCTTCGAGGGTGATGGCTTCATGCAAGACTTCTCAAGGCTATATGCGTCCCAGCTTGGGCCTTGGAGGCTAAATGGGCTGTGGGAGCCTGGGAGGAGCTTTTGGTGCTTAGCTGCATCTCAGGATACAGTGGTGTACTGCCTCCTGGGTGGGGGGTTGACAATGCTGTTTGGCTTCCAATGCATTGGACAGATTCCTACCTGCACAAAATAAGATATTTTTTATCATGGATAAGAATAAGGTAAGTGTTATTAAAGAACTACTAAAGAGCCTTAGGTTTGAATTTCTAGGCCACAACTTTGAATTTTTTTGAATTTGAGTTTAGTTTCAATTGTAGTGGGCTCTTGAATTTTGCATTAGCTTGTCTGTGGGTATTGTCCATTTAAATTACATTTATTTTTTATTAACATCATTCAAGAGAACTTTTTGATCATATTACTGAGTGAGTAGCTAATGTATACAGCATGGGATGTTAGTATTGTTAAAAGGGCATGGTTTTTTATTGTGGATGTGCGTGCTTAGCTGTGTAATTTGCTAAAAATCATATTTTCAATAACCAAATGCAGATTTGCCCTAGAAATTACATTTATTTCTAAGATATATAGGCTATCATAGATATCATGTTTCTTTGTTGCTAAGAATTATCATGCCTTGGGATAATGCAGACAAAATGCTACATGTGGCCCACTGAGTTGGAACTGTATGTTCATCTACAATTGCATTGTTCTGTGTAAACATCCTTCTGCCTTGAAGTACAATTGTGCTTATACCTTGATACACCATTTCCCCCCTCTTTTCTCCCAACAAAGAAGCCTTTCTTATTCTTATTTTGTGCAATTATTATCTTGAAATTATGGATCAAATGTGTTAGGATTGGTTCTTTCTAGTGATAGATCTTATTGGATCTGGAAAATAGATATTCTTATCATTGAATAAGGATTATTCTGGATTTGCGTAGTTGTCAGCTGAGTGGTGTGTCTGTAATCATCAGATATAAGCTACTTATTGTTTTCCATACTGACTTTTATAGGTGAGTGAAGACAAACAAATTACAAAGCGTGGCTCAAAAAGACCAGACCTGAAGGCAGTTTCCAAGGTGTGGCTGTCAAATGTTCAGAATCTTCATTGTCATGGCTTTTATTCGGCATGCTATTCTTTTTGTTTTAATCAACTTGTCGTTTATTTAACATACCTCGACTTGGTTTACTTAGAATAGATCATTCCTGAATCTTGAACTTATCATATCCTCTCATTTTTTTTCTTGACTGCCAAGAGTAAACCCACCTGTCCAGGATCAGACCTGAACATTTTTTTTTAAATACCAAGAATAAACCTACCTGCCCAGGATCAACCCCGAAACACCTGTAGTCTGAGCTGTGGGCAGGCCAAATGTCTCTTGGATAGTGGGCCCCCTGGCGCAGCAAAGTCCATGAGCTTGAAACCCGCATGAACCCTGGGTTGGTGCCCTCCTTGCTTTTATCTCCACTGGTGGGAATTGATTCTGTGACCTCGCAATTGCCTGTGAAGTGCATATCCGCTTGGATTTTATGGGAATCTTGTTTTAGGTATAATTCCTTCTCAAATGAAAAGAGTGGATTCATATTTTGTAAAGATACAATTCAAGGAAAAGCTCTACTCTGGGTCATTGTTTTTTGCCATAAACGTAGGATAGACAAATAATCCACTTAGAATGCATTAAAGCATGCATTTTGTCACTGAAATACTCCAAGATGTGAAGCTAAATTGTTTTTCTTTGATCTCTGAATGTGGTTTCATTTGTTTCACACAAGAAGGGACTATCTTGCAAAATTCTCTTCCCTTGTATGTTTAACCCAATTGAGATTTGAGAAAATCACCAGAATCAAACTTTTTGCGGAGCTGGATTGCATTACTCGCAAGTTAAAATTTATGGATGAAGTTTCCCCAAACTGTCTCGGCAATTGTGGCACATACTTGGATCAGCTTCACATTTTCATCCCGATCCTTAGTGATGCCCCTTGCCAGTCATGTGATGAATTGGTGATATGATTTTTTTTCATTCCCTTTTTAAGTCAAAGATAGCATTGTTTTTGAATCTCGCTTGCCACACCATCTTGTGAAACATATCTCGATGCTACTGTCCATGGACAGTGGAAGTGGGACTTGGAAGTCTTATTGTTGAGTGTAAAATCTGCCCAACTGGGTGGTTGAAAGCCTTGCTCCTCTGGCTTTGCAAGTTGTAGTTCCTCTATCTGCTTCCCCTGAATTGGTGGCTTCTAGTTCTGTCCATCTATGTGCATGTTCTGAGGCTTCTAATCCACATCCTCCATCTGCCGATCTGGCTGTCTTCCTTTTTATCCCAGTGCCTCTCACTGTAAATGTACTCTATTCTATGATGGGATTTTCCTTGAAAAACATCTTCCTGTTAAGGGCACCCCAATATTCCCTTTATGTCAACTGAAGAGTTCCCTATAGATCAAAGGCGAGATTTTCATAAGGTTGCAATGCTGACCCTGAATCTGAATGTAAATGAGGTTGGATGGCTTTTCTTCCAAAATGTTGTATAAAAATGTCAGCGGCTCATTTTTAACATATTGGGAACTCGATTCGGAAAATGAGCAACCAATGTTGTCATGATGTGAACACTTAAACCTGTATGTAATAATATCCAGAGGCATATGCCTTCTTATCAAAAGTATCATATGCTTTGGAAAGTCAAGAGTCCTATTGAAGTCCGTGCTTTTATGTCGTTGGCATTTCAGCATAGACTGGTTACCAAAGTCTACCGGAGAAAGTGGGATGACAACAATGATGATCCTTGTGTGTTCTGCAGACTATATCTAGAAGACATTGATCACCTGTTTATTAACGGCCATTTCAGTGGAGAAGTATGGAGAGTATTCAGATTATAGCAAACTTCCCTTGTAATGTTCAATCCTTTGAGGGGATATGGAAAGCTTTCTGTGATCTATGATCTTCCTTAGGGAAGTGCCATCGGTTAAAAGTGTTGCAGATTCTTCCACAAGCAAATTGTTGGAGCATCTGGAAGGAGTGCAATGACGTGATCTTTCGGGGAAGTAGACCTCACATTGAGAATATCTGCTTCCGTGCTGTTTACTTTTTCTAGCACTGGAGTCTGGAGCCAATTATTCTTAGGTTGTCTGTTGATGACTGGAAAGAGGAGATCCTGTGTTTCTTTCTTCTCAATGATGTAATTTTGTTGTTTTCTTTTTTAGGATGAACCTGTCCTTCAAATTGTAACCGCCTCTGTTTATTCTTTAATAAAATTGGTGGTGCAGTTCACCTTTCCTTAAAAAAACATGATGCTATTTATTTTAAAAAATGAGCTGATCTTTCTAAACTCTCATATGTTTCAGTTCTCTAAACAGTATGGCAATCAGAATCTTTCATGAATACTAACTTTGGTAGTCAACCCTTTCTCTGTGGTTCAAGTTCTACCTAGTAGATCTTGGGTATCCCAAATCTGCTTGTCCTTGACATAATTCATCAAGGTTCTGCTATGCTGCCCCAAAGTTTTGTTATGAAAGTGCTGTTGGTATAGGATACACGATTTTCATTACACTACAGACATCTATCAATTCTTTCAATGGTCCAAGTTCTGTCTAATAAATCTTGGGTATGCCAAATCTACATGTCCTTGACATAGTTTATGAAGTCTCTGCTGCGCTGCTCCAATGTTTGTTTTGAAAGTCTTGTTGGTATAGGATACATGATTTTTATCACACTACAGGCATCTATCCAGCTTATCCAATATGTTTTTTCTATTCAAATTTCTGTCTGTCAAGGACATTAAAACCAATAACTCTATCCTCGAGGAGCAACTGGAAGGATGAGAGGACTTGCAGTTCCAACATCATAGATGTAGAGTAAGAATGTCTTCGATCACCTCAATCTTCAAAACCCTTGGGGTGTTGAGAATACTACAAACCGTTATTGAAGCTTGCATCACGAGCAAGTCTCTAGCTATGGTGAAGCACCTTTTGACTTGCATGTGGCAAAAGAAGCAAGTGCACATTTCAACTCCCCCACATTGTGGCAACTGTGCATGGGCGATGGGACCTCGTGAAGCAAATCCTCACTCTTTCGAATCTGGGCTCTAGGACAACCTCAATGTGGAGATTCCATTTAGTGTGTGGGATGGCTTGCCACCTTGTATTCTCCCTGCCTTTGCCAGCACCTTAATGTCAAAATCGATGCGCTTAATCCAACATAGACATCTTCGATGCCTTGTGTCTCCTAGGATATGGACCACCTCTGCCTAGCTTCTACTAGCTGTCTGTTTAACTCACAGAATTAAATAATCCAGATAAGGAATGAAATCATCGTTCAAAATGAAAGAATGAAAAGGTTTGTTTATTGAACATATGCGCACATAAGTTTGCTATAGCATGTGCGTTATTGATTTTGTGGATTGAGTTTATTAGACGATTAGGGTTCGGGTACTAGACAATTCCGCAGTAACCGAAGTCGGTGTTTATTTACATCGGTACAAGCCTGAATACCCTTGATTAAGTGCCAAAGAAAATCGTCAACCAATACAATATCAATCATGATGTTGAACACCTAACTATAGGCGCCATGCCATATGACGCTATGCCAACTGTCGGAAGCGTTTAGGAAATTGAGAAGGTTTTGTACACTCATTCGATGTTGTTATGTGGAGCTTAGCGACCTCTGCACCCATTGAGGGTGCGCATACAATTCCTAGGTTAGCTAGGACGTGCATGGAACACCTGGCTTGCACGGGGAGCACCTGTGGTCCCATTGGGGAGTGGGGCACTTTGTCATCAAAGGGGATATTGTTTGTTTGCCATTTGACCCCTCGAGGTTTGGTTGAAATTTACTGATGTCTTGGGGGAATAGGGTTAGGGTTCTAGAAAAGCCGGAATTTGATGATTATTCGACCCCTTTTAGGGTGCAAAGTTTTATGACCATGAATGTGCCAATCAAAATTGAGTGAGTCGGAAGACTCCGTTAATAGACGTAGTCGAGTCAATTTGTGGTCCCATTGGGGAGTGGGGCACTTTGTCATCAAAGGGGATATTGTTTGTTTGCCATTTGACCCCTCGAGGTTTGGTTGAAATTTACTGATGTCTTGGGGGAATAGGGTTAGGGTTCTACAAAAGCCGGAATTTGATGATTATTCGACCCCTTTTAGGGTGCAAAGTTTTATGACCATGAATGTGCCAATCAAAATTGAGTGAGTCGGAAGACTCCGTTAATAGACGTAGTCGAGTCAATTTTGGACTTTGTCGTCGTTTGCTCACGATACAAGACATAGTGTCCTTTGGCGGGAGCGTTCATGCAACTTCGAGAAATTCACGGGATTACGTAGCTAGAGCACACCACTATAAATTGTTGAAGAAGATGTATAACATTGCTGTTAACATTTGTAATTGCAATGCTTTCTCGACAAATTCCTGAGTTTTTCATGATTCTTTCTGTAGATGGTCAGGGATTGTACACATGCATCTCGGACTTTTACATATTGTAAGGCTCATAAGGGTTTTTTTACAATAATTTGGAAGTTTGGGAGAGGTGACATCATTTTCCCCCAAGGAGATACATAAATCCCATGAATCACATGGGTTTCGTGCTGTACATGTGTCAAGAGAGGGATTTTTTTTATGACATACTCATAGCACATGCACAACACAAAACATGCACGAACACAACCCAATGGGTGGGCCTTCAGATCACAAGCACAACCCAAATGATGGGCCTTCAGAAGCATAAGCACAAGCACAACCCTATGCGCTCTCTCCTCTCTGCATTCTGTGTCTCGCCTTGAGTCCCATTGCGGGGTATTTATAGAGCCCAGAGGTTGTTACAGGTTTATCCGGTGCAACCATGGTCCTCCATAGGTTTTAACCGGTCCAAGTATCCCACTCGGGGGTTTTAACCAGGCCAAATACTCCATTTGGGGGTTTTAACCAGACCAAATGAGCCAAATGAGAGATTATGGGGTTTAGCTAGTCCAAATCCCCCAATAGGGGGCTGGATATGGTCGAAACCCCCCATTGGGGGTTAGATCTTGTCCAAACCTTCTAATTGGGGGTGGATCCAGTCCAAAACCCCTCAATGAGGGAAAGAAGGGGCCGCGGCCCCTATAGATGACCTTTTCACCGTTCACCCAACCCATTGTTTAGTGCTTAGTCCATGTGGGAAGGGGATTTCTTCAAGTTTTGTTCCTCTACTCTGAGGAATTGTAGGGGGTAAGAGGTTGATGGCATAAAATTGGTTGCTTATGTTGTCACCTTTGCTGTTCAATTTGCTGCGACTGTTCCACTTGGTGTTGATGACTTGATGTCCCAGTTGTACATGTTGATTTTGAAGTACATTTGCATGTAGTAGAATAGAGCCAATACTTGGTTGTATGGCATCAATCAACATTCCTGGCAATCACGCTTTTTTCCTTTTAGTTCGGATCTTTCACAAGCTCAGATTACACTTGCCCATCATGTTACCCATGGTTAAAGTGTTGTTGGGCCAAAGAGAGGCCCATTTACTCTAGGCTGAGATAGGGAACTTATCATACCAGTCGGCCGGATGTCTTATACCGACAAACTGGGTGAATTAGCTAGGTGGAATTTGGAAGTCTAAACCAAGCTTACCCTTGGCCTAAGTCCTGCAAGTAGTTGGCTCTGGATGTTAAACTGTGCAGTTGCAACAGCTTAGCCAGGTGTCACTGGCAGCTGCCCACTTACTGTCACCTGAGCAATGATTCTTGGATGTGGGATTTCACCACTAGTTGTTGCCGTTGAAATTGTTGCTGTTGTTGTAGCTGTTAATGCTATCGTTGCAGTAATTGTTGTTGTTGTAGTTGTTATTGTCGTTGCTGCCGCTCTTGCTGTAGTAACGACTGTCGTTGTTGCCGCTATCTTCATCTTCGTCTTGCACGACTGGACTTTAGGCTTAGCTCCATCAATGCCAGCCGCATTGTTGATAGAATAGTTCTCACCTGGAATAATCTCCTTCGGTTGGGAGGCATTCGGGCAGTTGACCTGGATGTTATCTTCACGGCCTTGAAGAAAATACCACACTGCCAAGCCTTTGCGTCAACATGAGTTTTCTGTCGACCTACTTGGGCTGTATTCATCAATGATTTCTCATCGTAGAATACTTAATGGACGGGCAGTCCATAATACAACTGGCTGGCCTTCAGCCCTCAAGCGGGGTTTAATTGTGGTAACATGCCCTTTTGAAGGTTTAACTAGGGTAGAATTCCCCTTTTGAAAATTTAATCAGGGCAAAGTCCCACAACCCCTGTGTAGTTGAAAACCCGCCTAGGCGAGCGCCTAGGTGGTGAGGCGGGGCGAGGCGCCGATCGCCCGCCTCGCGTCGTCCCGGCTCGCCGAGGCGAGCGCCTCGCGCGCGTCGGCCGCCTCCGCGTGCGTCGGCCGCCTCCGCGCGCCTCGCCCGCTCGCCGCTGCCGCTCGCCCGAAGCCGGATCCGCGTATCGGGTTTCAACGACCCGTTAAAGAGCCGAAGTCGGATATGTTAACCTCCCCCCCGAGGGTTTCGACTGTGTGTTTTTTTTCCCTATGCTGCGTCCACCTCCTAGCGCAGCAGCGGCGACCCGAACCCTGTCCTCCGGCGTCCGGCGAGCGGCTTCCTCCGGCGTGGTTGTAGTTGCCTTCGGCTTCCTCCGGCGTGCGGCAGCAGCTTCCTCTGGCTTCCTCCGGCGTGCGGCAGCAGCTTTCTCTGGCTTGCTCCGGCGTGCGGCAACGGCTGCCACTCTCTTCCTCCGGCTTCCTCCGGCCACTCTCACTCTCTGTATGTCCACTCTCTCACTCTCTCCGATCTCTCACTCTCTCTTTTCGATCTCTCACTCTCACTCTCTCTCCGATCTCTCACTCTCTCACTCTCTCAGACTCTCACTCTCTCACTCTCTCCGATCTCTCACTCTCACTCTCTCCACTCTCTCACTGTCTCTCTGATCTCTCACTCTCTCCGACCTCTCACTCTCTGTCTCTCCGTTCTCTCACTCTCTCCGATCTCTCACTCTCTGTCTCTCCAATCTCCACTCTCTCACTCTCTCCGATCTCTCACTCTCATGGGTGGCAGTGGGCTTATATCTGTTATATTTGTGCAGGGATTATGTATATAACTTGTGTTTGGTTGTTTAACTATTTTTGTTTTGTTATAATATTGCACTTGTTAGTTGTATATGTAGTTTTATGATATTTCTTGTTTAGTGTATATGCAGTTTTATGATATTTACTGTTCAAAAATATATATTTTTGTGATATTGTGACATAATTTTAATTTTATTTTTTTATTAATTTCTCGCCTCAAACGCCTCAAACACTTCGGCCATCGCCTAGGCCTTTGAGGCGCGAGGCGCCCCCCTGGTCGCCTCGCTCGCCTCACGCCTCAGACTACATAGCACAACCTAGGGCTCCATCCGGTCAAAAGGTCCCAACCTAGGGCATTGACCGGTCAAAAATCTTCTAAGAGTGGTTGATCCGGTTCAAACCCCCCTATTGGTGGGGGGTGGATGCGGTCCAAACTCCCCATCTGGGGGTTGGATCCGGTCCAAACCCCCATAGGGGGCGGGTCTGGTCTAAACCCCTCATTTGGGGGTTGCCCCCCATCGGGGTTGGATCCGGTCCAAACCCCCCAATTGGGGGGTTTATCTAGTATGGGGGGGCGGGTCTGGTCTAAACCCCTCATTTGGGGGTTGCCCCCCATTGGGTTGGATCCGGTCCAAACCCCCCAATCGGGGGGTTTATCTAGTCCAAACTCCCAAATGGGGGTTGCATCCGGTACATACCCCCTTATGGAGGGAGTGGGGGTGGGCGGACTCTATAAATAGGCCCGTTATTGTTCATTTGTTCCACGTGGAGGAATGGAAAGCGACGTTTCTCACGTGTTTGGTGCTTTGTGCTTTGTTTGGTGGCTCCCTGTTCCATTCTCTGCATGGCGGAGCTCCATTTTTTTCAAGTTTTTACTCCCTCGCTGGTTTTTTTCTCTCTGAGTTACAAAAGATTAATCCCTTGCGGAATTTATTTATTTTGTGGGCCCTTTGGTCACTCCGCATAATCGACATAATTTTCTCGGTACGCCTGTCACCCGACATTGGGACGCCACAAACTTTTGTGTCTGTTATTAAATTTAAATTTTATCTTCCTCTAATTGCTTCGAGGGAAAAAGAAATTGGTTCAACACTATCTACTCTCCCCCATCTTCCATCTTTTCAACCATTGCCCCATCTTCATTAGCTTGGTCAATATTGAACATACATTAACATACCTCCATCCCCCCATCGCGGCTGTGTCAACATTAGAGCACCCATTCTGATCACATGCATGACTGTCAGGGGATCCAGTGCTTCTGCGACTGCAGTGACTGAGGAATGATTACTAGCTAGATGGAAATGGAGGGCTGGAGACGCCTTTCCTTTCGAGGTAGGTTTGTAGGTTTGGTTTTGCTAATCAATGCTTTTGAGACTCCATATCCTATAGTCCTTTTCATCTGGATACCAAGGATTTTGTCTAAGAACTTAGATGGTACTCAGTGCAGGTATTTTATGTCATCACTGTGGAGGTTGATTTAGAGGTTGGCATGACATGAAAGTGGGCAAGGCCTTAGGACTAGATGGCCTACCTATTGAAGTATGGAAAGGCCTAGGAGATATTGGTATTCAGTGGCTAACTAAATTTTTTAATAAAGTTTTAAAGGAACGGAGAATGTCAGAAGTTTGGAGAAAAAGTGTTGTAGTTCCTTTCTATAAAAATAAAGGAGATATTCAAAGTTGTAATAATTATCGTGGAATTAAACTTATGAGTCAGACTATGAAACTTTGGGAAAGAGTAATTGAAAAACACCTCCGATGTATGACTACTGTATCGGAAAATCAGTTTGGTTTTATGCCAAATAGATTTACTACAGAAACTATTTTCTTATTACGGCAACTAATGGAGAAGTATAGAGAGATGAGAAAAGATTTGTATATAGTTTTTTTTGATTTAGAGAAGGCGTACGATCGAGTACCGAGAGAATTGATTTGGTGGACATTAAGAAAGAAAGGAATCTCTCAAGGATATGTTGATTTGATTAAGGATATGTACGGCGTTGCTATTACTGGTGTTCGAACTATTGCTGGGGAGACTGGTGAATTTTCCGTTTCTATAGGTTTGCATCAAGGTTCTACGGCGGTACTATTATTAGTGTTCGAACTATTGCTGGGGAGACTGGTGAATTTCCCGTTTCTATAGGTTTGCATCAAGGTTCTGCACTAAGTCCGTATATCTTTGCCTTAGTTATGGATGAAGTAACTAAGCAATTGCATGAGGATATCCCTTGGTGTATGCTATTTGCAGACGATATTGTTTTAATTGATGAGAGTATTGATGCTCTAAATGCTAAGTTAGAGCGTTGGAGACTTGTCTTGGAGTCTAAAGGTTTTAAAATTAGTAGGAGTAAGTAAGTGTTTATGCACTGTAATTTTAGTAATGGGGGAGTGGTTCAGGAAGACATGGTTCTAATTGATCGACATATAACATTCCGAAGGGTAGTAGCTTTCGATACTTAGGGTCTATCATACAAGAGAATGGGGAGATTTATGATGACGTTACACATAGTATTAAGACAGGCTGGTTAAGATGGAGAAGTGCATCAGGTGTCCTTTGTGATCGTCGTATGCCTGTGAAACTCAAAGGGAGGTTTTATAGAACGGCTGTGAGACCTGCTTTGTTATATGGTACCGAGTGTTGGGCAGTACAAAAGGAACACATCCACAAAATGTGTGTAGCAGAGATGAGGATGTTGAGATGGATGCGTGGCAAGTCTAAGAAAGACAAGATTAGGAATGAGCGCATCTGTAAGGACTTAGGGATAGTTTCCAATTGATAGTAAAATGAGAGAGAATAGACTCAGGTGATTTGGACATGTGTTTCGTCACCCTAACTCGGCGCCGGTTAAAAGATGTGACCAAATTTTAGTGGATGCTAGTAAAAGAGCTCGAGGAAGGCCTAAAATGAGATGGTGCGATGTTATTAGGAAGGACATTAGTTCCTTGAGTTTAAATATGAATATTGCACTTGATAGAAATCTTTGGCGGAATAGGATTCATGTAGCCGACCCCAATTAATTGGGATAAGGCTCTGATGATGATGATGACATGAAGTGGGGTTTTGTAAAGTAGAGGTACAACTTTGCCCTTTTTAGCAAATGCTATGAAATCTAGACATGGAAGATCTGGGGCTCTCATTGAAAGTGATTTAATAGAAGTGCATGGAAGGTTCATAGGATTGGGTTTGCGACCAGGCACTTCAAGCAGTGCCCACTTTTGATGGCAAGACAACCTGAGTTAGAGATGTGGCATACTTGGGCATATATTTTGGAAGGATACATGGTGTTCTGAAAGACCTTTAGAGGAGGTACATCCACAACTTTGCAGTATGTATGAATGTTGCAGATGAGTTGTTTGATGAGACTACACGTGGAGGTTCATACATTGAGGAGAAACCTATAGGACATGGAGATCAGGCAATTAGGGGGACTTTTTACTTCAATTTGCCGGGTGGACTTGAAATGCAGATGGGATGATTTCTTGGAGGTGATAATGGGAAAAGGACGGCAAGCTTTCAATTAGGTTGGCTTATAACTATATCGCTGATGGGGATTATCCTTGTCTATAATTTTCGCTTTCTTTTACTCCAATGAAAGTGAAGACCTTAGTGTGGATGATCTCCTTTGTCTGGCCCTCCACTTGTGAGAAGTTGATACAGTTTACTAATGACGTTAGGTGACTTGGGTCTGCATGTAGCCTGTGTGGAGTGGAGGAAGAATATGATCATATTTTTACTAGCAGCTACTTCAGCAAACAGATATGGCTGCAAATCCTCTAGAGGACAGGTTGAGTCCACCACATCCCTGATGGATAAATATGCATCTTGTGTGTTGAATCTAAGCTGGACTTGCAAGGTTGATCACACAGACATATGGAGTATTTTGTGTGCGGCATTAGGGGTCATTTAGGGGAGGGATGGAAATAGAAAGATGTTTATGTGGAGTAAAAGGGCATCTAAACAAGGTTTGTCGACTCAGGGATCAGACTCGTATTGGATCTCTGCCGATTTGGTACGAGTCTGCCCGACTTGGGCCGACTCGATCGAGTCGCATACTTGAGATAATAAGATCCTTTGTTATTTTTTTTATAAATTTAAACTTCTTACAATGTTTGGATTGATTACCCTATATTCTAAGTTGTAGAATTACTATTTCATCAATCTAAAGTATGTATGCACTATTTAGTATTTTTTTAAATAAAGTTTGAACATTATATCATTATTAGATAATCAATAAATGAATACATTTGGTTATAGAGTTTAATGTTCTTCATCTATGGAATGCAAGATCTATGAGTATTGTTATATCATTATATGATTATTATAAATTTTCAATTTTTTAAAAATCTTAGTCTAAATTATAGATATTATATTATTATTTAAATACTTTATATCGACTCGTCTGATTCTGAGTGGATCTCGTATCAGATTTGCCCATATATGATCTGAGTCATCCGAGTAGGCTTGAGTTGGAATCAGTCAGCAAACCATGCATTTGGGATGGTTAGTTTTATCTTTGATCTTTGCATTTATATGGGCTAAACTGCCATGCTGTGAGGAGGGTCAATATTCTTCCATTTTTAGGGTTTTGAGAAGGTAGAGAGCACGCGGCTGGTTTTCAATTTCGCCCGGTATGTACCGGTACTGGTTGCAGCCAGTCAGGTTCTGCCTATTTTCTACTGGTACCGGCCAGTACAGTTTCAAAAAAGAATAAAAAAACCCAGGTGAACCGGGTTGTACTGTCCGGTTCAACCATCGGGACCGCCCGATATTGAGAGGTGGGAGGCTCTCACGGGCTGCACTGTGCAGTGCAGCCCGTCAGAGCCCCTCCCCCATTATCTGGTCGCAGCCATCCTCCTCTGCCCCTTCCAGGCCCGTTGCGAGTCGGCCACCGCCCCGCTGGCGACCAAGTGATCGCTGCTGCAAGCTTGCAGCTCACCATCTCTCTCTGACAGCCGCACAGGCCGCAACGACCGAGCGAGACTGACTTCCCGCCCCACCTGCTAGTTCGACGTCGGAGATCGCCATCATCCACCGACCGAAGCCGCTGCCGCCGACCCGATCCGGTCATTGCCTACCAGTTCTGGTCATTTCTTAGCCGGAAGATCCCGTTTTCAGATTAAGAAGGTATTTTCTAACTCAAAAAATTAGTAGTGTTCAAATAAATTGTAAATGGCCTAATTAGGGTTCAATGAGTGTTTAATAGCTTCAATTGCACTCCAATTAAAATTGAAATCGGAAAAACCCAAAATGGAGTTCTAACTAGGGTTCTAAAATTTGGGTTTTTTATTAAATTAACTTAATTTACATGTAGTTGAATATCAATTTAGTGTCTTGTGACCTAGTTAAGTTGAATGAGTGTTCAATTACACTCAAATTGAAATTTAAATTAAGAAAACTCCAAATTCAGCCCTAATTAGGGTTCTGAAATTGGGGCTTTTATTAAATTAACTTAATTTACATGCAATTGAGAATCAATTTAGTGTCATGTGACTTAATTAAGTTGAATGAATGTCGAATTGCACTCCAATTGAAATTTAAATCAAGAAAACTCTCTATTGAACCCTAATTAGGGTTTTTAAATTGGGGTTTTATTAAATTAGCTTAATTTACATGTAATTGAAGATCAATTTAGCGTCATGTGACTTAATTAAGTTGAATGAGTGCTGAATTGCACTTCAATTGAAATATAAATAAAGAAAACCCCAAATTGAGCCTTAATTACGGTTCTAAAATTGGGACTTTTATTAAATTAACTTAATTTACATGCAATTGAAGATCAATTATTTAATATATTGTTAGTTTGTTATTATGCCTGAATTTTTTTACAGATATGGCACCTCATGTTGAGGATATAGGGTGGCAATACATATATAATTATATATACTTATATAAAGGGGGGACATGGAGGGACCAGTACTGTACCGGCTAGTATCGGTTTGTACCGGTACCATCCCTGCCCGATATCAAAACCGATGCCGGGTTTTGGTACCAGGTTTGAAAACTTTGAGCACGCCACGTATGCCGTATGTATACGGGGATTTTTGAGGGTTTATTGACATTATGCTTGTGCATTCCCTTCTTTTTGTTGTTTTTTGAATTTGTAGTGCTGTGAACACCCCCTAGCCCTCCCCCCCCCCCCCCCCCCCCCCGAAAAAGGTATTTTAGTATTTAGCCCTTAAAAAGATTGATATTAGGAAAAGGCCTCCTAATCCACCTATTTAGCGAAAAGCCTCCAAATCTTTTCTGTTATATAAAAGACCCCTGCCGTCGGTTGTCTCTACAGTATTTAACCTAACTATGGTTAAGCTTAACCCGGTGTGTTGAAATGACAAAAAAACCCCTCTAATCCCCACCTAGAGAGAGTGTATGAGGGATGATTCTGGCCATTCACACTGGGGGAGGTAGTAGCCGGGATGGAGAGGGTGGGGGTGAAGGGAGAGAGGGGAGGGAGGGTACGACCATAAGGTTCTCCCATGGGCATCTCGTCGTGTTCGATGATGCTGCCCATCGGTTGCTATTGGTCATCTTGTCCGACCCTGGTTGGCAGTATCGGCGTATCGGTTTCGGCCGGTACCGATCCGAAACCGGACCTGTTCACTGTAGCCGGTCCGAAACCTTAAAAAAAAATATACTTTTTTAATGGTTTCGGACGAAACTGTATCGGTTTCGGCCGAAACTCACCTGTTTTGGTCCGAAACCGGACGGTTTCGTCCGAAACCGGACGGTTTCGTCCGAAACCGGACATGTTCACTATTTTTTTGAGTTTTTTGAATGGTTTCAACCGGTTTTGGCCGAAACCGAAGTCGGTACCGAAACCGGTACGTATCGATTTTGGTACCGATCGAAATCGGTACCGAAATCGATACTGCCATCCTTGTGTCCGACGGGATGGAGGCGTGGTTCCCCCTACGGCAATGTCTAGGAGGGGGAGGTAGTAGCCTGGATGGAGGGGGGGTAGGAGAGAGAGGGGGAATGGAGGGTGGGACAATCGGGTTCTGCCACGAGCACCTTGTCGTGTTCGATGATGCCGCCCACTGGCCGCTCTGGGCAGCCTATCCGGCCGGAAAGAGGCGTGGTTCCCCCCCATGGCGGCGCACACATACTTATACTGCTTTCTCAGGGCCCAGTCAGGGAGGCGTTTGCCATATAGACCACCTGTGTGTTGGTCATGTTTTGCCTATCGGAAGGCAGCCTCCAGTGCTTCCGGCTTGGGGAGAAGTGGTGGTCGCTGCACCAATTCATGAGTGCTAGGTGGTTCTTTGCAGCGGTGGTGGTGGGGTAGGGGTGCGCAGAGGCTGGTCTTGTTCTGCCTGCCAGAGGGCAGCCTGCAGCACTGTCGGCTTGGGGAGGGACGGCGGTCGCTGCACCAGTTCGCGAGTGCCGGGCGGTTCTTTGCAGTGGGGCGGTGGGGTGGGGGTTCGTGAGCGCCTGGTGGTTTTTCGCAGCGTCGGAGGTTGGGGGGGAGAGAGAGATTGTAAAATGGGAAAGAAAAAGTTAACAGGAGTGGGGAGAATGGAATATTTCTGAAAATGGGATGTAATATTCTATTTTTCGGATGGCTGTTAACTAGAGGGACTTTTTACTAAGGGTTTGTAGAATTTGGGGGCTTTTAGCAAAATAGGTGGATCAGGGGGGCTTTTCCTAATATTGACTATTTTTAGGTGCTAAAAAGTAAAAAATCCCCAAAAAGCTGTTCCATCTCATGCTATTTTCTTTGCTCATATACTTTTTTCTATGTTCAGGCTTATTGAGTGTAATGAATGGTTCTGATGTGGATTCTGTGTGCATTGAGTGTCTTCCCTCATGTCAAAGAACTACTGCTTTTCTTTTTCTTTTTTTTTTCCTCCTTGAAGCTTGGCAGATCTTTTATTTAGTTGTGTGGATGCCACTTTAACCCACATTTAGTTTTTGTATACTTCTTAACTATGATCAACATTTCCAAGAAAACATTGATTACATTTTGTTTCCTGTTTTTGGGCTTATCTACTGGCAGATGCTAGAGGAACAAACTGTTCTCTACCCAAACAAGATAATTGGACATCTTCCTGGTAAATATTGCAAATTGCTTCTTTAGTGCCAATTTCATGGAGCCTTTGTTCAATTATGTCTTGGAAGTTTTCTTGATTGCTATTAATTTTAATGCATCATTGTGGTATAGTTTTCAACAGACATATCACTCTGCTGTAGGTTTAAGATGGGACATTGTCATATGTTCAAAGTAACCTGAGATATGGTCGTTCAACTAAATTGTATAGAATTTTCTGCTCTGTACAGTTAAATCCGGCATCATGTGTTCCTGCAGGTGTTGATGTTGGACGACACTTTTTCTCAAGAGCTGAAATGGTTGTTGTGGGCCTTCACAGCCATTGGCTAAGTGGAATTGATTACATGGGAAACTTCTATAGTAAATTGGTATAATATTTCATCATCCTTAATCTTTCAAGTACATTTATTATTGCTAGATTCTTGCTTTTGAAGTGCCCTTCGAAGGGAAGATGCATCAACTCTCTAGAGTTATAACAATGAAAGATGGAATACTGGGCAAGTTTACTAACAATTTGGAATTTGCTTCATGAAGACTAAACTGTCTTTTCCGCAAAATTTGCATTGGGTTTGTTCATGCATCTTTTGCTGCATGTTCTACTAGATATAGATTCTTATAATGTTCATTCTGAAACAACAATTTGTTATATCCGGAACACTTCTAGGCCAACATCTTCTTTCGGTTTTGGATTAATGTCTGTCTGAAGGTTATGTTAGGATGGGTCATGTTTAATGCATTATCTTTGTACTAAATTGAATAAACTAATGTCTGATGAGTTTTTTTATCATACAGTCTTGTGGTTTGCCTATTTCTTTTTATCAGGTGGTTGCATGTGGCAAGCCTAGAACTATGTTTCTTGATGTCTAAATAAGAAACTCAATTGCTTAAGAAATTTGTGGGACCACAAATTAGCGGCATTGCGAACGAACTAAACTGAAGCTGTTTCTCTCCTGGTGAATGAGGGTGGTGCAGTAAGCCTCGTGGATTTTTTCATATAAAACATTTTCAGATGTTGTCTGAATGTTCTTCTTTTCGAGATTTTCTTTATTTCTCCTTGTTGTGGTTTAGTCCCATATTGGAAATCGATGGGAGGTTTTCATCTATGCATGTGGGGGATGGCGTCAACTCAATGTCTATGTTTTGGGTAGAGTTTGGGCCTCTAACATGGTATCGGAGCTCGATTTACCCGTTGGATCCATATGTGGACATTTGGCCCTATTCGTGATGTGCCCCAAACCAGTTGGTTTGGCATGGGGAGGGGGTTATAGTTTAGTCCCATATTGGACATACATGGGTTTTTTTTCTGTATACGCGTGGGGGATTATCTGAATTCAATGCCTAGGTTTTGGGTTAGAGTTCAAGCCTCTAACACTCCTATTTATAATTTACCTGATTGTAGATCTTCTTCAGACATATTAGTCTAGTTGTTTTAATAGGTCCTCTAGTTGTTTAATAGATCGTCCTTTTTCAATGACCAGTTGTGACTACTTTGGTTTCCAGCAGGCATGTGTTTCTACTTATTTCTGAGAGTATTTCCTTTAGACTATTCCTGATCCTTGCTGTTGTGCTAGGCGGAGTACAGACATTATTCCTTTCCACTTGCTATCTGCATTGTCTTGTCGGGTATGTATGAAGATGATTTGGATAATTCCGATGATGTTATCTACACTGGTCAAGGTGGGCATGATTTACTTGGGAATAAGCGTCAAGTTAATGATCAGAAGATGGAACGTGGTAATTTAGCTTTGAAGGTACTTTTCTGCTAAAATTTGTTTTATTTTTCTTAGTCATGACTTTCCCACCTGGTGCTCCTTTGTTTGAGGATTTATATTGTATGTTGGCAAATATTTTTTACATCTTAAGACTGAGACATTTGGCTCTATAAATTTATGTTGCTAGCTGTTGTGGATTAGTCCCATATTGGATATCAGTGGGTGCCTTGTCTCTAATATGTGGAGGATTGTATCCACTCAGTGACTAGGTTTTGTATCTGAGTTAGGGCCTCCCTTCCTTGTGCCAAACCCTAATGGTTATGGGTATGGTGTAAGTGGTGCTATTGAATGGGTAGGGTGGAGTAATATCCGAAATGGACGATCCAATGCGTCAGCCTTGTTTTGACACCATGTTACAACGGAAAGGATGAGGAACTCGAGGGCGTGCCTCTTCAGTGATTATACTATGCAATATATACACGTACAATATCCCTGAACGGGCCAACTTCGCATATACACTAGGATCTATAGGAGGTAGACTGAGTTCAGGCCGCTCTGGGCCTGAACCGGATCTATTTGGCTCTCTGGGTTGCAGGTTGATTATTGGATCAGATTAAGTGGATCCGTTTAAATTAAACTTCAGCTTTGGGTTGCAGGTTCATTACTGGATCCGGTTAACTTAAACATTAGTTTGTTCTTTACTTTTAATACCCGTCTTACCCTTTGTAACAGGGGTATTTTAGTCCTAATTGTAATTAGGGTTTGTGTTAATAAAGACTATTGGGAGGGGGTGGCCAGAACACATAGCTGCCACCAACCCATCCTGTGTCATCTCTCTCTTCTCTCCCTCTCTTTTTCTTCCTCTGCTCTCTGTTCTAACAGCATGTAACCCTAAAAACCATCATGATATCAAAGCATCCGCTGGTCTAGGGCCTGTCCGGAATTACCTTGGGCAGTCCCATGCCCCCTTCATGCTCGCAGGTGGTGTCTTGGTTCTCACTCCTCGCCGCGATGCAATATTGAAGCAGCTGGTTGGCCTTTCCAAGGGAAGTTGCTGTGCGCCTTCGGAAGCCCTTTGCCTTGGAGTTCATGACCCCTTCTTCTTGGTATGGTGGTTTGTCTGCTCTCATCCTCCAAGCTGTCCGGTCCGTCCCCCTGTCTGTTGAAAACCATCCATGGAGAACTGATCCTGTGTGGGGCATACATAGAGGGGAGTCACCCTTCCTTTGTTTGCTGAAAGTTGCTCCTATGTGGGGTGTGGGTAGAGGGGAGTCACCCTCTTTCTCTATTTGCTGGCTGCTGCTCCTGTCTGGGACGGGTGTAAAGGGGCAGTGACCCTGCTGTATCCTCTCTTTGTTTGCTGGCCGCCACTCCTGCCTGGGGTGGGTGTAAAGGTGCTGTGACCCTACTGTGCACAGCTTGTTTTGTGAGCACCTATGTCAGAATCTACTCAGTCTGATGTTATTTCCAGGTTCCCTAGACGTGCAGATGCTTCGCTTGTCCCAATGGCCAGTGAAAACATATCTCTTCAGATCACACCTTTGAAGCTAAGTGAAAATAACTACGTGGTATGGTCAGTAGCAGCAAACATCTACATTGCCAGTCGTGGCAAAAATGAGTACATCAATGGAAAAATAAAAAGCCAGTATTTGATGATTCGGGATATGACACATTGCACTCTGAGACTTCTCAAGGGCATTCAAATTCTTGGCTGAACTTAATTCAGAGTTTGAGACACTAGGGTATTTAAATTCTTGGCACCTGACTTATATTCAACAAACTAGGGTATTCAAATTCTTGGCTAAACTTAATTCAGAGTTTGAGACACTATGAGGGCAGATTCTTAGCATGGAATCTTTTCCTTCTTTAGAGCAGGTTTATTTTAAGGTCTAAATGAGGAAAGTTGTAGGAGAGCCATGGATGATAATTCCAAAACACTCAATGGCCCTGGTGCTGGAAAATTCTCAGCTTGGGTAGGTGATGTGACACAAACTAGGACCTAAATTGCAAGCAACACAACGACTTGGCAATGTCACACAAGTGGACTCACTCGCGTTTGACACACTCGGGTCCGTAGGTGGACCGGTAATGGGGTGAGGGTCCGAGGTTTGACCGGAGGTTTCCAAGGGTATGGCTGGCTTGGGGAGGACCCCTAAGGGCCAGGGGTTGCCCAAATTCACGGGCGGTCAGCACGCCGAAGATATGGGTTGAAGGGTCACTCTCACAACTCACCCGCGGTAGCCACTCAAATATAGGCAAATTCGAAACAGGCGCTCACTCACCGTCCGACGGAGTTAAGAAGCAATACTAATTAAGCAAGATTAACCAGCAAAGGGAGGGGGGACCACAAGCTCACCAGATCAGCGTGAAGACGCCGATCCCGGCCGGAGATGATGGCGAGCGGGTAGGCGTGGGTATGCACCCGCACACCGCGCCGATGAAGCTTCAACCTGATTAAATCAAATTACATGCACTACACCCCTTGCAAGGGGGTTGGACTAAGGGTGGGGAATTGGATACAACCAAAATATACCTCCACGCAGGGAGGGGCGTTCAGCCGGCCAGGCGGGGAGGGGAAAGACTAAAATAGAAGCTAAACGATGGAGGTTGCCGACTCTGCCCGTTCTCAGGAACTAGGGACAGACAGTTGAAGTTGATGCCGCTGAAGCCACTCCCGAATTTTGTTGGCGATGAGACCAGTTGGAGAATCTTCGTAGGTGACCCTGGAAGACGTCCAAATTTTGTGGAATTTCCTTGTTGACTGTGCTGGTCGGGGCAGAGGCGCGAACAGGTACCCTGAGTTCTGGTTCTGACTGTCTCAGCACCACTGCAGCTGGAAGACGAAGACACTACGGACGCTCCGGAGCTCGGAATCAGGCGTGGTTGGAGTCGTTGGAATCGTTATTGAGTCCTCTTCGAAACGAGACCAACGTGGATGCCATAGGATGTCGGAGAAGACGGGGAGAGCTCGAATAGTGGACAGGGGTCGGTTCTGTTCCAGAGGAGACAGAACTGCGCACCTGGAGGAGAAAATTGATAAATCTTAGCTCCGGATGCCGAACGGGATTCCGCTTTTAGTTCCTCGAAGTAGGCTCGTTGTAGAAGCTCCCAGCCAAGTCTCGCCTCCAGATCCTCAGGAGGATGCCCGTGGCAGTCTCTGAACGATGCTTCAGGTTGACTGTCAGGAGGAAGAAGTGCAGTCCGGCGAAGATGGCTCTTTGGGCAGCTACGAACTCGGACAGGGACGAGACCACCGCGGTTGCGAAGCTGACTTGACGATCTTTCCAGCAATATAGAACTTGCCACCAGGCTCGTCGAGGAGACGACGGGCCAGCCTCTGCAATTCGCAGCTTCTCTGCTTCCTCCGAACTGAGAACTGCAGGTTGAAGATGATGGGGGCAAATGGGGTATATGGGAGGGGAAATGAGGTGGATGTGTATGGGGAAACCTCTAGCTGTGAGGGGGTCTGGGAGGGGGTGTTCCAAGGTTTGGGAAGGGGAGAATGGGGGCTGGAATGGGGTGTTTACAGTGGGTGAGAGGAGCTGCGAATTTGGGATGGTGGGTGAGAGGGAAAGGATATTTGAAAATGGGTTTAAGGGTGGGATTAATTTTTTTGTCTTGGGGATGGGAGGGGTTGTGTTGGGGAAGGGAGGGGGTGTTTGGGGAGTGGGGAATTCTCCCTTGGGAGATGAGAGGGTGCTAAGGGAAGGGGATTGGGTAGTTGGTGGTTGGGTGGTGGAGTATGGATTGGTGGAGGGTCTCTTGGGACTAGGGGTGGAGTAATGAGGGTTGGGGGTAGTTGGGAGGATGAATAATGAGGGGGAGAGAGAGGGTTGATGATGTGGAGGAGAGAGAGGGAGGGGAGGAGAGAGAGAGGGGGGCGCCCTCCTCTTCTTGGAGAGAGAGAGAGAGAGAGAGAGGAGAGAGATAGGGGAGGTGAGCTTCTCACTCCACTCTAATGGCTTCTCATCACAAGAACAATTAGGTTGGACTAAATTCTCAGATTTCATTCATTGATTGATTCTCAAAATGGAGAGAGTGGGGTCCTATTTATAGGGATCCCACAACTTACAATAAGACCCTGACTTTTGGAGCATTGACAAATAACCAAGGGGAAGGGGGGGGGGGCGCCCTTGGGCCTAGCCCAATGAATTGGGCCCATTAACTAATCTAATCAACCCTATGACACTTAACTTAGGTAGATGACTCATTAACCTAGGTACTAGACTCAAATAAAAGGAAAATTACAATGATATGACTCAAATAAAATATGAAAATTACATGACTTGACTCAGAAAAATATGATGGACACAATGGAGCTATGTTGGCGAGCAATCGAAGCTGTGGAAAATGTGAAGGGCGAGAGATGCCCCCATCAGTAGGTGCTGGCAGCGAAGTGGAAAAGGAGCATTTTTGTCAGCATAAAGATAGAACCAAGACAGGCAGGACATGTAGTCATTGTGGCCGTGCAATCCATTCTATTGATGATTGCTGGGATTTGTATTCCTAAAAGAAATACATGAAGTTCAAGGATGGCAGGAAGGGACAACAAGCAAAGGGAAATACAATTACATCTCACCCTGTTAAGGGTCAGTTAGGTCCTGCCACTGATCATGGATTAGCAAGTTATTTGGGTTCTGCTCTTCTGGATATGTCCTCATAGGATGTTGCACAACTCTAGAGGCTCCTTTTGCAGCTTGGAGCCAAACCTTTCGCACCCTCACCCACACGTGCTCCATCCGGTAATGCGGGGAATTGCACTGAATACAACTTCTACTTCTCTAGTTCATTCTTTTTGGGTCATTGATTCTAGAGCAACATATCATATGACTGGTATTTCTACACTGTTCACTTCCTATTCACTTGCTTCTGGTCAAGTAGTGATTCTTGCAAGTGGTTCAAGAGCCACAGTCGTATGACATGGCAACATTAAATTGGACAGTCATCTCATCTTGACTTATGCTTTATGCGTTCCCACTTTTTCCATGATTTTTTGATCTGTCAATAGTATCACCCGGTGCCTAACTTGTTCAGTTACATTTTTTCTTGACCATTGTGTTTTTCAGGACTTGTAGACAAGGGAAAATATTGGGATTGGATGTGAAGTAGGTGGTCTCTATTGCTTTGAGCTAGGAAAGGGCTCAACTCTTATCTATATTGTTGGTAGCGATGTGAACCATAAAATAAGGGAGTTTCAGCTGTGGCACTTTCGTTTTGGTCATCTTTTCGTTAGGTCATTGAGAGTCATGTTTCCCTCATAGTTTGGTCAAGTGACCTTAACGTCACTCAAGTGTCATAGTTGTCAGTTTGCAAAACAATGTTGTACTCTTTTTCCAGTTTCAATGAATAAAAGTTTAGTTCCATTTGAGCTTGTTCACTAAAGATGTCTGGGGACCATCCCCTCTTCCTTGAAGAAGAAGAAGAAGAAGAAGAAGAAGCCGAAGAAGAAGTTTCAATGAATAAAAGTTCATTTCCATTTGAGCTTGTTCACTAAGATGTTTGGGGACCATCCCCTCTTCTTTAAAGAAGAAGAAGACCGCATAGGATGAAGAAGTTCATTTCCATTTGAGCTTGTTTAGAAGGAAGAAGAAGAAGAAGTAGAAGAAGAAGAAAGAAGGAGAAGTACTCTTTTTCCAGTTTCAATGAATAAAAGTTTAGTTCCATTTGAGCTTGTTCACTAAAGATGTCTGGGGACCATCCCCTCTTCCTTGAAGAAGAGGAAGAGGCCGAAGAAGAAGCCGAAGAAGAAGTTTCAATGAATAAAAGTTCATTTCCATTTGAGCTTGTTCACTAAGATGTTTGGGGATCATCCCCTCTTCCTTAAAGAAGAAGAAGACCGCATAGGATGAAAAAGAACATTTCCATTTGAGCTTGTTCAAAAGAAGAAGAAGAAGAAGTTGGCAGCCGTCGGCCCGTCGCCGGAGAGAAGAAGAAGAACAAGTTGGCGGCCGTCGGCCCGTCGCCGGAGGAGGAGGAAGAACAAGTTGGCCTCGACCAATCGTCGGAGGAGGAGGAGGAGGAGAGGGCTCGAAGGGGGTCCCGAGGAGAGGGCTCGAATGGGAGGAGGAGGAGGCGGAGAATGCCATTGATCAACCTCGTGCCAGCCTTAGCTCGAGGAGGAGGAGGAGAATGACGTCTACCCGCCTTGTGCCAGGCCTAGCTTGAACGGTGTCCGGAGGAGAGGGCTCGAATTGGAGGAGGAGGAGAATGTCGTCGACCCACCTCGTGCCTAGCTTGAATGGTGTCCAGAGGAGAGCGCTTGAATGCTTGGGGGAAGAAAGGGGGGGTGGAAGAGGAGCAGAATGCCGTCGGCCCACCTTGTGCTAGCCCTAGAGGATGAGGATAATGTTGTCGACCCGCCTTATGCCAGCCGTTGCTTGAACGGTGTCTGGAGTGGAGGGCTCGAATGGGAGGAGGAGGTGGAGAATGCCATCGACCCGCCTCGTGCCAGCCCTAGCTTGAACGGTGTCCGGAGGAGAGGGCTCGATTGGTTGGGGGAAGAAAGGGGGGCGGAGGAGGAGGAGGAGGAGGAGGAGAATGTCGTTGACTTACCTTGTGCCAGCCCTAGCTCGAACGGTGTCTGGAGGAGAGGGCTCGAATGGGCGGAGGAAGAGGAGGAGAATGCCGTCGACCCGCCTCTCACCTGCCCTAGCTCGAACAATGTTCGGAGGGGAGGGCTCGAATGTTTGGGGGAGGAAAGGGGAGGTGGGGGTCACTAGACCTTGGAATGATAAGGGGGGAATAATGGAATGGGGGGGGGGGACTTTGGGGTATAAAGGGGGAATAATGGAATGGGTGTGGGGCTTTGGGGATCCAAGGGATCACACAAGAAGAAGAAGAAGAAAAAGAAGAAGAAGAAGAAGAGAAGTTGGCCGTCGGCCCGTCGCCGAAGGAGAAGTTGGCTGTCGGCCCGTTGTCGAAGAAAGAGGAGGAGGAGATCTGCCTTGTACCAAGTTTTTCCGTCTCGAATATCGGTTCCGTCTCGAAAAGGCGGGAGAGCAGAGATCTTGAAGAGATTTCAAAAAAATCTCGAGATATCGCGTTCAGTGATTTCGGAAAATTGTTTCATATATATAGCCTATTTCTAAGAAAATGCTATTTTTTTTATTAACCACTCAATTTCACAAACATGTTTTCTAATTGACAACTCAATTTTACAAAATAAAGAGTAATGATAACAATAACAAATCCATTCACATGCACCAATGTAAATATACATCAAAAGTTACACCAAAAATATATACGTAAAATGGTACATGACTCACAAACTGAAGAATACATAAAAAATAATCAAAAATGGTACATGTATCTCTGTCTTCCCCCTTCTCTGTCTCTCTCTCTCTCTCAGAGAGAGAGAGAGAGAGAGAGAGAGAGAGAGAGAGAGAGAGAGAGAGAGAGAGAGAGTCCAAGGGAGTCTCACAAAGGGAGAGACAGAGAGAGAGAGAGCTTAAGGGGCTGAGGTAGAAGAGACAGGGAGAGAGGACGGAGGAAATCGGGGAGGTGGGGGAGAGAAGATCTCGGTTTCGGCGTTTCATTTCTCGTGACCTTTGGAGAGAGAGATCTCGGATAGATCTCGGACATCTCGTAAGAGATGGCAAACCACGCCTCATACCAGCACTAGCTTGAACGATGATCGGAGGAGAGGGCTTGAATGGTTGTGGTAAGGAAGGGGGGGTGGGGGTCACTAGACCCTGAGAATGATGAGGGTGGAATAATGGAAACGAGGGGGACTTTGGGGTGGTGACCCTGGGAATGATAGAGGGGGAATAATGGAACGCGGGGGGGGGGGGGGGGAGAAGAAGCTGGCCGTCGGCTCGTTGTCGAAGAAGAAGAAGACGAAGAAGAAGCAACATCTTTCTGTTAGGCCGTCGCTGCAGTAGGAGGAGGAGAAGGAGAAGAAGTTGGCCGTCGGCCCATCGCCGAAGAAGAAGAAGAAGATGGTTGTAGCCCCGTCGTCGAAGAAGAAGAAGAAAGAGGAGGCCTCGTGCTAGCTCTAGCTTGAACGGTGTCTGGAGGAGAGGGCTTGAATGGTTGAGAGAGAGAGAGAGAGAGAGAGAGGAGGAGGAGGAGGAGGAGGAGGAGGAGGGGGAGGAGAGGGCTCGAATGGCTAGGGGAAGAAAGGGGAGGAGGGGGGAGAGAGAGAGAGGAGGAAGAGAGGGGTCGAATGGTTGTGGGAAGAAAGTGGAGGAGGTGGAGACTCGTGCCAGCCCTAGCTCGAACGGTGCCCAGAGGAGACGGTTCGAATGATTCGGGGAAGAAAGGTGAGGAGGATGAGGAGGAGAGAGAGAAGAAGAAGAAGAAGAAGAAGAAGAAGAAGAAGAAGAAGCAGAAAGAAGGCGGCCTCGTGGCAGCCCTAGCTCGAACGGTGTTTGGAGGAGAGGGCTTGAATGGTTGGGGGAAGAAAGGGGAGGAGGAGCCACTCGTCGGGGAGCTACTGTCCGTCGGTTGTCGCTGGCGGAGGAGACACGAGAGGGGCTTGTGTAGTCTGCAGGCAGCCACCCAGCAACCAGTCGGCCCTCTAGGAGGAGGAGGAGGAGGAGAGAGAGAGAGGGCTCGCCGCCGTCCACCGCTCGTCGGGATGTTGCTGTCAGTCCGGTTGTCACTGGCGGAAGAGACACGAGAGCTGCTTGTGCAGTCTGCAGGTAGGCACCCAGCCACCAGTTGGCTGTCAGAGCTCCATTGGCCACTAGCATCCCGTCGACTGGCCTCACAGCCCCTTGGGCATAGGAATCCGCCCTCCTCGTACAGCCCTAGCTTGAACGGTGTCCGGAGGAGAGGGCTCGGATGGTTGGGGGAAGAAAGGGGGTGTGGGTTTTCGTGCTGATTCACCATTCATTCTTATGAGCAATGATGCATGAAATGTATGGATTGTTATACGTTTTCATGCAGGATGATGCCATGTATTGGTTGTGGCTTTGCCAATGTCATGATTCAACATGTGCCCTTCATTTTGAGTTCTATGTTATGCAGTTTTGACTCTATGCCTTTCTCTTATTATAAACAATATTTTCTTCTGGAACTTTTTCCTGGAAATCAGTCTATGTGCCATTTTGCAGAATAGCATGTTGCATCATGTGCCTGTGAGGGTTGTTCGTGGCCATGGATCGGCGAGCAGCTATTGTGGAAAAGTATATACATATGATGGCTTGTACGAGGTTAAGTCAACAACTTTTGTGTTTTTCATTGTATGACGTGTTTCTTTATGGCTGTTTACTTGTATGTTATACTAACAATTTATCTGCTGTGTCCTTTTCTTTTCTATTCTCTTTCATTTGGGGAGTTTTAATGTTTATTGGAGAAACCTTAAATTCAAGTGAATGTTTGATGTGGCCATTGAAATCTGAAAAGGTTGTAGGAAGTCAATTCACATGTTTGGTTGATAGGTTGAACAAATTGCAAGACTAGTACAAGATAATACCAATTTTCTTTATGAGATGTAATGATAACTATTGAGCACTTGGCTTTCTTTTCAGAGTGCATCTTCTAATGTACTTTGAGTATATTGCTGTCTCTAGACTATAGAAATCTTGTGTAATGGAGTTGGACATCTCCCTAAACTATACTATGCACTTTTTGAACCTAGATAAATACTAATGTGTGCCTGTGTGGCCCTACTGCACTCTAGTGCCTGTCATTGGATAAGGATTTAACAGTGAGCTTTTATTGTGCACTGAGAGGCTGCTTGTTGTGTGATCTAATCACCCATTGGATCTACCATCCATCTATTCAGTGCTGTGGTACAAATACAATCAGGCCCCATGTCTGGAACACATTCCTACATATGTGCGAAGACACATTTATGCATGCATGTTTCTATTTGTGTTGTGTTTTCTATTGTTGTCTCTTGTCATATGCTGTGAGAGTGCATGTGTATTTCTGCACACATGCACATCTTTGTGCTTTTGCATGCCTCATGTGCTTGTGTGTTTCCACTTGACTTTACTCTCACTCTTTCTTCTGTCACCTAATTGTTATTTAACTTTTTTTACTTGTACAGGTGGCCAAGTGTTGGGCTGAAAAAGGTGTTTCTGGGTTTACAGTCTTCAAATATCGACTTAGGCGGCTGGAGGGACAGCCTGCCTTAACTACTAACCAGGTTTCTTCAGATGCTTGCGAATATGTTTGTCATCTAAAGTATATTTTTCAAATGTGCAAAATTGTCCTTCCTTTTCCTGATTAATGACAGTTTGATTTTCTCTTTCTGCCTGCACATGTTTTTCACTTATTTGTGTTTCTTTTCAAACTTATAATACTTATTCTATCAGCAATTGGTAAGATCCTATTAAAATGAAAAGTTAATTATGAGACTTATAACATATGAAAATGGAAAATGTCAAAAGTAAAGGAAATATTTTGATGCCAAAATCGAATGATGAAATTTGAAAATTGCATTGTAGAGGGACACTACTTTTAGTAATGATAGCTTTGTGAAGATGTTTTCTAGGTGGATTGGCTTCAATGATTGCTTCATGCTTCCAACTTGGGTTAAACTTGCTAAATCATTAATATATTTACAAGTTCTTTTAAACTGTCTTCCAAGAAAGTGACTATCTTTTCATCTTCTCCTTACCTTTGGGTGTAAACAAGGTCTAAACCATTTTGTTGTAGGATTTGTATGCCAAGGTTTGTAGTTTGCTGTACGTGGGCTGTTCCCCATTGTTTTATGTCCAGACAAGGAATTAGTTTCCATTACTTCTAATACTGTTTTTTGAAAATCCAGCAAGATAAATTAGATTTCATGATCATGCTTTTAAGGATTTTTAGTTAAGTTGAGATTTAATATGTCTACTAGAATTACCCAATATTTGCCACATGATTAGCCATCATTTTTGAATTTAATGTGACTTGTCTATTATCCCTTAATGACTTCTGGAGTAATTAACATTTACCTTGTAATTTAGATCATTTAAGACCTGTTGTAATACTTTGCTATCCCTTTGATTCAATCTGAAGTTGATCATGATTTTAATCTTAATGATGTCAATCTAGTGTTATTTTGATCTGGCTTCACATATTAGTTGTTAGCTTTTCTACTGTGTATGAATCTCATAATAACTAGTATGCATGTATCTACATGGTCGCCCTATTTTTGGTTTAATACCAAGCATTTGAGTATTATTTTCACGTGTTAGATGTTGAGATAATGCATGTTTTAGTATGCAGTTGGACTTTCTTTCATTCTAGTTGTGATATCATTTCAGATACCTGGTCTGAAGGTTTGCCAATCGGATATCGTTGTTATACCAGCACACGTAAATGGGCTGATCGTAGTGTTCCTATCAGCTCCTTTGTGGTTGAAATTCTCATATAAAATGAGGTGGCCGATGATCTTCGTGTTAGTGCTGGACCCAAGACTATGGCCTAGTTTTACCCGAGAAGGTTTAGTTTAGTCTATTCGTTATATGGTGATATTCTGTTAGCCACTTCATAGTGGAAATTGGATGTCTGTGCAGACATTAAAGTATGGATCCTTTCATGTAATCTGTAGATAATTCTGTTACTTTTGGGGTAAAGATGATGATCTGATATGTGGGTTAAAGTCATTTGGTCATTCTAATTTGTTAGCGTGGAATTTCATTACCTATGTCTGATTATGAGTTAGGACGAGGTTCTAGTTGTAATGCATGTAGCATCATTTTATACTATTAGACGTTTGTGACATTGTCATTAGATCTCATGGCATGAAATTTATGATACAAGATTTTAAGCATTGGAAATTACATTCTGGGTGACTTTTCTGCGGTTGTGTGTATGCTAAATAATTTGCTTCTAGCTATTTTACAATCTGTTATTTGTTTGTGCTTGCCTATTGCTCTGTTGCTTTGAGACTTGCAACCTAGTATTTCAAGAGAGCCATCTTCCAGATCAGATCTGAGTGAAGAAGGGTATGGTTAGCATCACAAACTGGTTTTAGATTTGTTTAGGTGTTGACGGTTCTTAGGTTTTTGTGTAAAACAAACAATGTGTATGTATGTCAACTAAATAGAATTTTATCCTGCATGTAATAACTGTCACTTGTACACTAATTGGAAATGGTTGAACTGTGCCACTCTGATGCAAGGTTACATTTTAATTACTCTTTAACAATGGTCTGAAATTGTATGTGATGGAATGCCATATTTCTCAATGATATGTATGATGCAAGTCTGTTTGCCATACACAATTGCATTAATCATTGGCTACGAGTGGGGTGAATGATACCAACCCTCTTAAAACGAGGAGTAAGATTCTTAATTGACTTGGAAAATCAAGAGTATCGTCTGCATATTGAAGATGCGGTAAGGTGAATGGGGCTGTGCAAATTTGAATGCTATACATCCGACCTTGGACATTAATTCTATCTTGCCATTTTAATTTATCTGATGCCACTTGTACTTAAGTTTAGTAAGGTCAATTGTTTTAGGACTACGCCAACCATCTTATTCTATAGGCCTTCACCGAAATCTTTCATCGTCTGCTTGAATTTGATCATAGCTCATGATTATTGTCCGTAGTTCTCAAGGTGGTGCTTAGGCATTGTCTAGATGGGCACTAGGTACCCACGTAGGCTAACGCTTACAAGGTGCTTGGGCACCATTCCCACATGCTCCTTGCTCTTCTCATACATTTTGCCCTGGTAGCCCACAAAGCTGATAAATGGTGGTAGAGATGGGGCAAAGAGGGAAGATTTTCAGTCAGCTCAGCCTACAACGTAATTTCAGCCAGTGGATTGAGACAAGGTTTTGCTTCCCAAATCTGGAAACCTAGGAGTCCACTTAAGGTGAAACTGCTTGCATGGAGGATTTCACATGGCTGGGTACCGACTCATGACATATTGGCGATATTCATGACAGATATCCCCATATTGTGTACCATCTGTGGGGAAGAGGATGGGTCTCTGGATCACATTTTTTAGGATGCTTCTTCTCTAGGGACATATGGATACAGGTGGTGAGTAGGTTCCCAGGTGCCTCTGTCTGTCAGGATAATGTGTACCATTTGATTCGGCATTGGCAGAAGAGGTGGACTCTCAAGGGTGATAGGTTTATTTGGTTTCTCATTCTGCACGCTACTCGTTGAGCCTTATGGGGAGAAAAGAGTAGTAGGATCTTCAGGAGCGAAGCAAGAACCGTTGACAGGATTGCATCTTTTATCTTTGAGAAAGTCTGTTTACACGCGGAATTTTTCGGAACATCCGATTGCGCCGGATGAATATGTCGTATATTTTGACATATTTGTTAATTCCGTGCTTTGGGGTTTATCAGACGATTTAGGGTTCCTGTACTGGACTTTTCCCCACCAACCGGAGTCGGTGTTAATTTACATCGGTACAAGTCCGAACACCTTTGATTAACTGTCGAAGAACGCCTTTTGCCTCTATACGTTGTGACATAAATGATCTTGACGATCGGCCATTACGGGTACATACTCTTACAAAGAAATTTGAAGACTTCATTTCTTGAACATAGATAATTGGGATTACAATCGGTTCTTCAGGATCTTCACATATGATCCCGATTGTGTAATCGGGTCTTCAGGATAGCATCCGGTCGCAACCAGAGCCTTTGAATTTACTTCAGTCAACATTTAGATCTTGGAACTTGCTTTCACCCTGATCGGGTCATTAAATTCACTCTTGTCTCCTGATCAGACGGTTGGACTTGAATGCCGTTAGGATCGGACCATTGGATCGCCAAGATGATCACTGCCGGTCCGTCGGAGTTGCTTCATGGCCACAATCACTCATTTTGATTGTAATTGGACTCTTAAGTTACCTTGGTGTCCATAGAGGACCTTCCCACCTGAGGCATGGTATATTTGTAATTTTCCTCTATCAGGGGTATTTCTGTAGCTTTCCCAAACTTTGGAATATTTTTGCAGTTCCTTACTTTCTTGAAGATAGCCTCGTCGCTTCTTGAGTTCCTGGACATTCTTGTCTTCATTTCTAACTTTTCGACATATATTTGACATTTCTTGATTTCTCGGAGATAACTCCGTCACTTCTTGACTTTTTAGGCATCTCTGCGACTCTGCCACCTCTTGACTTTTCGGGGTTTATTTGCTATTTCTTCAAATTCTGAGTTTTCAGAGATGATGGCCCTTGGCCATGAAAAAGATACATGGATTTGAATGGTTAGCTATAAGCCGAACTCAGGAGAGTGCACACCGCTTCAAGGAAGGGGCGTGGTCCCGCTCCACCAAGTCGTGCAAATGGTGTAAACCAAAATGAAGGTGTTTTGATAATTTTGAGACTCCACAGATAGGGATATTTCTGCAATTTTTCCACAATCAGGGGTATTTCTGTAAGTTTTCCTTCATGGGGGAGATTTCTGTAATTTTCCCGCTACCGGGGGCATTTCTGTAATTTTTCCGCCATCGGGGGTATTTCTGTAATTTTCCCGCCATCGGAGGTATTTCTACTATTTTTCCGCCATCGGGGGTATTTCTACAATTTTCTGACCATCGTGGATATTTCTATAATTTTCTGACCACCGGGGGTATTTCTGCAATTTTAAACTCTCGGGGGACATTTCTGTAATTTTTTGACCACCGGAGGTATTTCTGCAATTTTCAAACCCTCCGAGAGTATTTCTATAATTTTCTAACCACTAGGGGTATTTCTGTAATTTTCTACCCACTAGGGGTATTTATGTAATTTTCTACTCTCGGGGGTATTTATGCAACTTTTCCGCCCTTGGGGGCATTCCTATAATTTCCCCATCTTTCAAGGGTTTGTATGCAATCAGAAGATTTCCATGCAATTGATACTTCAAGATTTCTAAAACATCTCCACATGTTCAAAACCTTGAGCTCTTATGCAATATTTTCAGAACCTTACTCTTGCAAGATTTAGATTTGTATTTGCAAACCCATTTCGATCTCCATTTGCAGACCAATTTTGTGATTTCAATTTATAAGCCCATTTGATTTGGCCCATATGATTTCCAGTCATAAACTCATTTGATTTGGCCCATTTGATTTCTTGAGGGGCATTTGAATTTTACTTTTGAATGAAGCAAGCCCATTTGAAGAACCTTTGAAGCCCATGATCATTTGCATTTTGATCAGCCCATGAGCATTTTGATCAGCCCCTGAAAGAGGCCCAACCCATTCCATTTCAATGATTTGCAGGTGGTGAGAGGCCTCTTATGATCACCATTCTCAAGGAAGGTGACCGAAACACCCAGGGGGGCTCAACTATGGTGACCACACCACAACCCTTCATCATTGCAGACCATGTGCTGTGCCTGGGCTGTTGCTGTTTGTTCCTTACGGGAACTGCTGGACTCACAGAACTACTGCTGCTTGGGCCCCTTCCCTGCTGCACTGCTTGCTTCTACAGGCCATGTGCTGTGCCTTACTGCATCTTTCTGTTTTATAATGTTGTTGTAACATGGCATTTCTGCATCTTTCTATTCTCAACATCAACATGGCACTTATGCATCTTTCTGTTCTGTAATGTGTTGATGGCATTTTTGATCTTGGCATCTCTGTTGATTATTTGTGTTCATGGCATTTCTGAGTATTGCATTTTTGCATCTTTGTTGATTATTTGTGTTCATGGCATTTCTGAGTATTGCATATCTGGTGATTATTTGTGAGCATTGCATTTCTGATCTGGCATCATAGCATAAACATAGATTGCATTCTCCCGGGGGGGGGGTGAAAAGTCTCTTAAGTTCACCATTCCTAAAGAGGGTGACCAAATCTCCCTAAGCCAAAATTAGAAACAACTCTTCCTGAGCTGCTACTTCTCTCCTCAGGATATGCATGCCTTCGCGGGACTGCAGGGGCCCATGCTAAACATGGCACCTTCCAAAGTTGTCTGCAACCTTCTTGCCGGGGCTGCTGCTCTTGCTGTCTTGCTGTGGTTGTCTTCTTGCTGTTGCTGTGTGTCCTTGCTTCATTGTAGCATCAGTTGCATTTTTTTCTTGAATGTATTTGTAGTTCATGTCCTGCATGTTTCCTTGCATTTCATTTCTTTTTCTTTTACACGTAAGGAGATCTCTGTGCCATGTGACAGTCAATAACACATTGCATTAGGACTCTCTTCTTCTCTGTGCTGTGCTCTTCTTATAGTAGCTTGGAGGAAGGGCGGAGGAGCCTCCTCCGGTGGAATCCGAAAAGGTAGTCTCTTGGTTTTCCTCCTCCCTGCCTTTTCTTATTCTGTAACTGCCGTGTTTACTTCTTTTTCTCCTTTTTTCTCTTTTTTTTTAGTAACCGGAAGGGCCATGGGCGGAGGAGGACCTCCTCCGGCCTGCAGCAGGGCGGAGGGCCTCCCTCCGGCCTGCTTGGCAGGGAGGAGGGCCCCTCCGGCCTGCTGGCAGGGCGGAGGAGTTCCCTCCGGCCTGCAGCAGGGCGGAGGAGTTCTCCAGCCTGCTTGGCAGGGCGGAGGAGTTCCCTCCGGTCTGCAGCAGGGCGGAGGAGTTCTCCAGCCTGCTTGGCAGGGCGGAGGAGTTCTCCAGCCTGCTTGGCAGGGCGGAGGAGTTCCCTCCGGCCTGCAGCAGGGCGGAGGAGTTCTCCAGCCTGCTTGGCAGGGTGGAGGAGCTCCCTGCGGCCTGCTGGCAGGGCGGAGGAGTTCCCTCCGGCCTGTTGGCAGGGCGGAGGGCCTCCCTCCGGCCTGCTTGGCAGGGCGGAGAGGGGTTGAGGCCTCCGGTGTCCCTTTCTCCTATATATATAAAAAAGCCTCCGTACCTCTTAAACAAATCCCACTTCAACATGTGGAGCTAGCTTATTTTTTGGCTTGTACAGAGGATCTCCATCTTGGCTTTTTTTTCTTGTGAAAGCATGTGGGTGTTGACACTTGTCACTTCTTCCATACACACATATATAGATGTGCATATATATTTCACATCCTTCGTACTTTGGGAAAATAGAATATCTGAATATTTTATGGGGTCAACAGGGGCTAACAGCCTATGTAAAGTGAACTGACAAAATTCTTCCTTTCTTGTTTTGTTGGGGGGATGGTGGATGACACACCGCCTTGGTGTGAGCTTTTTGTATAGGTATCTTTTGGGGAGCACACAGTTTATACATGTAGTTTTTACTTTAATACAATTACGTGGTACCAACCACTTTCAGAAAAAAGTTAAGGTGGAGCAGGATGCGTGCCCGCCCACTTGGGCCCACCTGGCCCAAGTCCAGCCAGACCATTATGGTAATAAAATCCCCACTTCACCCAATTCAAACCCAATTGAATCCTTGGGAATTCCCTACGCCTTGGAGAACCTTAAAGCTTGACTTTTGAGCGAAACATTCTCTTCCCTCTCTCGTTCCTCTGCCCCTTGTTCTCCTATTGTCCGCTCCTCAAGTTTGACCGCTTGTATCTCCATTGACCACAATCGCCATCTTTGTCAAGGTGACAAGGTAACCTAAGACATTCATAGGGAACCTAAGCGCTTAGACAATAAGGCATCCACCTAGGCGATACCTTGGCACCTGTTTGAAAACCTAAAAAAATGTATTCTCAATATACAACTTAAGAATAGAGTACGTGCAAAATTACAGATTTCAATAATAAAGATTGAAAACTAATGAACTAAATATATAAATAACAAAAATTTGAACATAAAATGGGATTGCAATGAGATAATAAACTGGAATATGCAAGAGAAAATAAAAAAGTGACAAACAAAGCCAACAACAAATAATAAAAGATAATGAACAATTTACTGAAGAACAAATTGAGGACTAACAATGTATAATATATTTAAAATGAAGCGGGTGCTTTGTCGCCTTGCTCGCCTAGGTGATTGTCTTGTCCCCTAGGCGGATGCCTTGCTCACCTTTCTAGGGCACAAAAAGGCGTGCTGGCACCTCGGCCTCTCAAAGATGCCTGGTCGCCTAGGCAACTGTCTTGACAACAACGATAGTTGCCAAGGTCGCATTGAGCATCATTGTCGCTGTCTCCAATTAGCATTGCTGCTGCCATTTCTGTCAAGCCACTGCTGTTGTCTTCACCAAGTGTTGCCGTCGACTGGTGAAAGAGGCATGTAGTTCCCTCACATCACTCCCCCCTCTCTCTCAGTCTCTCTCTCTCTCTCACGCACGTGGGAGTGGCTGTGGTTGGGGGGCTGACCTTCATTGGATGCGGAGGTCTAAGGGGGTTGGAAGGCTGTCACAGAAACACACACACCCCATCTCCGTCAAGGCATCAAGCGATGCCACCACAACTGTTGTAGTTTGTATGCGTGGGGGTGGCTGTAGTTAGATGGTTGGGTTTCATTGGATATGGTGGTCTAAGGGGGTTGGAAGGTTGCATGGATGTGGTAAACATTTCACTTAGGCATACAAGATCCCCCACCAGGGTTGGCAGTATTGGCCGAAATCGATACATTTCGGTCGAAACGTATCGGTTAAACGTATCGGTTTCGGTCGGTACTGATCCGAAATCGGACCAAATCACTGTAGCAGATCCGAAACTATTAAAAAATATTTTTTTAATGGTTTCGGACGAAACCATTAAGGGTTTCGGCCGAAACTGACCTGTTTCGGTCTGAAATCGGATGGTATGTGTATTGTGTGTCACGTTATTGCAACTTGATATGTGTATAAATACTCTAGCTATTGTCAGGATGCAAATTTTGGAATGGAAAGAAATAGGTATGATCCATAGAGTATTTGTAGCCTTCATGGTATCGTAAGTTATTCTTTGTAACTTGCCTACACCATTTATATTGTGTATCTAATGAGATCTTCTTGATGTCATATTCCAGGAGGCTTCGTTTAAATTGTTGCCACTTTTTTAGGTAGATGTTTTAGGTATGGGATAATCGCACAAAATTTAGTAACCAAACAGAGTTTCAATTTTCAATTTTGCTTTATTTAAAGTTAAAGCATTGCAGGATCATGCTTCCATCTTTTTACTTGTTCCTTTTGCCATTTCTAGTTTTTGTGTTTCAAAAAGAAGGAATTTGTGCTACTGTGTTTTTCTTTTCTTTTCCTTACTCATTTAGACTCTTTACTATATTGGGGAAACATTTTAGGATTCTCTGGAATGTAAAGGAAACGAAAAGTTTAGCAAGTGCCTTATCTCATGATTCCCGGCAATCTATGGTTGCTCAGATTTAATGAAGGATTCAAGGATTTGGTGAAAGTTTATGTCCAACTGCTTGCTTAACATCAACCCTCTACATGGTGTGAGATACCTGGCCAAGATAATCTTAGGTGTAAGATGATATGCCAAAATGATGTGAGGGTTTTGCTGATAATTTTGTTGCCTTTCCACCAATTGGTTTGTTCTTGGTAAATTAGGGATACAGGCCACTAATTTTTTTTGCCTCCCATGGCATGTTGGTCTTGGGATTACTGTTGATTGTCTTTGTAACATATAGAATTGTAATAATATGATACAGTGTGCCCTTGTAATTAAGAAACTTCAAATGGTCAGGGTATTAAGATGTTGTTTGAGCAATGATGATTTCTTAGCTGCTGTGATATTTCATGCAACTCATTGCTTATCCTAGTTGCTTTTTTCCTGGTGAATGTTGAGTAGTTTCATGTATTGATTTTCATGTATATCATTACCAAATGGTCACTAGTATTGGGCCATCTGAGAAGATTTTGGTTTATTACAATTTGGAGCAGCTGGTTCACTTTTTTTTTAATGTCTGAATTAATTGAGACTGCATCCTTACACGTGTTTCTTGGTTGCCTTCCTTGATTCTTTTTTAATGATTGAATGATATTTTATGTTGTTAACACTTATCGGGTGCACATTCAGGAAATATTTGTTGTTTTTATTGAGTAGCAGAACTGCATATTTAGTTCTGAAAATGGGGGGATAATAGGTTATAGGGGATATATTACTGTGTAGGAGTCAGTTTAAAGCCCAAGTTTGTCTCTGAATTAGTTTAAGGACCACCTTTTTTATGTTCGACGTTCATTCCCATTCATTACATGTGCATAATTATGATTTTCTATGATTTATTTTTATTTTTTTTCTTGTATCATTTCACACTTGCATCGCCAAACTGGTTGCTCTCCAGATTTGTTAGTGTTTATTGTCTTGGGATGGCAAGTTATCCTTATGCAGGATAACGAATCGACTTTCTTCTGTTGTGTCCAATAGTTTGCAACTGTACATGCATTGACAATACTATCTGCTGTTGATAATAGGTGCAATTTATTCGACCTCAGGTTCCTCGGGCTATTTCTGAGATACGTGGGTAATTCACTCTCTCACTAGTGGTATTAGATTCTTTTGTTTATGCATAATCATAACCAGGGAACAAACTCAACCTCATTTGTTGCATAAGGTTGGTCTGTGAAGACATTGCCGGAGGCCAAGAGAATTTTCCTATACCTGCAACCAATACAGTAGATGAGCCACCTTTTCCACCCACAGGCAAGTGCAATACCAGATTGACCACTATTTTTCTGCATACTTCAGAAGCATCACTACTATTTTGACAGCAGCCAGAAATATTAATTTTAAATATATAGGTTATATAAGCATGCAATGATGGGGATACAAATTTTGTCACAAGTGTATGCATAGTATACAAAGAGAAGTGGAAAAGAACTTGTGGAAACTGAAAAGAGAGGCAGAATAGGGGCACAGGACCAGAGAGAGCAAGGGAGTTTGGTAGTTCTGGCAGCTTGTTTTCTCAAAGCTGCTAGTCTCACTCTGACCTAATTTTATGTTATTCAGCCTCTTATGGCAGCAGATGATTTGATGTCACCTCTCAAATAGAATTGGCAAAAGCTATGTCTCTTTTCCTAACATTGATTTGAATTTTGAAGCGTTCATGATCTGTATGTGCACGAGTCAAAATACGTATCTCTCCATCTATTAGGGAACTAGCAACATTGCAGGGTGATAGAAGGCCCACTAGTCTTGAATTTATTTTCTCGAAGAAGCAATGATGATATTGGCACAGTCCAAATAATTAATAATCAAAACTTCCATTTATTTAATGTCGTCTACACACTTTACGGGAAACTGCGAGTATATGGTATCAACTACCAGCCAATGGACATAATTGTAGGTGAGGTACCAACCTGGGGTTCACGTGGGTTTCGTCCTTATGGACTTCACCTTGTGGGGTTGGGGGGGTGCCTGCTCAAGAGAGATTTGGTTTGTCTATGGCTGAAGCTACCCGTGATTCGGGCTTGATCCTGGGCTGGTGGGTTGTTGAACCCCACATTTTTCTCTGATTATTTCAAGAAAATGAAAATTAAATTTGTCCTATGATAGTGCAAAAATGGTATAAACCATAGCCGTTGCGTGTACGGGGACCATACACATGTCTGCGGGATTCCGACGGACGGAAGCACGTGTAATTTCTACGTGCTTTGTATCATGGAATTTTGTCAAATAGGTTTTTGGGAGCAAAAAATGACGCACCTAAAGCAAAGTTTCAGCAAAAAAAAATAATCTTTGCGGGGCTCTAAGGGCTTGTCTTGACCATCCTGATGACTGCTGCCGCAAGAAGGATTTTCCGGCACCAAGTTGATGTCAAGAGGGGAAGAAAAAAATCACAAGAACCCCATGTGGACTGGAGCTGAGAGGAATAAAAATGTGTGAAAAGGACAGTCAAAAGGGGTTTTTATATCCTACCTAGGGCTGGCTGCAGGGGGGGGGGTTGTGTTCTCTCTCATCTCTCTCCACTCCTCTCGCTAAGGCAAAGGGGGGGGGGTGGGCCCACCGCGATACCCCCCTCCTCCGGTTAACCGGAGGAGGTTGAGGGGGCGCGGGGTGGCTCGCGACACCGTCTCCCTCCCCGCGTAACCAAGGGAGGTGGAGGGGTGTCACGGGACCCGTGACCCCCTCCTCCCTCCCCTGTTTAGCCGGTGGAAGTTGGGTGGCCCACCCCACCTCTTCTTTGTCGTGCCTGTGCATTTATTAGAGGAGAAAAAGAAAAGAAAGGAAACAAGGAGAGGAAGAGATCCCCCCTGCTTAAGCGAGGAGGTTAAGCGGGGTGGGGGGGGCCTCCGTGACACTTCTTCCTCAACCCATTAACCGGGGAGGTGGGGAGGCACGGGCCCCACCTCCCTTTCCTCTCTCTCTTTCTCGCCCCACCCCCTTTAATCAATTAATTATAAAAAGAGAGAAGGGAAGAGGATGGATATCCCTACTTAACCGGGAGAGGTTGAGCAGGGGGGTGGTGGTCGCGGGTCCCACCCGTGCACATCCTCTCCTCTCTCTCTCTTTCTTTTCCCCTTTCTCTCTCTTGACTCCCTCATTTTCTCAACTGGGGGGACTTGAAGGCCCAATGGGTATTTAATGTTGAAGCATTAAGTGGGCCTTAACCGGAGGGACTTGACCCATCTCAATCTCCCTTGGCTAATCCCCCTTCAGCTCCTATAAAGGAAGGGTGTGGCCCATGGACTAACTACAAGCTTCTGCAAGAAGCCTTGGTGAACTTGAAGACTCGGGAGCTGAAGACTTGTGTGTGTTCTATAAAATCTCAATAAGGGTATATTGCAGATAAACCCTTGTAATATTGTGGATTTGCCCTTGTAATTTTGTGAAATTTTCGTAATTATAGAAAACCATGTAATTTTTAGTAATACCCAAAGTTTGCATACAAACCTTGTAAATGTTAGTAATGTTTGGTAATTATAGAAAAACTGTGTAATTATCAGAAATGTTCACAAAATGCTGAAATACCCTGTACTTTTACTGAAATTGGAGAAATACCCAAACTGTAGAAAAACCCTAAAGTTTAAGAAATTGCATAAAAATTGTTGATTAATCTTTGGCTTCTAAACCACAAAGGTTGGTCATCCCTAAACTCTAAATCCCTAACCTCCAAACCACAAAGATTAGCTATTTCAAAGCCCCCGGATACTTGGCGCTAACCAACAAAGGTTGGCCAACCTAAATTTTAAACCCCGGGCTTTTAAACCATGAAGATCAGCTAGCCTAAATTCTAAAATTCTTACTGTTAACTGTGATTGTCCGCCCACCAAGAGTTCAAGCTATGATGGCCAACTAGGTCAAATCTTTTCCGTCCCACCAAGATCACAAGCGTCCAAAAGACAGAGGACAAAACGAAGACAGTGAATTCTGCCTCGTTCATGGCTTAATGTTGAGACAAACTCTCGGGATGGCGACATGCAAATGAAAAGAAGCTACGTCAAGTGCAAACTCAATGTCTTTTGGGTCCACCCCTTTGAGTTGTGCCTCACAAGGTCACTCAACATAACCTCGATGGAAGGAAATGGCTCTTGATGAAGCAAAGTTTACAAATCGACAACGAGCATGGCAGTCATCCCCGATCCCCCAAAGGGTTACGTCTGTAGAGTATGGATCCGATCAACTTCGACGCTGGGAAGGTCTAAGACTCTCGAATTAATTGCCCCAATGGGTCATGGCACCACCAATGAAGGATAAACCTCCGGCGATGTGTCTACTAAACTAGTAGAAAAAGGTAAATAGCTTGCCATAAAGATGGTCTCTATATTCATCGCCAACTCATATAACGAGAACAAGCCCTTGGGATCAAATGAATTAGAGGAATTTCAAATCAAGAGCTCCTGGCAAGGCCAGAAGGCAAGACTCAGGAGAGGAATTTTAAATCAAGCTCCGGGCAAAGCCAGAAAGGTAAGACTCATGCGAGGAATTTCAAACCAAACTCCGGGCAAAGCCAGAAAGGCAAGACCTGGGTGGAGAACTTCAAACTAAGTGTTGAGCAAAGCCAGAAAGGTAAGACTCATGGAAGCGACGAAAGTTGCAAAATGCACGGGTCGCTTGTCGTCGCCTTCGGGTCCGACGGATGTCCTGTGGAGGGCATTTGTTGAACTCTGTAGAAAAAGAAAAAGAAAGGAGAGGTAAAGAAGAAAAAGAAAAGAAGAAAAAAAGAGAAGACAAAGAAAAGAAGGATAAGAGGAGTCGGACCGGGTGGCTCCGCCTAGTGCCTCACCCATGCCGATTCCCCTCTCCCTCACTTTAAACGAAGGAACAAAAAATAGAAACCAACAAAGTACAGAAGGAGAAGCATAGCCAGATTGGGTGGCTCCGCCCATGGTTTGCCATCTCTTACGAGATGTTCGAGATCTCTCCGAGATCTCTCTCTCCAAAGGTTGCGAGAAACGAAACCCTGGAGATTGAGATCTTCTCTCCCCCACTCCCCCGGTTTCCCCCTTACTGTCTCCTGGTCTCTCTCTACCTTGGCCCCCTTGGGTTCTCTCCCCACTCTCTCTGTCTCTTCGTCTGTGACACTCTCTCGCAGACTCTCTTACCCTCTTTCTCTCTCTATCTCCCACCCTCTCTCTCTCTCCATATTTCTCTCTCTCTCTCATCTCTCTCTCTCCCCCCGTCTCCCCCTTCTCTATGTTTGCGAGAGAGGGAGACAGAGAGGGGGGAAGACATAGATACATGTATCATTTTTGATGATTTTTGATGTATTCTTCAGTTTGTGATTCATGTACCATTTTATGTATATCTTTTTGGTATTACTTTTGATGTATATTAACATTGGTGCATGTAAATGGATTTGTTATCGTTATCATTACTCTTTACTTTGTAAAATTGAGTTGTCACTCAGAAAAATATATTTGTGAAATTGAGTGGGTAGTAGAAAAAATTAGCATTTTCTTAGAAAAAGGCTATATATATGATATATATTTTTTGAAACTACTGAACCTGATTTTTCGAGATTTTTTCGAAATCTCTCCGAGATCTCTTCTTCTTTGCCTTTCCGAGACGGAACCGATATTCGAGATGGAAAACTTTGGCTCCGCCCCAGGGCCTCACAGTCTGGTCCCCCTCTCTCGATAAAGGGTCAAGAGGAGGAGATAGAGGGTCCGGTCACCCCCTGGTGGGTTTCCGTCACCTTCGGCATTGGTGTGCCTAAGGAGTGTTTCACCCCCACCACGTTGTGAGCCTTGCATTCCCAACCTCCACCCGGTCCAGCTTGGGCATTCTCAGCCCCCGCCCAGTCCGGGTGGGGCGTTTTCAACACTCACCTGGTCCAGGTGGGTCAAAAATGTCTCCCATCCGGTCCGGGTGGGACGAAATTTTGTCACACCTAGTCTGGGTAGCTCCTTCGCCATTCTGGCCCTATAAATACCCCCTAGGGGGTTCATTTGAAAAAAAAGAGAGGATACATTGGAGGGAGCTCCACCAAGAGCGGCTAAGGTCTTGGGCCTTGTTTTTTTCTTCTAATGGCTCAAGTAGGGATATTTGTAAATATGCCCCTATGATGCTCTGAGGATGGCTATGCCCTTTGTGCAATCTCTTGGAGAGGGATCATTGCAGTTTTTTGAAACAATCAAAAAATATGAATAAACCCTTGTTCTGTCCGGATATTACAAAAATATCTCGAGTCTGTTCAAAATTGCACAAAAAACTTTTGTTTAGTCCCGTTGTTACAAAAACAACCTTAGTCTGTCTGAAATTGTGTAAAAGTCCCTGTTCAGCCTGAAAATCACAGAGCTGTCTTGGTCTGACCAGAAATTATAGAAAAATCCATGTGCTGTTTGAAAATTACACAAACACCCTTGTGTTATCCAAACATTACACAAAAAACCCGTGAACTTCCCTGAAATTTATAAAATCTCTCTAAACTTCTCAAGAACTACAAAAATACCCTTGGAGTCTAGGAATGACCGATTTACCCCTAAATCTTCTAGAAATTATCAAAATGCCCATGGAGTTCAAAAATTACATAAAAGTTTCTGATCAGTCCAGAAATTGTACAAAGCTCTCGACCTGTCTCAAAATTACCTACTCTTGTTGGGTTCCCGCCTTTTGCGTGACTTGGTGTAGTACCATGCCTATTTCCCGAAGTGGTGTGCACTCTCCCAAGTTTGGCCTAAGGTCAGCTATCCAAACCCATGCACCCAAGGATGGTAGTATCGGTTTCGGTACCAGTTTCGGCCGGTACCGAAATCGATACGTTTCGGTTTCGGTTTCGGTCGAAACCGGTTCAAAACAGTCAGAAAAGGTAAAAAATGTATTGAGCAGGTCCGGTTTCGGCCGAAACCAGACGGTTTCGGTCCGATTTCGGTCAGTTTCGGTCCTGTTTCGGTCGGTTTCGGTTCGGTTTCGGTATCGGACTGCTACAGTGACTTGATGCGTTTCGGTTTCGGTATCAGCCGAAACCGATACGTTTTGGCGGAAACACCGAAACGTATCGGTTTCGGCCCATACTGCCATCCAGGCATGCACCTTTCCCTGTCTGGGAGCTATCATACATGGAAAGTTCGAGAGAAGGGGCGAAATTGTGAACTATACCTTGGGAAGGGGCGAAAGATACCTAGACAAGGTTAAAAAACTGCAGGAATATCTAGGAATGGTCATAAATTGCAGAAATATCCAGACATGGTCCAAAATTGTAGAAACGCCTGAGAAGGGTTAGAAATTGCATAATACCCTAGACAGGGTCAGAAATTGCTGAAATATTCCGATAGGGTTAAAAACTATAGAAATACCTAGGAGGGGTAAGAAATTGCAGAAATATCCAGGCAGGGTCCAAAATTGCAGAAATGCCCAAGAAAGGTCATAAACTACAGAAAGTCAGAACCTCCCGGAACACCCAGGTAGGGTCCAAAATTGTAGAAATACCTAGGCATGGCCCAAAATTGTAGAAACACCCTGCAATGGTCTAAAATTGTAGAAATACTCTAGATGGGATAGAAATTGCAAAAAACCCAGAAAGGATCCGATCTCCATGAAATTCAAATCTGACCGCCAGATTTGAACTAGAAGCAGTTTTAACGGTCGATCGTGGCCGGGTGTAAATCCAACTGCCCGATTGTCAGCAAGAGCAGAGTCAACGGTCTGATTTTGATCAAGATAGAAAATCAGTGATCTGATCCTCAATGTAAGCAATCCCAAAGTTTAACTGCAATCAATAGTAAACCCAAAGTTTGGGTTGCGAGAGACCGATTGTAATCTAAATTATGTATGTCCAAGGAATGGAAGTATTCAAATTTGTTTGTAATAGTACATCGCTAATGGACGTTAATCAAGGGCATATCCACTAGACAATACCCACAATATCACCACGGATATTGCGGAGGCCGAAAATATATCTTTGATAGTTAATCAAGGGTGTTTAGATTTTGTTCTGATATAAATAAACACCGACCGCGGTCGGTGGGAAGTCTCCTGAACCCGATCCCTAAATCACTTGATAAATATAAAGCGCGGAACTAAAACATGCACAAATCGTTTGGCGAACATATGTGCACATTTGTTCAATAACTGAACACCACAGATAACTTTTCTGCATGTAAACAGACTCATTCAAACCAGGGAATTGACAGAACATTTTTTTGTGAATTTCTTGGTTTGGTGTAAATGGAAACACCAACTTGGAGATTCTTGTCCAAGATTTCATGTCGTCCAATAGCCTGCACCTTTCTCAGTCTGCTACTGCAAAAGCTCAAGTGGACTTCCGTCGGTTACAAACTTGCAGATTATTGCCCATTTTGACCCTGATTTAGGGGCCAAAATTGCGCAAAACCACAATGGGTCTACTAACTTTGTCCGGTGGGTAATGGGAAGAGATGACTAGCCCCGCAAGAGGGAAAAAAATGGAAATACTGATCCTTAGATTTCAGAAACCAAAAATTTGGGAATGTGGAATCCTGTCCAGGGGAAGAAACAGCCTCAGAAATAGGTTCTGGGAGCCTTAAAACAAAGGTATCCATGGGCACAATTTTGGGCCAAAATCTGAACACCCTGCCTCACTTGGCTAGGGCTTATTGTTGACAAGACTGAAGCTCAAAATTCTTTGGGAGTAAGGAAGGCAGTATCGGTTTCGGTACCTGTTTCGGCTGGTTCCGAAACCGATACGTACCGGTTTTGGTTTCGGCCGAAACCGGTTGAAACCATTTAAAAAACTTAAATAAATAATGTCAAGGTCTGGTTTCTGCCGAAACCGTCCGGTTTCGGACCGAAACAGGTCAGTTTCGGCCTAAACCCTTAATGGTTTCGTCCGGTTACACCACAACCGGGGGACGTCCCCCGGGTCTGCTCCAACCGGGGGGACTCCTCCCCCCCTCCCTGCTGCACCGGGGGGGCTACCCCCCCCGGACCTGCTGCCACCGGGGGAGCTCCCCCCGGGTCTGCTCCAACCGGGGGGACTCCCCCCCCTCTCTGTTGCACCGGGGGGACTCCCCCTGGACCTGCTGCCACCGGGGGAGCTCCCCCTGGTCTGCTCCAACCGGGGGGACTCCCCCCCTCCCTGCTGCACCGGGGGGACTCCCCCCCGAACCTGCTACCATCGGGGGAGCTCCCCCCCCCCCCCCCAGGTATGCTCCAACTGGGGGGAGCCCCCCCTCTCTATTGCACCGGGGGGACCCCCCCCCTCCCCCCGGTCTGCTGCACCGGGGGGACTCCCCCCCTCCCTGCTGCACCGGGGGGACTCCCCCCCGGACCTGCTGCCACCGGGGGAGCTCCCCCCCCTCTGCTGCACCTGCCACCGGGGGGAGAAGCCCTCCGGCCTGCAACTGCGCACCGGGGGAGCTCCCCCCGGTCCTCCCAGCACTTCCTTCTTGCTGCTGCACCTCTGGGGGAGGAAGAATAGAAAGATGAAAGGTCGGGGAAGAGGAAAAGGCATAGGAGTTACCTCCTCAAAGCACCGGGGGAGCTCCCCCTTTGTGTCCTCCACCTCCTATAAAAACCCCAAGACCTCTCCTACAAGAAGATAATTCTTTTTGGCTGGAGAGGAGGGAGATTCTCGTGGAAGGTTGAAACTCTACTCAAAAGAGGCCGGAGAGAAGACAAGAAGAACTTCGGGATGAAAAAGAAGAGAAGACGGTGCAAGATCATATGGAGGTTTTCAACTCCAATAAGTTTTGTTTTTTCCTAAAGCTCTTGGTGGCTTGAAGATGTCTTTTGATTATCAAAGTTGTTGGAATGAAGATCCATATAAATTTCATAAATAGCCAATGTCCATGAAGAATATTGAAAAATTGTAGAAATGCCCCCAAGGGCAGGAAAATTGTAGAAATGCCCCTAAGGACAGGAAAATTGCAGAAGTGTCCCTAAGGGCAGAAAAATTATAGAAATACCCCCGGTTGGCAGAAAATTACAGAAGTACCCTCGGTGGGCAGAAAATTGTAGAAATACCCCCGGTGGGCAGAAAATTACAAAAATAACCCCGGTGGGCAGAAAATTATAGAAATGCCCACGGTGGTCAGAAAATTACAAAAATATCTCCGGTGGACAGAAAATTACAGAAATATCCCCGATGATGGTATACATAAATGTCCCTGATAGCGGAAAAATTGCAGAAATAGCCCCCCGGTAGTCGAAAAATTGCAGAAATACCCCCGATGACGGGAAAATTACAGAAATACCCCTGATAGCGAAAAAATTGCAGAAATGTCCCCGATGACGGGAAAATTGCGGAAATACCCCGGATGTCGGGAAAATTACAGAAATGTCCCCGATAGCAGAAAAATTACAGAATTACCTATGGTGGTCAGAAAATTGCAGAATACCCCCGATAGCGGGAAAATTATAGAAATACCCCCGATGGCGAAAAAATTACAGAAATGTCCCCAAGGGTAGAAAATTACAGAAATGTCCTCAAGGGTAAAAAATTACAGAAATCTCCCCGAGGAAGGAAAACTTAAAGAAACACCCATGGTTGTGGGAAAATTACAAAAATAGCTCCACTTGTGGGGTCTCAAAATTATCAAAATACCCTCATTCTGGTTTGCGCCGTTTGCACGACTCGGTGGAGCGAGACCACGTCCCTTCCTTGAAGCGGTGTGCGCTCTCCTGAGTTCGGCTTATGGCTAACCATCCAAATCCATATATCTTTTCATGGAGCCCTGAGAAGTCCAGAAATTAAGACAAGGAATTCCCGAAAAGTAAAATGACGAGGTTATTTTCGATAAGTCCAGAAATGAAGACAAAGAATACAGACAAGGAATACCTGAGAAGTCAAATGACGGGGTTATTTTCGATAAGTCCAGAAAATAAGACAAGGGATGACCAGGAAGTCGAATGACGGGGTTATTTTCGAGAAGTTCAGAAAGTAAGATAAGGAATACCCAAGAAGTCGAATGACGGGGTTATTCCTGAGAAATCAAGAAATTAAGACAGGGAGTACCCGAGAAGTCGAATAACATGGCTATTTCCGAGAAGTCAAGAAATTAAGACAAGGAAAACCCAAGAAGTCGAATGACGGGACTATTTTCGAGTAGTCAAGAAATTTAGACAAGGAAAACCCAAGAAGTCGAATGACGGGCTATTTTCGAGAAGTCAAGAAATTAAGACAAGGAATACCCAAGAAGTCCAATGACACCGCTATTCCTGAGAAGTTAAGAAATGAAGTCAAGAATGCCCAAGAAGTCGGGAAGTGACAGGGCAATTTCTGAAAAAAGGGTAGAAATATCCAGAAAGAATCAGAAATTCCAGGAACATCCCAGTATCTGGGAAAGCTGCAAAAATATCATGATGGAGGGAAAACTACAAATATATCTCGTCTCAAGTGGGAATGTCTTTTATGGACATCAAGTCAACTTAAGGGTCCAATCACAATGAAAAGAGTGATTATGACCATCAAGCAACTCGGAGGGACCGACAATGATCATCTTGGTGATCCAACGGTCCTCGTGATGGAATCCAAATTCAACAGTCCGATCAGGGGACAAAAGTCTACCCGATCAAGACGAAAGCAAGTTCAAATATCCAAATATAGATTGAAGCAAATTCAAAGGTTCTGGTTGCGACCGGATGTTATCCTGAAGACCCGATTACACAATCGGGATCATATGTAAAGATCTTGAAGGACTGATTGCAATGCAAACTATATATGTTCAAGAAATGAAGTCTTCAAATTTCTTCGCAAGAGTGTGTACCCGTAGTGGGCGATCGTCAAGATCATTTATCTCACAATGCATAGAGGCAAAAGACGTTCTTCGACAATTAATCAAAGGTGTTCGGACTTGTCCGATGTAAATTAACACTGACTCCGATCGGTGGGGAAAAGTCATGTACACGAACCCTAAATCGTCTGATAAATCCCAAAAAGTGCGGAATTCACAAATATGCCCAAAATATACGCCTATCCATCCGACGAAATCGGATGCCCGTAAATTCCGCGTGGAAACAGGAGTCCACCTAGCTGATCCACCTAAGATATCTATGGTCCCTATGTGAAGGTGGTTGGTCATTTCAAGAAGGGAAATAACTATTCTTTTCCCTCTGGATGGTTTCCTCCCTCGATCTACACTGAACCTACTGTGATGCCACAAAGTTTTGTAGAAACCGAAGAACAAGAGGATATGCATGGTTCCATCTCTCAGAGCCGAGTGTAGCCCAGTTTTATTTTATTGGCTTGTTAGGCAGCTTAGTAGAATTTCAAACTGCCCCCACCAAAATAATGCAAATATGTGATTTCCAGTAGTACAAAATAAGGAAGGAAATAATGAGAAAACTACTCCTAATTCAATTAGGATGCTTGCATACCTGTATGAAGACGGGAACATGAGCCCTTTTCTCCCCCTTCCTCAGCTGGCCAAGTAAGAAGGCCTTCTTCTCTAAACCTTGACTTATTTCCCTTCAATCAAGCACAAAGATAATGGATTAGAACGAAAATATGGTGTAGTATCTATTTAGTGATGATGATGGGGAACCAAAGGTTGGCATGAACACTCAACTTTTGTGTTTTTAAAACCCCATTTGTGGAAAAAAGAGGGGAGTGTATGCATACTGTCAGTTTGAAAATGTGCAAAAGATTTTCAAAATAGTGATAACATGCAATTAAAGTAAGGTGCATGAATAAATGTAAAAAGAAAAGAAAGAGGGGGTTCTCCCTGTGTGTTGCCGTGAATTGTCCTTATGTTGATGAGGCAAAGGGTGCCTTCTCTACATGGATGAAGCTCCTGGTCGTTCAGATGACATCCCGCAGCACTTCAACATTGTGGGTTGGAGTATTAGGGTCTGAAGGTATTTGAAGGGCGTATTTATAGAGCTCTTATGTCAATCTCGTAGGGGTAGATGAATGGGCTTCTTACTCAAAAGCCTTAGATGATGATAAGTTTAAGGAGTCTAAATTTATCTAACCCACTTTGAAACTTCCTAGGTTTCATTTAGGATGCTTAACCCAAAAATTTACTATGTTTATGTCAAATTAGAGAGATCTTATCGCAAGAGTCTACCATAGGTAGGCTTCTTTTTGAAAACTTGAAAACACGTACTTTCAAATGAATGTTTGTATAAATAGACATCCCGCATCAAAATTACGAAAATGCTAAAAATGCAAGAAATGAATGTAAAATCTAAGAAAGCTTTAAGAATTGGCATCTGCTCAACTGGACATGATCTTTAAGAAAGCTTCCTATGGTGAAGGCTCTTTTAAGCTTGTGGGCAAAATTCACGATTAATCAAAATGAAACTTTATAATGATGATCAGTTGGTGACATTATTGTGGTATATAGGAAAATTGGCACAACTTAATGTCAAAAATAGATGTCTACACAAATGACCAAAATACCTATTTAACTCACGGAAATAAATAAATAAATAGACAAATAAATATTTCTTCTTTGAAGAAGAAAATGCACATTAGTGGTTATTTAAGTAGCGGGTTGTTTTCTCTCGTTTTCTCTCTTTTTCGTTGGGGAAACATAATATCTCCCTGACCTCTTTCTCGATAAATCAAATACTTGAAAGAAGACATTGAAGGCACACAAAGGAACCCTACATCAGATGACGGGATACCTACTCAATAGTTGGGGTCAAATAGGGGATTCGTAAGTGCGGATGTGTCAGGTTATGTGGAGGATCGGGTGTTGGACAACATCCCCACCGACCACAAGTGATCGTTGTTTATTTACATCGGATTGAATTCGAACACCTTGATTCACTTCATCAGCAAAGGGGTATGATACCATAAAAAGCCATGATATAACGGGGGTGTTTCCCGTCTTTCTCTCTCTATATATTTGTTTCAGGAAAGGTTTTGGTGTTGATGGCGTTTTTTTGAGCTCTCTCTCTCTAAATCTACCTTTCGTTCGAGGGCCTTGACCGAGAAGAGAAGAGAAAGAGAGAGGGACCCGTGTTAAAAGGTATCAGGCGATACGTAGGCTCGGGTTCTGGACTAGATCCCCACCGATCGCAAGTAATCAGTGTTTATTTACATCGGAACGAATTCGAACACCTTGTTTCTTTTGTCAACAAAAAAGAGGGATGACGCACCGTAACGACTGTGACAGAGGAGTCGTCATGTGCACATTGCTTATATAACATCGACATCATGAAAGTGGGAATAAAAATGTATAATCATCTACATTTTATTGATAGCAAGCCGTGGAAGGCGTTTTACAGAGGTACAAGAGCTCTTATATTATAAGCAAGTCACGGGACAAGTCCGCCGAGAGTGACGGTCCTCTGGTCATTGCTCCGAAAAAGAACTCAACTTTGTGCTATCGTAGCATCTCGGGTGGGATGATAAACTGGGCTGGTGCTGGATGCAGCACTGCCGGTGTTCAATTGACCGCTAAGTCTTCGGGTCGGGCATTAGAACACCAGCGTGCGGACATGAGCGTGCATGGGGACGAGATGCTTGAACTACACGTCTCCTGAGCAAGAGTACATCCGGGGGGCACAGTTGGGATGGAATAGGTTGCGTGGGAACCCCAGGGTGTGCCCTTATGCAGGAATGATTGCAAGCCTGGAAGTGTCGCGTGTTGGTACAACAAATATGCCACTGTAATAAGACACGGCACCGTGCCATTGCCAAGGCTTGCAAATAGAAGCTCGCACGACTGCTCCTGTAAGAGGAACGGTCGGGATGTATTTGATCCGGAGCAAAATTGGAGTCTGGAAGTTAAAAGACGTCCGGATCATAACTTGAAGCAAAATTAGATTTAGGTCAACAATATGATATGACTGGGATGAAATAAACATTGGGAGGAATTATGATGCAAGCCATAGTTAAATATCGGTTTTTGACGAGACGGCTGATTTTCACAGGGACGACTATCCAATTAGAATAGTCCATCGATAGGAAAGGTGTATAGTTAGGTAAACTGGAATAGATTATGTATGGAGACAACTATATCAACTAGGGCAGTGGAATCAACTGGGACTGAGTAAACCGAGACAGTTGGATAGCTGTATAAACTGGAGTCGCTGGTTGACTGCACGAGCTATGTGCTCAGGGGGGTGAAAACAACTGTATTAACTGGGGCAGTTGTGTAGACCGGGGGGGTTGGGTGAGCTAGGCAAATAAACTGGAGTAGTTATATGGGGGAGTTGGATCAACTGGAATGGCTACAACCGTATCAACTGGGGTTGTTGTATAATTGGAGGGCCGGTAGACTGGAGTTGCTGGGAGACAGGGAGTCAACTAGTCAAGCTAACGAGTGGAACAAAATAGCTGATGGATAACTGCATAGATTGGAATGGCCTGATTTGATTAATGGTGCAGACCATACCGGGAGGGAAGTTGGACCATGTGAATTGGGCTGAAGAAACTGGGCCGTGCGAATTGGGCTGAACAGTAAATGAGAAATTGTTAATTGGACGGAACTTCTCTACTCCTTTTCTCAGAGAGGGAAATTGACTTGCTCTGGAAATATTCAAAAATATTTCTCTTGGCAACGGTCGGGGTAAGCTCCGTTTTTATTGTAAACTATATATCTTCAGCAACGACAATGAGTAGCAACTGCAATATACCCCACGATGTAGAAGATGGAGAAAAATCAGAACGTCGGAAATAATCTCCTCACCTCCTGCTTGCCCACTGGTCTGTGTCCTCTGCGTTCATCCCCCTTTTTTATTTCCCCTAACCCGTGTATTTATAGGCGTTGGGTGAGGGTGTTGGATGCGCTGGAACGAGCCATCTGTACCAAGTCAGGGCGCTGGGCGACGTAGGGGTTCCCCCTTCCTTCACCACTGCCTTCAGTTCGTCAGGGTGGGGGCGGTGAGCGCCCTCAGTTGTTCCAATTGCACCATGGAGCGGAGTCGCTCGATGTGGAATTTCTTCAGGGTGGGTAGTGTTGGAATGGGTCTTGGCTCATGGTGGGTGGCGGGGGCGCTCGAATTGGCAGTTGGTTAGGGTGGTAATCTGGTTTGATGATTTGGCCAGGGTGGCATGGACAGGCGCTCGAATTGGTAGTTGGTTAGGGTGGTAGGGCGCTGGTTTGGGGATTTGGTCAGAGTGGCAGAGCACTGGATTGGCGAGCGCTCCTTTTGGTTTTTTGTCAAACTGCGAGGGTGCTAGAATTCAAGTTTTGTCGAAGTGGGGGGCGCTAGAACGGTGTTTTTGTGTAGGCGCTCCTTTCGGCGTTTCGTCCTGGTGAGGGCTGACCCCCCCCACTTGGACCACCTGGGGGTGGGGAGCGCTCCCACTTGCTCCAGCCTATAAGAGGGTCCCCCTCCTCTCCTCTCTTCTCACTGTTCACACCTTGGCTTCTTCTGGATTTTTTCTGATATTCGTCTTTAAACTGAAATGTGAGACGAAATATTGACCCTTGACCATCTTTCTGTGAATTTTTTCTCCTAAGTATTTAAAAAATACCTATAAATTTCATATCGTCAACGGGGGGATAACATAATTACTGATGAAACAGCACAAACATCAGTAACTGAAATCATGAAAGTGGGAATGAAATAAACATAATCATCCACATTACATTAATAAAAGCCGTGAGAGGCATTACAGAGGCACAAGAGTTCTATTATGTACGCAAGCCACGGGACAATTTGGTCATAAATAGCAGTCGTCAGGTCATTGCTTCGAAAGGAACTCAACTGCTTCGACGGTGATATCCCAGGTAGGACTATGTGCTGGGAAGTGCCGACCCTGAATGCAGCACGGCTGGTGTTGAATTGACCGTCTAGGGATCCAAGTTTCGCTCGAGGTGAGCGACCGGGGATCCTTGTGGGTGCCAGCATGCTTGGATGGTTGCATGTTCAGAGTGCCATAAGCTCGGATGGCAAGTATGCCCACGTAGTGGGGAACGATACTTTGACATGGTCGAGACATGCCGAGGGGCGGTGGCACGGTCGCAACCTCAGGAGGGGCGACTCGGTTGTAACTGATTCGGAGCAAAATTGGTGACCGGGAGGCAAGGGGCGGCCGTATTATAACTGACCTGGAACAAAATTGGGTTTAGGTCAGTGATTGAGATGACTAGAATACAATAAACATCGGCGTGAGTTATGGCCCAGAACTTGGTCAGAAGTCGGGTTAACGTGGAACAGTTAGGTCTGATGGGATGATTAGCCAAACTTGAATAGTTGACCAATTAGGACGGAAACAACTGGGTAAACTGGGACAACTGAATAGATTGAGACAACTGTATAAATTGGAACAATAGAGTAAACTAAGTAAACTGGGCTGATGGGGATAGCTGTTTTAATTGGAGCAGTCGAGTAGACTGAGACAACTGTATAAATTGAGATGATCAATCGGGAAGACGGCGACAGCTGGAATAAATTGGAGCAGTTGAATAACTTAGACGACTTGATAACTAGATTATCTGGATAAGTGGATAAATTGAATGACAGGATAAGCTTGACGGACTTAATATTAATCAGTGATAACCAAAGAATTACATCTTGCAGCGCCCCTTTGATGACTGGACTCTCCTTTTATTTGTAAATATGCCATGTAAAATGGGCGATGCAATAGTAGGACATCACAATCAACAGCACAACAACAGCAGCAATCCCACGACAGTAGCACAATAGCCAAACCTCAGTCACAAAACCTCAGAGGGCCTCTTGGTGTATGCCTTCCGCTTCTAATCATGCTCTGTTTTTTTTGTCTTTTGAAAATCCCCTCGTATTTATAGGCACAAGGGTAGTGCGCTAGGAACAATCACTCTGTCATGGTGAGGCCGTTGGGAGAGGTCATCTGGACAGCATGGGGGCACTGGGCGAAGCCATCTGGTCCAGCTAGGGTATCTCCCTGGCCCCTTTTTGTCAAAATGTGGGCGCTCAGCACCATCAGTCTGTCAAGGTGGCAGCTAGGAGCGTTTAAGTGCTGGGACGAAGAATTGGGTCGAAGTGGGGGCGCTGAGCGCTCTCAGTTGGTCAGAGTGCCGGCGCTGGGCTGTTGGGCGTTGGAATGGAAGATTGGATCAGAGTGATTGCGGTGAGCGCCCTCGTGCAGTTAAAGTGGCGTCGCTGGGAGTGGTTGGCGTTGGAAGTACAACTTTGGTCCGGGTGGGGGCGCTGAGCTCCCTCATCCGATCAGGGTTGCGTCGCTGGCGGAGGCGCTGATTTCGGCGCTGGGAAGGGGGTTTCTGTCAAGATGGGGGTGCTAAGCGCTCTCATTTTGTCAGACTGGCCGCAACGGGCTCCTGGGGTGTTGGAAACATAATTTCGTCAGGGTGGGGCGCTGGCCGCCCTCACCTTCTCTAAGTGGGGTCGCTGGTGGGCCCCACCCTGACCAACTGGCATCGGTGGGCACCCATTTTTGGTCTAGGTGGCTGTTATTGGCACTATAAGATGGCCCTTCCTTTTGACTTCTTCTTCTGTTCACACTGCACTCGGGCTTGTTTTTACTGCGCTTGGACTAGTGTGACTATTGACTGGTGTGATTGTCCACCATCGTTGCCGTGAATCTGATTGATTACTTTGTACGTATTTAGTATAAATTCAAATAATTTAATCGTTATCAACACGGTTGTATTATTATTTCCGCGAATTTAAGCTTATCAGACGATTTAGGTTCGAGTACGGGACATTTCTCCATCGACCGTAGTCGATGTTTATTTACATCGGCGTAAAGTCCAAATACATTTGATTAACTGTCAAACAAACACTTTTCGACCATCGCAATCTTCGCTGTGTTATTGGGGGTTTTATTTAACAGATTTGATCAAACAGATTACCTATTAGAGATGCACATTTGCCGGAGAAAACTGAACATTTCTTATAATCTCTCTCAATGAAGTGGCACAAGGGACATCACCACAAGGGCATCTATGTAGACCTGTTTTTTGTAAAAGTTGGGGTGCTTATGAGATTTCTGATTATTTCAGAGAATCACATTATTTTCTCCAAAGTATTTACAATGAGATTACGTTAACCACAACACAAGGACATGTGTGCGGACTCAAGGAGGGGCAATTTTATAACATTCCCTTACTGTGAGCACAAGTACAAACACCACCCCAAGGATGGACTTCAGTAGCGCAAGCACAAGCACTCTCCTTCCTTCTGCGCTTTTCCTGCGTTCTATGTGTGTTCTGTCTGGGTCCCCACTAGAGGGTATTTATAGAGTCCTCGGGCGGTTGTAGATTGATCCGGTCCAAAGCATTCACTTGGGGGGTTGGATCTGGTCCAAAACATTCATTTTGGGGTTAGACTCTGTCCAAACTCTCCGTATGGGGATTGGATCCGGCCAAACCCCCCATGTGGGGTTTGGATCCGGTCCAAAACCCTCATTTGGGGGTTGGATCCGGTCGAAAACCCTCATGTGGGGGTTGGATCTGGTCCTAACGCCCCATGGGAGGTTGGATCCGGTCCAAACCCTCAAGGGGGGATTAGATCCGATCAAAACCCCCTTATGGAGGGAATAGGGGGGTGGCCTCCATATATATATATATTCTTTTATTTATTATTAGTTTTTTTTAATGAATTTTTACTTTCAACAATACCGTATTGCAATAGATGGGTCAAAGGTATTAGGAAAAGGCACAAAACCACAGGATAAAGGCGAGTAAGGCCATGTTGACATGAATCTGAAACGAATAATTTCCTTCCAGAAGAATTGGAGAAATAAGTGTATTTTGCATTATGAAAAATATTGTCAGCGGATGACTGCTTGTGAAGGATTATAATGCTGGTTTTAATTTCAATGAAGGTTGAAAAATTCATTTTAGCACAAATATCCGGTTCCCTGTTGTGTGTAGTGTTGATCTTCCATCCCAATTGTTGCTTTATAACAAGTATTCTTCTAATGCCCGAGCGGAGGATCCAATGGGTAATCCCGAGTTTGATACCATGTTAATGGTCCGAACTTTGACAAAAAACCAAGGTATTAAGTTGAGGGAATCCTTCATATCTATAGTGGGAAGGTGCCCTTCTATATCTAATATGGGACTAAATCTTAACACTAACTGTGTACTGCTCTCCTACAGTCCTACCATGATGCTAAACTGAACCACTGACCCAACACTCTGGATAAGTGGGTGGAGAGTGCCAAAACTAACATAGGCACAGAGTGGCTCGTGAAATACTTGGTATGAGAGGTAACAGTTCTCACCCACAATCTTTTTCATTACTTGCTTCATCTTTTTTGTTTTTATTATATTGAGGGAGGTTGAAGATGCTGGGAAGGGGGAGGTTTCGAAGGACGACTGGGACATGAGGAATTAATTTGTTTTCCATTGTCAGTGTATTGGCATCAAAGCTCTCAGGTGGGCATACTATGCGAAAAAATGTAGGTGGGTGCACTTGAAATGAAAATTATTATTAGTTCTTTACCATATGATGGGCATAGATGTCAGTGCCGGTTTCGGAGTTGGTTTCGGCCGGGTCCGAAACCGTTTCGATTTCGGTTTTGGTTTCGGTCCGAAACCAATTAAAGTAATATTTTTGCCAAAGTGTAGGGGTTTGGTTTCGGCCCGGTTTTGACCGGGAGTATCGGATTGTTTCGGTCCGAAATCGAAACGTTTCGACCGGCCGAAACTGCCATCCATGATGATGAAAATTAGCAGGTCAAAGAGTTGTATAACCTTAGATGGCCTCTTTGGGTTGCATCAGTCCTACATCAGTGATCCACTAAAATAGCTCATTTATCGGATTTGGGCACTTTACAGTGTATTCCCCCTTTCAATTAAAGACGGTGATCTTTCTTCACCTTCATGTTGCGAAAGGGTATTTCTGTTGTCAACGTGTATCAACCAGTCCCAATCTGGATTGACTAATCATGCAAACAATGATGAGAGTAGAGTTGTGGGTGACATGACCTCTTCATGTTTACTTAGCACTTGCTGGAGTTATACATTTGCAACAAAACAAATCTCAAAAATGTTTTATCATTTGTGAAACTTGAAAATTTTGAGTAAATATTGATGGTTGTGATGTAGTCATGGCTCTGTTGCCCTATTTGGGATGGATCGGGTGAAAGATCCCTTGTTGAGTATAAATAACAATGGTTTCCTTTTATGTGGATTATTTAAGGTGGTGAAAGAACTGTCATTTTTGTTGACAGAACAAGAGAGTGGGATGTGTACAGGGGGCGGCACATTAATGGTTGTTTTTTTAACAGGTTTACCGAGACAGTGAATGTGGGCAATAAGTACGTTTGAGGATTGATGAAAATTGTTTGAATATATGGGGATTGTTTTTATGTTCTTCATCACTCATCACTTGTTTAGTTGTTGTACGGGGTTTCTGAAATTTATAGCGTGCAGTTTAAGATGAGATTTCTTTTTGTGGTTATGGACCTCCATCTCATTTAAAAAATTTTAACGCCATTCAGATCAATCTGAACATTTATTTCAAAGACAGTTTCTTTTAACATGGTTGCCTTTTTGATGATTTGTTTTATATAGGTTATGTGTACTGCAAATCTATCCAAGTTGCAAGTTGTCTGAAGTTTCCACCAAATGCTGAAGGTTGTGAATGCAAAGGCAATTGTATCAATTCCAGAATATGTGCTTGTGCGAAGCTTAATGGCTCTGATTTTCCATATGTAGGGAAGGATGGTGGCAGGTGATCAACATGTCATTTTACCTTGCATAAGTTAGTGTTTTAATTGCTTCAGCAAACTGGTGCTATGGCATATTGGCATGGCTGTTGCATATCAGTACTTATGGTTTTTTAATTCTCTTTCATTTCTTGCAAATTACAATGTTACTCATATTAGTTTTTGTTTTTTGATTTCTTGTTGTGATTAAGGAATTTTCATTAAATGAGGCCTTTATTCAACTATATTCTTCCAGAAAGTTAGTATAGAAATTCAGATTCAAGATTTTTCCCCTCTTTCTTGGTGGAAAGGATGATACACTCAGGAAAAGATATTTTAACTCGTCTTTGCATTCTATGTTGTTCTACTGTAGCTTAATTTGTAATCAATTTCTTGTTTATCAGCCATTTATTTACCAGTTGAATGATTTATAATCTAGGGAACCTTTCCTAAACACTTAGACAACTCAACCCACTGTGTGGCTGAAGACCAACACAATTTCTTTATCTTTCTCTCAAGTGGATGATATTATGTTCCGGAGAATGTACATAGTTGTCAAGGCAGATGCCTAGGTGGAGCCTAGGCGTGGCTGGCGCAAATGGTGGTCCAAGGTGCACCAATGCCTTGCCACCCACTACAAAGGTGGGTTAGGCCCCTGTTTTAGCGGGCCAGGTGACCAAAGGCACCCACTTGGTCTCGATAGGATCATCCTTGACACCTGTCTCGCAAAAGTCCTTTGTACCCATGCTTGCTCTACCCGAGGTCAATGTTTTCAGGGTTTTTCCTATTGTCACCACCTGTGGCTGTCATCTCTTATCGAGTGCTACCACTTCAACCTCAGAGGAGAATTGTTGACACGGGGCACTACTGTCTCTCACCATGACTGTGTTCTGATCTCCTGTTCTGCTTCCTTTTCTAGGCAGCCTTCTCCTTCAATTAGAGGGGTAGGAGGCAGACATCACCACTTGGTGGGGCAGGTGACATGTCTTTTGATCGGCAGGGCATGCAACATCTGCATCTACCTTCAAACAATTGATTTATTTCTCTGTCACTCAGTGGAACTCTCTGGCTTTATGTGAAGACAAACATAGAGGTTTATCATGGGGCTTTAGTTGACCATGAGTATGAGCTTCAATGAGTGGAGGAACACCTGCAGTCTGAACAAACCACGCCACCAGACAAAAAATAGGAGGAAGAAGAAGAAGAGGAGGTGGGGGAGGTCTTTGCACAAAGCCCCTTCCCCTTTCTCCCCTATACAGCACCCATTGTAGTGGGCTTTGCACCCATCCCGTTAACTAGTAAATTAATTTTCTCAAATCGCATGCAAATGTCTGAATGTAAAATTTAAATTCTGATTAAATGATTGTTAAATATACTAATCTCTAGTGTTCAAGATGAGAATGCCTTGGGCCACCTTAAGGATGGCAGTACCGGTTTCGATTTCGATTTTGGTTTCGGCCGAAACCGGTTCAAAACATTCAAAAACGCAAAAATTACAGTGACCACGACCGGTTTCGATCCGAAACTGTCCGGTTTCTGTCCGAAACCATTAAAAAAGTTTTTTTTTTTAATTTCGGACCTGCTACCATGAGCAGGTCCGAAACGTATCGGTTTCGGCCGATACTGCCATCCCTGGTCCGCCACCTTGGCACCTTGACAACTATGATATGTTTAAAGAATTTTTAACCTATTTAGCTTTTGCTCTCTATGCACTTTTACCCATCATTGTCCTACTCAGACTCAAGAGTGCAATAGAATCCACTTTGAGTTTTCATTACAAGCAATCTGTGAATCTTCTATGAATCACTGGGCATCTGCAGATGAGACATCTAATAGGCTTTTGCTGGTGCAGGTTTCTTATTAGATTTCTTACCTTTCTTTGCTTGCTGCATGTCCTCTCTTTCTAATTAGTGGAAAAAAAATTGAGATAGGAAAAATTAGTTTCAGGTCCTGTCAGAGGTGCTGCCTTATGTCCCATTTCCTGGCAGCTTTTCACTAACTGTGAATCCCTATTGTATGGAATAATTTTCACGCTTTCCCATAATTGATTCTCAACTCTTTTTCCCCATGTCCTGGGTAGTTTTGTAATTGTCGTGTAAGGGCATTCAATGTAATTCATGTACAATGTGGTGGGTCTACGAGGGTCTTTCTCGTGGACCGATGGGACTAGGGCATTTCTATCCCTATCTCTTGTATCTATTGAAATTATTCCACTCACACGAACACAGATCAAGACCCCCAAAGGCATGTTTGTCATTTATTCCTTTTTTATTTTCTCTGTTTCTCTGCTATTATACTTTCTGCTTGGTTACTTAACTAGGGGCATTTTAGGCCTAAGTATTTTGCATTTTATTGCCCTTATAATATAAAAGAGAATTGAGGGTTGCGGCTGGGAAAATGATCGCGATCCCCCAAACTGCAAGCCTGTCCCTTTTGGGTTCTTTATTTCTCATGTTTCTCTTCCTACCTTTCTTCTCCATCAACATGGTATCATAGCTTTGGGGGAGATGGAATCTAGGGACAGGTCTGTGAAAACCTCCGAGTCTTGAAGCTGCTGCCTTCTGCCTTGGACGGGACTTTGAAGGTTGAATCACACCTCTGAGATCTGAAAACCTAGCAATCAAATCTTGAGACTGTTTCCCCTTGTTGTGAACAAAACCCAAAACTGGCCAGAGCTCTGAAGGTCGATCCCCCGCTGTGATTGGGAACCCTAGAGAACAGGGCTCCAGGTTGCTGCTTCTTGTTGCAGAAAGGTCTTTAGGGTGCTGCTCTTTGTCATGGCTCTCCCCCATGAACCTCTTTCTTCTTTCCTCCTAGGAGCACAGCCTTAGAGAGGACTGCAGTGGCCCTTCTCAAGGCAGGAATTCTTCTCAAGACAGGAAAACCCTGTAGTGGCCCTCAAACCTTGCAGGGACCAGACTCTTGCTTGTTTCCAAGAAAGTATATACCTGTTCTCTGCGATATTTGAAGGGTTACTGGATCTTCAAGACAGGAAAGTTTTTGTGCGCAGCAAGTGGGATGTCATCTTCTTCTGATGTTACTCCAACGGACAGTGGAAGACACCTCCACAGAAGGAGACATCTACAACTAAGATGTCCTCGGCCTCGCATCATGACAGCCACTTCTTGCAAATTGCTCCTGTAAAGTTGTACAAGAGAATATATGTAGAGTAGTCCTCTTTCAAGATTTTTCTCTGGGTGAGGAGGAACTCGGGCTACCTCAATGGCAAAATCAAATAGCCGGATATCAATGACGACATGAGTGATGATTGGGCTGAAGACAATGCCATTGTTATGCCCTGGTTGATGAAATTTTGTGGGCAAGAATGATGTCTGAGTCTACCAACTTCACAACAAAATTTATGAGATTAAGTAGGGAACCGTTTCTATTGAGGACTATTTTATTGCTGTACAGGCTCTGGGAGGATCTAGATTACTCATGGATGGAAGGATCGGGAATCGAGATGGGATCGGTCGGTCCCAACCCAATCCGGGTGGGTCGGATTGGTCGATCACGATCCGATTCTGGTCCAATCCAGTTTCAAGGTTCATTTGAATGAAGGATAATTTATAGGGATTTTTATACAAAAATCAAGGGTTTTCACACCTTTGCTTCTTCCTCTCCCCTCTTCTTCCCTCACGCCGGTTGGGACTTCCGCCCACAGAGGAGTTGTCACTGGCAGCCAATGGCGGCGACATCGATGGCCAGTGACAACGGCGATGACGACAATAAGTTCTTCGGGTTCGGTTCTTCTTCTTCTACCGGCACTGTTCTGGTCCCCCTAACCCTTATTAGGGAAGAAGAGGAGGCCGGCCCTATAAATAGGGGCATATTTGTGTTTTTTTCTTGAATTTTGTACATTGTACCACGTGTAGAGGAGAGGAAGCCTCCTCCTTGTGCATCGTGACTTGGTGTAGTTTGCCATTTGTTGCGTGGGGTGACTCCGAGCTTGTGGGATTACACATTGTAGATTGCGGGGACTTGGTTCCGAACTTGTAGGATTTCTTCTTGGTCGATCCTATACGCCTTGTATGTTGTGGAGAGTCGGTTTTGAACTTGTAGGACTTCTTCTCGGTCGGTCTTGTGCGCCTTGTAGGTTGTGAAGAGGTTTTCCTCGCGAGATCTACTTATTGCGTGAGTATTTTGATTATTTCGAATACCCTATGGAAATTTTGTCGGGACTCGTATTTGGCCCAACGTGGGTTTTTTAGAGCTTCCGAATACCCGTCGAAAATTTGTCGAAACTTGTAGTTGACTTGGCGTCATGATTGCACAGACTTTGTGTGTTTTGTGATAGTCATTGGACTAATCCGCATTTAATTTTCTCGATTAGTTCGAGAGAACATAAACAGGTTTCAGAAATGCCCCCCACTAAATGTCCGTTTCAGCTGAAGGCGAGGACGGGCGACCCACGTATTTCAAGAATTATATTCTTCCTTTCGAATCTTTTTGTCGTAATAGAGTGCTTGTGTTCTGTTTTGTTGCTTTGGCCCTTGTTTTACTGAGTCTAACCAAAATTTTTTTTGTTTTGTTGTCTGTAGTGATCTCCAGCTATGGCTCATTTCGGCGGTGGTGACCGGAGGCGGAGGTCGATATGAGATGGGGAAGACCCTTATGTTGTCCGCACGGAAGTTCCGATGACGACTCTAGCTCCACCAACTATGATTGCGGGGACAATCGGCTCCTTGGATTTCAGGTTCACTTGGGTCGCGGAAGGGCTCGCCCACCGATGATGTCGGCTCTGGGGAAGGAGCTATTGATTTATCCAGAACTTTTTCGGAGCGCGACCTATATAAATATGATTGATTAAAGGGATATTTATCACATTTTTCGCTCGACTGTTATCTGATTTCTTTCATACAGGGTTATACCTTCCCCGGGCATGGATGCTGACGATCCCCTGCTCACCACTGAATAATGCAAGCTTGAGCGGCCTATTTTGTTAGGCCGAGATAGCATGCGAGACGCTTGCACCCTGTCATATCCGAGTTACCCCGAAGACTTTTTGCGAAAGCACAATTCCCTGATCAAAAGTTTTTGGGCTTTTTCGGTGACTTCTAAAATTTCAAGACTCGGGCGATGCCTTTATCACCGGCTGTATGGGACTTGTATGGTCAGCATAGGGATACCAAACCCGAGAGTGAGGGGTTGGTCTTGACACCTTCGGGCACCCAGTATGCTGGTGATAGCTATGACCATGAATCTTTGCTTGAGCAAATCATGGGGTTCAAGGCAACCAGTTGGTATGGGCAGTGATTAGCTATCTCCTCGCACAGTTATCACTAAGGGGCATGGTAGGCCGAATCGGGGATCGGGATCGGATCGGCCAATCCAAAATCGATCCGGCTCGGTGGGATCGGTCGATCCGGGCCGATCCCGGACCGATCCCGGCCGAGTCAGGCCGGCTGACTCGGCTAGGGATATTAGTGTGTAAAAAAAAGAATTAAATGTAGATAAAATCTGAAAAAATATAAAAAGCATTGTAACATAGATCTATATCATAATTAATGTGAAATAGTTGACATTTGCTAATCCTTTTGTGAAATAAGTGGCATACTCAAATAATACATTGAATTCATGAGAGAGTTACCTTTCATTCATTGAAATTGAATATTGAAAGACTTTTCTACATATTGTACATAGTCATTCCATGACATGTACGTGGCATACATGAGTTGATAGTCGATGAGATATCGATTATACTCCTCGGTGTCAGTGTACACTGTCATGATAGGGGTCCAACCGGAGATCTCGGGGATTTGATAACTACCTCCAGTTGATTGTTGTGATGATGTGTCTGAATAGGATGGATAGGTAGTATGCTCATAATATCCTCCTCCTGAGTAAGATGATGCATCAAAGGGGGGGTAACCATAATAACCTTCAGGCAAAGTATAATCCCCTCGTCCTGTAAGAAGAATAATAATTAAACATTAGAAGATATGTAACTCTTCTCACATTTTAAATGTATAGTCTACAAACCTCTTGCAGGAGATGATATGTTGTACTCTGGGTGGCCATAATTTTCACTTGTTTCTCTTGCCCTTCGGAGGAACTCTTCCTTCATGGCCTTCTTCTTCCTCAACCAATTTCGCCTGTAAGGAATGAAGTTTAGATTGTAGCCTGTGTCTTCAATACTTTGTTCTTGTGTTGTTGTTGGTGGATGCACACATTGAGTTTTTTGTTTCTCTTTTCCACTTGAGACATTTTTTGTTGTCCTGTTACTATGATCCCTATCTGTGTAGCATGGCTGAATTGTTGCTCTTCGGTGAATACAATGTCTTTGGAGGCTGGCCTTGAATGCAAGGATGGCAGTGTCGGTTTCGGAGTCGGTTTCGGCCGGGTCCGAAACTGATACGACTCGGTATCGGTTTCGGTTTCGGTTTCGGCCGAAATCGGTTCAAAACAGTTAGAAAAGGGGGCAATCTATGAATAAGTTAGGTTTCGGCCCGAAAATAAGTTAGGTTTCGGACGGTTTCGGACCGAAACCGGACGGTTTCGGTCGGTTTCGGTCCGAAATCGGATGGTTTCGGTCCGAAATCATTAAAAAATATTTTATTTTTGGTATCGGCCCTGCTACTGTGCAAATGCCCGTTTCGGTGTCGGTATAGGCCGAAACCGATACGTTTCGGCCGATACTGCCAACAATGCTTGAATGTTGGGATTGAATGGCTGCACCTGTTCCACCCTGGCTAGGATCATCATCATCATCATGATTATTAGCTGAAGTGGAATCATCTGATGTTTGATAAACAATGGTGCCATCTGAAGAAGGTGTTTCAGCCTCTTCTTCTATGGTGTCCAAATCTGCAATGTCAACGGGATTTCTGCTTCTACTTTCCGTGGTCTTCTTCTTTGTTTTGCCTTTGTGCATTTTTTTGGCTGGAAGCTGAAATGTTGCTGATAAGGGAATATCATCTAACTCACCTTCTGCCCAAGCTCGATCATTTGGATCAAATTCTGCTTCACTCATTGCCAACCTTGCATCGACCCATGAGTGGAGAGGATTTTCTTCTTCAAAAATCTCATCTAAGCCTATGGTCTCTTCTGTTATTGTAGGTTGTGTGGTAGGCTGTCCCATAGTTTCATCTCTCCACCTAGCTTCTTCCTTTTGTCCTTCTTGAATCCGTTGAAGGTTCTTTATTTTCAATCGCATATTGTAGTGACAAAATACAAGCTGCTCCAACCTCGAGGACGTGAGCTTATTTCTTTGCTTTGAATGAATTAAATAGAAAGTGGATCAATTCCTTTCACACCCAGATGCGGATGTTGTTTGGCTTAAGACCCGGATAGCCACATATGCTAGATCCTCATATCCAGGGGCCTTGCCATAGTCCACCCACCAATCAGCTGCATAATAAAAGACTGTTTGTAAATATGATGTGCACGACTTAAACCAATGTAAAATAAGTGTAAAGATGTCAAACATTAAATTTACCGGGGCTAAGCAACATCACTGCCCTTTGTGCTCGATGAGTTTCAAAATGAGTCAACTTAAGCCTGTAATCATGCATCTTGTTGCAAGCTATAATTGCTCGAGCTTCATCATCCAACATGCGTTGAATGACATTCTTTACCCCATTTAAGACCTCATCATCATTCTTCACATTTGGGCCATATTGATACCGTAGGTTGAAGAAGTAGCCTGCAAATTAGAATAGTTGTGTGAATAATGACTTAACATAGGAGAATAGTTGGAGAATAGATAAATCAAGACATGATTTTGCAATTACTTGCGGCATGAAGATCATGGTGGAGAGTTTTGTCCCACCTTTCATCAATTATGTCCCACCACTTTAGATATGTTCTAGGGTTGGATTTTTGAATCTCCTCCTTTGCTCTCTCTATTGCCTCATATAGGTACCCCATGTCCGCCTTCTTATCACCATCCACAATTCTCAAGATTTTCACAATTGGTTCCACCACACTAAGAACCATCTTGATGTCTTTCCATAGGCCTCTGTTTTCAATCAACTCTTCCACCTTCTTCCCCTTGGTACGAACATCTTATTTTGCATGGACACCAAGCCACTCCTCCCAACCTTTTGAAGAAACCATTTGCAATAAGGGATGCCGCTGAGAATGTAGACTCTCCAAAGATATATATGTGGAGGCAAAGCGAGTTGCCCCCGGACGTATGAGCTCCCTCCCTTCAGTATGCTCGCGCATCAACTTAAGGACATAACCATGATTGTACACATTGGTTGTGATGAATCGAGCAGAAGCCACAGTGTTTGCAATCTTTTCATGCTTGCACATATCCTCCAACATCAAGTCTATAGAGTGTGCGGATCAAGGCACCCAATATAGGTGGCTTCTTTGCTCCATCAACATGTGACCAGCCAATTTATACGATGCCGCATTATCTGTCACAATCTGCACCACTCTATGCTCTCCAACTTGTTCAACTAGTTCATCCATCAACTTGAACAAGTAGTCGGCATTTTTAATATGCCCGTTAGCATCCACCGACTTCATGAAGATTGTCCCAGCTTGACAGTACACAAGAAAATTGATCATTGTTCTTCTGGTAATGCCTATACAACATAGAGAATAAGAAAGCCTTAACATCAAAAGCATGGATGATAATCTATGACTCTATATACATGCAAAGATATGACTATACCTGTCCACCCCATCAGTCGTTATTGTGCATCCTCTTTCATCCCATATCCGCTCAAAGGACTTGATGTATTCCCTCAAGTCACTCACTTCTTGAGATAGATAGGTGTTGTAGATTTCTTTCGGAGTTGGCCCCGGAACTCCCTTACCAACCTCTGCAATGGTGTCAATCATATTCTCATAGTAGGGTCCTTTGGCAGTATTTGCCGCAACACTATTGTAGAAGAACCATCGAGAGGTTGCACGACCAATCTTTTCCTTGCAAATTTTCAAATTCTTCAATGCAGCTGTGATATTTGGCTGCCTATTCCTCCCCCTAGCGAGATAAGGGTCAATAGGTCCCACTCTAGGGTCATCATCCCTAGTTAGATCATGAACCTCTTGATTGGCTTCTTGTCCAATTCCACTGCCTTGTCCAGATCCACTGCCTTCACCCACATAATGGCCCGTTTCTCTATAATATCTGTCTTCAGCTAATGACTTCCTACTAGCCTCCATTCCACGTCAAAGTTCACCTTAAGAGAGACAATTAGTCAAGGTCAATAACATAAAGTTGACAAATGGACTTGCTTAACAATTATCTTATGTAAGTAATTCTTACTTGGATCAAAACCTTCAAACGAAGTTGATCTTCTTCTTGTATCTTCCACAGGTTCATGACCAACCCCATATATATGAATGTCGGGTCCACCAGATGGACGTGCTAACTCCTCACTAATTGCGACATTTTTCTTTGTGGTTCTTGCCTTCTCAGTCCGATGCTTGTCCAAAAGAGATTTGAATTGTGCTCTCACCTCCATCGGAACACGCTCGCAACCCTTAACATCTCCTTTTACATGTGCAAGGTGTTGTTTCAAACGAAAAACACCGCCGGACATTTCCTTTCCACAATAACGACATTTTACCTTCCTACTTGTCATGTCCAAAAGTGTGCAATGGTTCCATGCCGGGTCGCCACGTGAGACGGTGGAAGACTCCTCTTGTTGTCCACTGGGAGATGCCATACCTTCAGTCAATGCAAAGAGAATCCAAAGAAAATAATTTAAACAATCGAGGACCACACATTAATAAAAATACAAAATAATAACACCTCCTAAGCTTAAATCTGAGGAGAGAAAATATTTGTAGAGAAACAATATTAGGGGAGCACAAATTAATGAAAACAGCAAAAAAATCACCTCCTAAGCTTATATCTGAAGAGAGAGAAAATATATTGAGAGAGAAAGAGTCTTAGAGAGAGGGCGGACGATGGTGGGGTGCTAAACAATATTAGGGGGGCACAAATTAATGAAAACAGCAAAAAAAATCACCTCCTAAGCCTATATCTGAAGAGAGAGAAAATATTTTTAGAGAGAGAAAGAGAGCCCTAGAGAGAGGGTGGACGTTGGTGGGGTGCTAAACAATATTAGGGGGGCACAAATTACTGAAAACAGCAAAAAAAAATCACCTCCTAAGCCTATATCTGAAGAGAGAAAATATTTTGAGAGAGAAAGAGAGCCCTAGAGAGAGGGTGGACGATGGTGGGGTGCTAAACAATATTAGGGGGGCACAAATTACTGAAAACAGCAAAAAAAAATCACCTCCTAAGCCTATATGTGGAGAGAGAAAATTTTTTTAGAGAGAGAAAGAGAGCCCTAAAGAGAGGGTGGACGTTGGTGGGGTGTTAAACAATATCAGGGGGGCACAAATTACTGAAAACAGCAAAAAAAAATCACCTCCTAAGCCTATATCTGAAGGGAGAGAAAATATTTTTAGAGAGAGAAAGAGAGCCCTAGAGAGAGGGTGGACGATGGTGGGGTGCTAAACAATATTAGGGGGCACAAATGACTGAAAACAGCAAAAAAAAATCACCTCCTAAGCCTATATCTGAAGAGAGAAAAAATATTTTTAGAGAGAGAAAGATAGCCCTAGAGAGAGGGCGGACGATGGTGGGGTGCTAAACAATATTAGGGGAGCACACATTAATAAAAACAGCAAAAAAAAATCACCTAAGCCTATATCTGAAGAGAGAAAATATATTTAGAGAGAAAGAGAGCCCTAGAGAGAGGGCGGACGATGGTGGGGTGCTAAACAATATTAGGGGGGCACAAATTAATGAAAACAGCAAAAAAAATCACCTCCTAAACTTATATCTGAAGAGAGAGAAAATATTTTTAGAGAGAGAAAGAGCCCTAGAGAGAGGGTGGACGTTGGTGGGGTGCTAAACAATATTAGGGGGGCACACATTACTGAAAACAGCAAAAAAAATCACCTCCTAAGCCTATATATGAAGAGAGAGAAAATATTTTTTGAGAGAGAAATATACTTACCTTCAAAAATATCTTGGAGAAAATGGTCTTTACTTGATTGAGAGAGAAGAGAGAGAGAGGAGAGAGTGAGAGAGTGTATGTGTGTTTGTGAGAGAGAGAGAGGAAGAAGCTTAGGAGAGTAGAATAGAAGAGAAACGAAAGGGGTGTGTGAGAGAGAGGAAATTTTCGGTCAAGAGGTCCCAGTACCAAAAAGCCAACTTGGCTTTCCCCCCAAAACACTTTAATTTGAAATTGAAATGGCTCCAAACCGCTCCATACCGGGTTCGGCCGATCCAACCCAAAATCGCCCAGGATCGGCCGATTCGGCCCGATCCTGGCGATACTGGGGCATTCCGACCGATCCCGGCTGGGTTCGATGCACGGGGGATCGGGATCTGGTCGGACCGCCCGAAAACCGATCGGATCGGGCGATCCGATCCCCGGCGATTCGGCCCACCTTGCTAAGGGGCAACCGAATGGTTGATGGGCGTGCTTCATTCTTACAGCGCCATTCTTTATTAAACGAGAATTCGCCATGCTGTCACAGTAGCTCTGTATCAGTATCCTTGTCATATTGGCCTTTTGGAGAGTTTAATTGAAAGGTGCAATTATCGTTGGAACACTTTCGTCATCGCGGAGGGAGAAAGAACTTTGGACTTATGGGCTTTTCAGAGGATTTCCAATTTGGCCATCTATGGCTGACTAGACGATGAAGTGTCCTTGGACGAGCTACATTGCAACCATTCTTTCGGTGATGAAAAATATCACCTCTCCTATTGCTACAGGTTTCTCATGAAGACCTGGCGAGATCTGGCCCGAGTAGGCAAGAAAGAGTTGTCTAATACTATTAGAGTGACCCTGAACGCTTGGGTTCGATATTTCTATAATGGGCCCTTCTACTTATACAAAGAGTTTGCTGACCCGTCAAAGTCCCTTGATCAGTATACAGAAATAGAGATAAAAGTTCCGACATCATCCTCGCCACGCATATGCAGCTTAAAAGGGGTGGAACTCTCGTGATCTTCCGCCTGTCACTTGTTTAGTAACCTATCTTGCCTATTGGCTAGCCACATTTGTTATCCGTTGTGGTGAGGAGGGTCTTCTCTATGCGGAGTTTATTTACCTGGCATGTTTAATGGCTTACGGGCAAAGGGTAGCAGTTGCTCTTGTGGCATTGGCCAATATATATCATTCCTTGGGGGGTCTTGACCACTCATTCATCGTTCCAGGATAAGAGTATTATGCTGCTCACTCATTAGTTGAGTGCTTGGGCTGGGTTGTTTTTCCTTGAATTCTCATAGAGATCCGCATCGTCGAAGCCAAGGATGGTAGTATCGGTCGAAACGAGTTCGGACCTGCTACAGTGAGCAAGTTCGAAACTTAGAAAAAACTTTTTTAATGGTTTCGGGTGAAATCGATACCGGTTTCGCTCGAAACTTACCTGTTCGGTCCGAAATCGGATGGTTTTGGCTGAAACCGGACGTCTTCACTATATTTTGTGCCTTCTTTTAAATGTTTTAAACCGGTTTCGGTCGAAACCGAAATCAAAACCAAAACTGGTACGTTTCAGTTTCGGTCCTGGCCGAAACTGGTACCGAAGCCGGTACTGCCATCCTTGGCTGAACCCCATGGCTGCTTTGCAATTTGCATTTTGCGACAAGCCTGATCAAATATGTTTACCCAATTTGTTGGCGTGCGACGGGTTTTATCTTTTGTTCCCATCAAATGCAAGGTAGGGTTGGAATTTGATCATAGCCGTCACCTTTTCCGGCCGTTGTGGCCGAGCATGATCATTGTATTGGAAAATTTTCAATGCATGAGGAGGTTTCACCCTAAACTTGCATCGAATGGGTGCATTGTACCTGTATGAGTGTGTTGGTGCTCCGTCGGGTGGTACGATCTTTCTCGAGTCTTATTACCCGCATTGATTTGCTCAGGATTTTCGGTATGATTAGGGGATACCTCCAAATTTTGAATTCCCCATGACTTCAAGGCAGAATAAATGCAAAGATGTGCATATGGTTTCAGTTGCATGGTTGGATTTCTTTTGCTGAACAGAAAAGGGTCTTTGTCCCATCCCCGCACAGGACCGCCACGATCGTTTTGATATCTTCTATGTTCGGTGGTGGTTCAAGAATAGCAGCCTCTTTAGACAGCCTGCCCACATGCTTTAAGAGAAGTTGCAGAGCAGTTGTTGCGCAAGGAGGATTTGCCTCCCTTATTTCTTGATTTGCATTTTATCCGTGCTTATTTTTCCTCGGATATTGACAACATTAAAAGAATCGTCGCCACATGGGAACGGGAGAAGCGATCCATCCCGGTGGACCGGGCCTCATATAACGGGCAGATCAGGCCTCTAAAGGGGTCTTTCACTAAGACCTATGTAGCCCCCTCTTCTTCTTAACAAGGCTCTGCTCCTAGCTCGTTGCGAGCTTATTCATGGTGGGAGCATTTTTGCGTAGATTGCAGGTTGAAGAAGAAAGGATATTTGATGAGCCGTTTGTCAGAGGAACACCAATCATGCTATCAAAGGATGGAGGGCCCATAGTATGAATGCTATTGGCATCGTCGCCCCGGTGGAATACGTCTCTCACATCGAAGAGGCACATACGTTGAGAGACATTATTGAAACTATGAGAAAAGTGGCTCGTATACTTGGGGTGAAGCCGAAGGCCATAGTGTAGAAGCCACTTCAGCATTTAGGCCCTTCTAGCAAAGCATTATGTCTACCATCCTTTTTTTTGGCTGATATGTATGTATGCCCTCACGTTTGTTTGATGGGCCCTCTCCCGTTTTTTGTAACACTCTTTTGAGAATCAGGGTGATGGCATTCCTTTTGTAGGAGGTACCCCAAGTGACGAGCCTGATGTGCCTTCAGCTTCTTCTTCGAAAAGGTCGAGGGATGAAGACTGTGAGGGGGATGACCGACCCGCTTCTCACCTGCGAACCGGAATAGAAACGCCTAGTGATGGCGAAACACTGAGTGAGGAGTCAATTCATCCCTGCGTTGAAGTTTGTCTACATTCCTTTTATTATTGGTGTTTTGACCCCCTTTGTTTCATTTCAGGTCCTCTATATGCTGGAGGGCAATGGCCTTTTTCCCACCCCCAGGAGGCGAGCCTGTACAACCCGAGATGTATGAGGGTAAATTTAGCCTCGAATGGCTGGTCCATCTGACTGAGGATTATACGCCAGTCATCGACACTCCTCGACCCGACAGGGTTGAAGATTTGTTGAATCATCCTCTTGGTATGGCGTGCTAGCCTTCTTTTTTAGAATTTTTAGGATATTCTCTACTTTTTAACATCAATTACTGTTTGTGTTGTAGGAGAACAAGGTGAAAAGGCTCTGGCGCCACGTACGGGGTAAGAAAGCCCTCAGTCTGGCTCTGGTGAGGATGCTCTAAGTTCCTCTTTTGATGGTGAGGACTTTGATTCTTCTTGTGACAGCGAGAGGGCCGACTCTTGTTCTGAAGAAGCGGATCCTGACCGCTTATCTGATACCTAGGACTCATGTACTTCTTAGAATTCGTCTGAAAGTGGAGAGATAAGCGATACTTCAGGTCATGGTTTGACAAATCGAGATGGGACGTGGTGAACCGCCCGTCCCGTGCCAGCCACAGACTAGGACGACCAGTCTGTGGGATGCAACCGGGACGCTTTATATATTATTTTAATTTTTTTATATTGAATAACACTTGTAGGTCGGTTGGTTGAGCGCCCTCACGTTTGAACGTGAGATCCTCGGTTCGAAACGTGTCTTTCCCATTGTTTTTATTCGATTTTTGGATAATTATTTAAAAAAATATTTCAAAAGATGTAAGAGGCGGGATTTGAACCGTGGACGTTCGTTTAAACTTCACATCACTTAAACAAATGAGATAGGAAAACATTTGAGTTATTTTATATTAAAACACACACACACACACACACATATATATATATATATATATATATATATATATATATATATATATATATATATATATATATATAATACGCTTTTCTGTCTCGGTACGCAACGGTACCGACCCGTACCGTACCGTCCCAGTGAAAGATCGGGACGGACGGTACGGACGGGTCGTCAAACCTTGCTTGAGGTAATTATACAGACGGCCTATTGCCTTTACCTGTCTATCTTACCACCTTGTCATTTGTCCCTTGCTGTGGATTTTGCAGCTGAGGACTTGGCTGCCTTTATGAATATGTTTTCCCAACTCATCAAATCCGGCTTCAATGAAGAGCTTCCCGATTATCATGATAAGTTGGGAGTCAGAATTGATGGTATGGTTGATACGTATGGCCGAGGATGGCCATGCAGATGGGAGAGCGTCAAATATCAACATCCCACCCTTCGCAGTAGGATTTCTAGTTTGCACCGCCAGCCTGACGGAACCTGGGATCGATGTTCCTCTATGTGAGTATCTTGACCTAGGCTTTTTGGCCTGTCTTTTTATTCAAGCTGCTCATCCTTCTTACATTTGCGTGGACACAGTTGGTAAGCAACCCGCGACCCAACTGGCCCTTGGCACCTTAGATGTGTTTGAGCAAGATATGTCGGAACGAACCCCACTGATGAGATCAGAGAATATCGAGACATTGGACGTTGACTCTTTGTCTCCGGCGAGACTTCCTACTATGGCTCCTCATGTCGAAGGTAATTCTTCGAATGGCTATATGTGTTGATGCTTATTGCATCAGAATTTTTTTCTTGGAGTCGGGCATAACTCAACTATTGTATATATCCCCTTTTTTCAGCCCTCCTCTTTTGATGTCATCAGAGCCAATGGTGGAGGCTTGTATGGCCATGCAGTCGCATGAAGTTGCCGGAATACCTTGCAAGGGCAGATCCGTCCTTCCTGAGACCTCTTCTTCCGTGGAGCCAACTCTTCCCATTGCCACTGTAGAGAGGAGTGCCGGAGGATCATGTATTTTCTTTTTCCATTTCCGCCGCCATCACTATTGCGAATATGCTCTATTGAGTTATATGTGCCCTCTTTCATTTGTAGAGGGTACCACCACATAGGCTCAGCCAATGGAAGATCTTCCGCTGTTATCTTTGAAACTTCCTGTTGTTGCAGACAATGCCTCTGATTTGCATAAGGAGGTTGCTTCGAGGACTGAGCCTAGCCCCAGTTTTGCTCCAAGTATAGCCTTGGGAATGCTGGACTAAATCTCTGCTCCCTCCTTTTTTTTTTCAAGTGTGGTGACGCTCACTTCTTTTCTTTCCATGCCTTAGCCTTTTTAACCCTAGCTCGTGAGATCTTGAAGGACACTTCAACATTTCCTGCTCTCGGTGTCGAGTGACCCGATATTCTGCAACCAGAGAGATCGCAAGTAGGTCCTGATGTGGCCACGATGATGATTGAAAATTTGCAACCCTTGCTTTAGCAGGATCGTCTCCCCTCAAAGGAGAGTGCGAGGAAGGCGCTTGAGGTGTACACCCAAGGATATCATGGATGCAGTCTTCCCAAAAAGGATTGGATGTCTACCTTGGCAACCCTCTGGGGGTATTTGCTTACTTCCACGCGCTCTAGGAGTGGAAGGTGAAGACTTTGGCAGTAATGCAGTAGGAGAAAGGGAAACTCTCTGAGTTGGGCATAGCCCTTGTTGAGAAGGGCATCTTGGTTGAGGTAGCTCGCACACGTGGCTGGGAAGTGCTAGACGAGGCAGAGGCGTTGAAGCAGGAGGCGCAAGTTTTGATGGAGAAGGTCTAGAGTTTGTTGGCGGCCTCAAAGGAGTGTGTGGAGGAAGGGCGTCTAGTGTGGGCTGAGGCGGAGGCTCTTTCTCGTGACTTCGCTGCGACCAAGGAGGATAGCGTCTCAAGATAGGCTCAAATTGCTGAATTGGAGAAGACAAAGCCTTGACTGTCTTAAAAAAGCTTTTGAAGATAATAGCTAGTGATTTTTTTTTATTATGGGACACTTGTTTTATCTGATTGTTTGCATCTTTTACACATAGCTATGAACTTCTTTTTGTTTTGTTCAGCATTCATCAATTTGAGAGTTAGCCCCGGGGGTTTGTCTCGGGCTCCATCTTTGTTGATGAAATGACAGAAAACATGGATAGTCTCGGCAAGCTTCCTATTGTTGTTGTCATCATTTTTTTTACGAACTTCACCGTCCTTATCGGTTTTCGCTAAAGCTGACCCTCTTTGACTTTTTCCTGTGCATCCTCGTGGGTTTTCACATCACATCGAGAGGTTGTCCATTTTTGCTTGAAGGGCCCTTCTGGGTTTTCACTTCAGTCGGGTTTAGTGGCACTTTTTGCTCTCAGATACTCCCATAATGTGAATAGTTGGTATCGTCAGGGCACCTGTATTTTATGCCTTTCTTTTTTTTTGAATACCTATAATGTTGGTGGGACAGAAAGGGAATTCATGAATGAAGTTTGACCGGTTGGCTTTGATAGCTCGAGAAGCCAAGAGTTTGGAGTTGGGATTTGGAGGACAAGTCGACCTTAATGGTTTGTAGCCAGGAGTTGATTTTGGGTTGACCGACTTTGGCAGTTTATGGTGAATGCTTTGAGTGTTGGCTGATCGGCCTCTTGGCTTGTGGTCATGGGCTTGAAATTGGTAGATCGACCTTGATGTTTTTTGGTCAGGTTTGAAATGGGTAGACCGATCTTGATGGTTTATAGTCATAGGTTTGAAATGGGTTGACCAACCTTGATGGTTTATGGTTACATGTTTGAAATGGGTGGACTGACCTTGATGGTTTGTTGTCATGGGTCTTGAAAGTGGGGTTGATCGAGCTTGGTGGTTTTATGGCCAGGGAATGGATTGACCGACCTTCGTGGTTTGTGGTCAATGAATTTAAAATTGACCGTCCTGCATGGTTTATTGTCAAGGAATACGGATTGGCCGACCTTGGGGGTTTGTAGTCGAGGAATATGCGTTGAACGTCCTTCGTGCTTTGTGGTCAAGGAATATTGATTGACCCGGATGGTTTGTGGTCGAAAATGTAGATCGACCGACCTTGGTGGTTTGTGGCCGTGAGACTATGTTTGCTTTTTTTTTTTTTTGAATCGGCTGACCTTTGTGGTTTATTAGCCAAGGTTGTTTGGAGTGACTTCAATTCTGACGATCATGGTGGGGCCATATATTGTAGGCAGGTGTCCTGCATAAGTGTACTGTGGTGGGATTTCTTTTCTTTTTTTTATAACGTTACTAGCTCCATTGCCCTTTCAGGTTTTTGTCGAAGTTGGCCTCTTTTAGTTTTTTCTAATGCACTCTTGCGGGTTTTCACATCGAGGGCTTACCCATTTTTGCCTGATATGCCTTTTCGAGTTTACACCTTAATGAGGTTTTATTGGCCTTTTTGCCCTCAGCTTCCCTTGTAAAGTGAAGGGTTAAGTTTGTTGAGGTGCCTCTATTTTAAGCTCGATTTTTTTTTGAACCCACCCTTAGTCTCTATCGGGAATGAATATGTTCCGAGATGCTTGTAATGTGAATTCATGCTTTGACGCTTGAAAAACCTTCATATGCTTGCCATGGAGATGAGGAAAATGGCTAGTCTCGTTGAAGTCGACGGCAGTGTATGTGCCTCCCTCGAGACATTCTGAATAATATAAGGTCCACGTCAATTGGGTTGGAATTTGTCACTGGATCTTCCTGCCATGACCTCTCTTTTCCTTTATCATGACGACGTCACCATTTTTGAATGTGCTCGATTTCACGAGCTTGTCATAAGCTCGTGTCGTTCGGGCTTGGTATACACGGAGTTGCTTGTATGCTTTCAGTGTTTTGCCCTCCTGATTGGGTGACTACTCGAGTCTTCTTTTGACTTCACTTTGGTGTTGACCCGGTAAACCAAGACCCGGTAAACCGGTGTATACTGCAACGCGTTAGGATGCAAGCTCAATTTCAATTGGCCCCACTACTTCTGACCCATAGACTGGGAAAACGACAAGCAGTCGGTTGGAGTTTTATACACTGTCCTGTATGCCCCCAAGGCTTCATGCATCTTTTCACTCCAATTTCTTTCTTGCCCATTTACGATTTTGGCTAATTGTTTGCGTAGGGTTTTGTTGAAGACTTCTGCTAGACCGTTGGCTTGGCGATTATAGACTGATGAGTTTCTCCAATCAATATGAAACTTGGCAGCTAAGGCATATACAATTTTGTTTTTGAATGGCGTACCATTGCCTGACATGATCCGACTAGGGGTGCTGAATTTGTAGATTTTTCGATGTCTGACGAATTGGGCAATAGCTTCGCCAGTCACTTCTCGCAGGGGGATAGCTTCAGCCCAGCGTGAGAGATAATCTGTAACGGTCAAGATGAATTTATGGCTTTGAGATGAAGGTGGGAATGATACCAAGATATCCATCCCCCATTCCGCAAATGGCCAAGTGGGTGCTGTCAGATAGAGAGGGTTAAGCGGTCTTCTAGGAACCGATCCAAATGCCTGACATTGATGGCATGTACGGGCGTATTGATTACAGTCCGTGTACATGGTGGGCCAGTAGAATTCTTTGGGCTTGATTCTATTTTTCATTTTGGCTCCTACTTGGTGAGCACCGCATAGTCCTGAGTGGGTCTCTTGCATTGTCATAATGGCTTCTCTTGGCGAGACAGATCGGAGGAGAACTGATCTATCTTTTTCATGGACTAGCCTAAAAAAGGCTACCCTCTATCTTATGAAGTCGCTTCATGTAGCAGTTGTATTGTTTAAGGTCGTTCGGGAGGAATCCACTCATTTTTTTATTTTTGTGATGGACTCCCGCCAGATTCTTCATCTAGCACACTTGGCATTAAGCTTTTGTGCTTGACGGTGATGCCGACCTCGTCCTTAGACGGGAGCTTTTTGGCCGAGGCCAATTTAGCCAGGACATCTGCGTGAGAGTTTCTTCCCCTGGGAATGTGATCTATTCCAAAAAGATAGAATCTTTCTTTGAGCCTAGTGACGGCGTCATGATAGGGGATTAATTCTGACTTCTTTACGTCATAGTTGCTTAGGATTTGTCGGATGACGAGTTGCGAGTCTCCGTAGACCTTGATGCACTTGATATCCATGTCTAGGGCCATTTGTAGCCCGACAATCAGAGATTAGTACTTTGCCTCGTTGTTGGTCAATGGCTTCATGAGAGCACAAGAGTTATGAAGGATTCTTCCTTGGGGAGTTACAAAACTATGCCCGCCCCAAATATGAAGTCTATGGTGTCATCCGCCTTTTTGACTGTTCTGGAGGCCCCATCAAAATCATGGTTTATAAGGCGACCAAGGTAGTGGCCCACCGTCTTACTGCTTAGGCGACAAGGCGAGGCGCCTAAGCGAAGCCTAGTTTATGTAACAAAATACACATCATGAGGAGCACTTGTCTATATTTTCTACCATCATACCATGCACATTTTATCTTCAATAAATACAAAAGAACTAGTAGCAACTATTTACCAGATATACACATGTAACTGATGTAAGAAGGCAATAAAATAGAAGAAATAACAAATATTAAAAAAATAATGATAAGAGAATCAATTGAGAATATGAACAAGTGAACATACCTATTAATCAAAGTGTAATGTTCAAACTGAAACATTCCTAAGAAAATAATAAAAATCTGAGCATATCTACTAACAGTCTAACATAATGGTCTTAACTCTTAATTCATCACTTGTAAATTGTCAAACATAGTCATTACGTCAAATCAGTTTTGAAAAAGAATAAACATTAATAATCTAAATCCTAATGCCAAAACCCATGTCCTGATCAAGAGAAGCCCCAGCAAGTGGATCCCCATATGCTCTTTCTCTATTGTCAATGTCATCATCATCTTCTTTATCGCTCTCATCTTCATGCAAGTCAGCATCATCTTCAGAGTTTTCTTCAGCATCTACTCACTCATGTTCTTCAACATCTTCTTCGTTTCCTTCGAAATCATCTCCTAAAGCATAAGAACTTTGAGTTAAAGCACTGCTTGTTCCACTTCTACGAACTCTTGTCCTTCGAGGTCGATTGGGTCCATCAAGAAATTCTGATGCTTCCAATACAGCATCAACATCGGCGCAACGAAGATCACTACTTTCATGAACTAAGTCATCATTTAAAGACCTCCCAGTCATCCACTGACTACTCCAATCCAAATCATCAAAACATATTGGATCATATTTCTCAGGTTGCATTCTTCTTTCTTTGAATCTCTCTTTCAATCTGCAATTATATTGGATGTACACAAGATCATTAAGTCTCGTGTTCAAGTTTGTTCCTCTTTTTTGTATGGATCTGAAAACACAATGAAATAAAGATATTTTACTATTTAATATATAAAATCTAAATGTTAACATTAAACTAATGCCTTAAATACTTACGAATTCAAATGTACTCCAATTACGTTCATAAGCAGAAGATGTGCAACTAAGACCAAGAATACGAAGTGCTAGTGATCGAAGCTCTGGTGTCTCGGCACCATAAATACGCCACCACTCAACTGTAAGAGATTAATGCAATATCGATGTGTTATATAAATATATTTCTAAAAATAAAATACAAATTAAATAACACACAAGAAGTCAAGTGCCCAGTTGTTTTCTATCTCGATGTCTGCTTGCTACAGGACTCCCAAATAAGCCTCTAGTAGTCATGTATAACTCCATCTGATCACTTATTTTATCTTGAATATCTATATCTTTCACCATTCTTTGGAGGCACTCAAGGAATGCTGATTCAAACTTTGCAACTGCTTCTGGATCATCCTCTCTAACAGGAAAATACTTGGTAGGATTGAGAAAAAAGTCTGCTGCATGTAATGGCCGATGCATTTGTGCCTCCCAACGCCTATCAATGATATCAAGGATGGGCTTATAGTCACTTTCCTTATTTCCAAAGTTATCAATAACTTTCTCCGTTGCTTTCTCCATGGCTGCATAGATATACCCCATTGCTGGTTTTTCATCTCCATCAACTATTCCCAATACTTGAACTAGAGCTTGAGAAGCTCTCAAATAATCCTCCACTCTATTGCAAAATTCTTCTGCCAAAACCACACTTGCAATTTTCTTCCCTTGATTTTGTTTTGCCCATATACTATTATTCCAACTATCAGACACAAATAATTGCCTCAGTTTATCTTTAAATGTGTATAGACTCTGAAGAGTAAGAAAAGCGGAGGTAAATCTAGTGACACCATATCTAACTATGTCTCTTCTATTGGTCATCTTTCTCATTGTCTCAAGCAAACGTGTATGACTATAGATGAATGAAGTGACTGATGTAGCTTGAGAGATTGTTTTCTTGTACTTCTTCATCTTACATATATCTTCTAACATCAAGTCCAAGCAATGAGCAGCACAAGGAGACCAATACAATGTCTTTCTTTTGTCCATCAATAAAGAACCTGCAGCAACATTAGCAGAAGCATTATCAGTCACTACTTGTACTATATATTCTTCTCCAATATTTTCAATATGTTTGTCAAGTAGCTGAAAAATCAAATTTGCATCCTCTCTTTTATCTGATGTGTAACTGATTCAATAAAATATGTTCCATCTGGACAATTGACAAAAAAATTCATCAAATGTCTTCCTCGTTTATCAGTCCACCCATCACACATTAAAGTGCATCCATAAGTCTTCCAAGAAACTTTATATTCATCATACAAGGCTCTAGTATTATTCACTTCAGCTTCTAATAGAGGCTTCCTTAACTTGTGATTGCTTGGAGGTCTGTATCCTGGCCCAAACTACCCTATAGCTTCCACCATGACTTCAAATGCCTTCAATCTTGTAGCATTTAAAGGTATTCCTGCCATATAGAACCATCGAGCTACATATTGATCCACCTTTTGCTTATCCTCCTTTTTGTATCGATTCTCCATTGTTGTCTGATAAATACCCTTTCTTCTCTTGTCCACTACTTCTTCAGGAGTTTGTCTCATGTAAGTATCAATAGGCCCTCTAGTTTGTGCTTTCCTCTTCTTAGCAAGGTCATTTACATTGTGCTGAGATGAATCACCTTTGTTCATCACTTGTACCGAATCTTCATCACTATCATCCTCTGCTTCATTTTGATCCCCTTATGTTTGAAAGTCAATCAGAGGTTTTTTCTTCTTATTTTTCATCATGTGGTTGTACAACTCTGTAGCAATTGTTGCATTAGTCTTTGGACACTTGGCAACGTCTCCAAAGCCTCCAATTAAGTGTTGCTTTTGTCTTTTAATTCCACCTTTTGAGACAAACCCACCAAGGTCACATTTAACCTTATTCTTGTCATTTGGATCTGGCCAATAAGCATATTTCTAGCCAGGGTCATTGGATTATGCCTTAAGTTTGGAATGACTTTCATCGATACTTGGTGTACTTTCCTCAATAGATTCAGGCATTCTACAAGTCAAAACAACACATCAAAAACAAAGATAAAAGGACCCAACAAAAATGAAAAATGAAAAAACATGTTGCAGCTGCTTCATGACCCTGCAAAAATGAAAAAAAAATGGAGAGAGAGAGAGAGATAAAAGGACGTTGGTTTATAAGCAGCCAAAAAATAAAAAAACAAAGAGAGATATTGGCAGCATGTTGCGATTGGAAAAGAGAGAGAAAGAGAAAGAGAGAAAGAGAGAAAAAGAAATAAAAAGATGGAAGTAAAAATTGACAGAGGCTTTTGGAGAGAAGTTGTGTTAAAAAATTCAAAATCAAATCGTATACATACCTGTCACACAGCCTTCTCACAGTCATAGCCAACCCCTGTTGCAGACCTAAACAGAGCCAGGAGATATCTAAAAAAGCGGCAGGTCTGTCCTAAAAAAAAAGACCAAAAAAACTATTAAAACAAAAAACTAAATAGTTAACATTTAAAACTTGTTTGATCTTTGCAAGATAAAATAAACATACCTTTGTTTTCCCTGTTTGAGTGGTCCGGTATCTGGCTTTCTGCTGTTCCTTGTGCAATCTTGCAGTTGCAGACTTGTAGGTGGAAAAACAACCATGGAGGAGCAGAGCGTGTAATGTTTAAATGCAGCAGGGTTGTTTCTCAACCGGGAGGAGTCCAAGTGTCCAACGGTGATTAGAATCATTAGATGGATCGGAGTGCTGTAGTTACTTGGTAGACTAGACTCTAAACAAGGCAAGGCACATTGGGAGGAGTCCAACGGTGGTTGGGAAGTGGGGAATAGTAACTAACCTTTTGGGTCGTTTCCTATTCCGATGCTTTTTATCTTTTTACCAAAAAACACACTAAACTTTTAGGAAGGAAATAAATGGCGCCTTCACTTCTCGCCAAGGCGGGCTGGGCGCGGGCAAGGCGCGTTGGGCGGACCAAGGCGGGCCAGGCGCACGCCTTATCTCCATGCTCGCCTAGGCGCCAACTCGCCCAGAACTTCATTCAGCGCCTTGACGCCTAGGCGTCGCCTAGGCGACGCCTTGAAAACAGTGATCAAAATATAACTCCCCAAAAGGGAGATTTTGTGTCAGGACCATGGTATGCCATCTCATTAGATCTTGTCGAGATCTCTGTCTTGGCGAGTCCGCGAGGCACGAGACGGTCCCTAGTAGGCACATCTCGGCGAGGGGTAGCTGTCTTGGGAATATAGTGGATTCTTGAAGAATTATTTAAATTTTATAAGGTATAATTTTAGATTTGTGTAACTTTTGATGCATATTGATATTAGTGCATGTGAAATTGAGTGGTTAGTATAAAAGAATTAGGATTTTCTTAGAAATATGCTATATATATGAAAAAATGTTTCGAAATTCCCGAACCCGATCTCTCGAGATTTTTTTGAGATATCTCCGAGATATCTTCGAGATCTCTTCTCTCCAACTCCCCCGAGACGAAGCCGAGATCCGATATGGCAAACCATGGTCAGGACATCCTTCTCTGATGATGATGAGGCATCCAGAGTTTGGTCTGGTGTACCTTGTTGAGGTACAAGTATCTCCTCATCTGGGAGTTCAGTGTTTAACAGAGAATCCTTCAGAACCGGGTGTGCTACAAGAAACTCATCCATTCTTTGCCCCTTGATTGTCTTCTGTGCAATGAAGGTGTTGTCAAACTCTATGAGCAAGAGAGCCCACTTTCTGAGTCTGTCGGTTAAGTAGGTTGATTGAGGAGAAACTTGAGGTGGTCACATTTTGATATTAGATCCACCTGGTATGCTAGCAAATAACGCCTCATTTTTTTGACGGCAAATATCAGGCTAAGCACACCTTCTCTATAGGATAATACTGATGTTTGGACCAACTAACTTTCTGCTAAGCTAGTACTGTGGTTGCTCTTTGTCCTCTTCATTGCTTTGGGTTAGAAGTGCCCCTATGGAGGCATTCATTGTGGCAATGTAGAGGATGAGGGGTTTCCCTTTGACAGGTGCCCCTAATACTGGTGGAGTAAGGAGATACTCCTTGATTTGTTCGAAGGCGTTCTGACACTCTTGGTTCTAGACAAATGGCGCCCCTTTCTTCATCATCCTACCAACTGGCATGCACCTTTCAGACAAGTTTGAGATGTACCTTCGAATATATGCGAGCCTTCTTTCTGAGGATCTGAGCTCGGTGATGTTCCTGGGCGGCATCAACTCCCTGATTGCTTTGATTTTGTTGGGGTCAATATCTATTCCCCGATATCGGACTAAGAAGCCGAGGAATTTGCCGTTGGATGCACGAAAAGTGCATTTCATGAGATTCATCTTGAGCTGATATTGTCGGAATCGCTCTAAGACTTGACGCATGTCAGCCAAATGATCCTCCCACTTTTTGGTTTTGACAATCAAATCATCGACGTAGCATTCAACAAGATCATAGAACATTTCGTCGAAGATCTTGGTCATCGCTCTTTGGTACATCGCACTAACATTTTTTAGGTCAAATGGCATCCTTTTGTTTTTGAAGAATCCCTTGGGGGATTTGAAATCCATATGGTCTTTATCTTTGATGGCCATGCGGATTTGATTATAGCCTGACGATTCGTCCATGAAAGATAAGACCTCATGTCCGGTGGTCATTTCGACCCCTGTTTCAAGAATTGGGATAGGAAAGTCGTCATTCAGGTATGCTTTGTTTAAATCTCGGAAGTCGATGCAAACTCGGACTTGGCCATTTTTCTTTTTCACTGGGACGATGTTGGCGAGTTACATAGGATACATGCATAGCTCTATTTAGTCTACATTAAGCATCTTGTTGATCTCAGCATTGACTTTAAGCTCCAGTTTGTGGCGGATGCGTCACTGGGATTGTTTGACCAATTTGACTGTTGGAATTATTGCCAGTTCATGTTTAGCCACTGAAGGGTCATGTTCGGGCATCTCTTTGTAAGTCCAGGTAAAGCAATCTTTGAACTCCAAGAGTACTTGCTGATATACTTACCTTTCTTCTTGACTTAAGAGTGCATTGATAAAGATTGGACGAGCATTGTCCGCACTCTCAAGATTGACTTCTATAAATTCATCTACAGTTGCCTGGTTGCCATCTTCAAGCTTGCGTGGTGCCGGCTGTTGATTAATGAAGTCTTTCTCTTCGTCAGTGTTGGCGACGTAAACATCGAGGGACGCAGCATTTTGTTCGGTCTCTTCTTGCTGAAGAGTTAACTTAGTTAGATTGTTCTCGATCTTCGAAGATTGGTCGAGCATGCCGGGAGGACGCTGTGTTGTCGTTTCTTCCCTCCTATCAGACTTGTCAAACTTGGCTGCATAACTTGTTTGACTGTTGGAGGGCGAGAGTAGCCCTACCACGTTGACAACGTGGTAGACTTGGAAATCGTCTTGGTGCTCGTATCTAAGCCCTCTTCTATCCTTTGTGGAGAAAGGTGGTTTCCCCCCGGCTTCTGAGGGGTACCACAGTTGACGAAAATATTCTCGTCTTGTAGAGTCTTGTATTTGGGATATCTTTTGGCTCCTACACATTTCCTTGATGTACTCGGGCATATCGTCCATTTCTTGGCTTGACTCTGAGACCGCATCGGTTGAGATATTCTAGTCGAAGACATCTTTAGGTGGTCCTCGTGGGATTATGTCCCCCTTATAGAAGACGATGGGTTTATCCCTCTTGTTTTTATTCTTCCGTTTCCTTTGATAGGAAACTATGAAGGTTTTGGGTTGCTACACCTTGTGCTCCTCTCACTTAAACGGGAGTTGCAGGCACCCTGGTGGCAGAGGGATACTCTTGTTGATGGCTCGGCTAATGATATTGGCCTCAAACTTGACATCCCGTCTCTCAGGACGAGTGGCCTTGGCATATGGAGTCCGAAGGCTCATCTGTGTAACTTGGCCCTTTCTTCATCGACCGTGAAGAGCTCTGACCCATCTTCCTCTCCTTCTGAGGATAGTTTTGTTTGCCCTTGTATTTGGTCTTGACAATTGGCGATGCGACGGGCTCTCCGAAACATAGGGTGGCATCCATCAGGTTGCACTCGTTTGGTTGAAAAGTAGCCCGATCGGCAAAAACTGTATATTATTCACCTTTCTTGGCGTACTTTCTACATTGATGCAGAGTTAAGGGAATGACCCAATTTTCATGTAGCTACGGTCTCCCTAATAGCACTTTGTATGACGTGTTGCAGTTTATGATATAAAAGGTGGCTTTAATAACAAAGCCATCTAGGATCACGTCAACTTTGCCAAGAGCGTCTTTTGAGTTCTGATTGAACTCAGAGATCTTCACGGCATTTACCTTCTGCCAGTAGGGCATCAAGTACATGGACTTGAATATCTTCAAGGGCATGATGTTGACAGCTGCGCCAACGTCTATAAAACCCTGGTTTAGTTCACGCCCGTTGATTTTTCCCTACATCTACAACGAGCGATTATGACATGAAGAGGATAGCAACATGCCCTTGTTAGAAAATGTGACGTTTGTTGTGAACGCTTTATAAGCTTGAGCTTGTAATTCAGCAGCATGAGCTTCATAATACTTCAGGCTCATGAAGGACTCTTATAAGTACTTTCCTTGGATCTTGCTCTAGGCAGTAGCTTCCCAAATAGTAACATTTGTAGGAAACCGCTTCATCTGCTGGAGTATTTTACGATCTGCCCGAGCACGAACCTTCTCTAATGGAGGAATCATTTCGGCCAAAGGATTTTGTGGGCCGCTCGCCGCTCGGCTTTTCCTTTTTTGGGGATTTCTCTGCTCTGCTCTACTTGCTTGGCCCTTCTTGGAATAATGGGACCAAAGATTCTTCTTCAGGCGGGGGCAATTAATGGGCAGTGTTACCCTTGCCAGAGGGGAGAGCCTGGTCAAGGAGTTTATCTTGTAGTGGTGGGACCGCAAGTTCTCCCTCCTCGTCGGATGGGTCAAAGTTAAAGATGCTGCCCCGTACCCCAACTGCAAGGATAGGGTCCGATTCTTCTCCTCGGAAGGTAATCACTTTATCCGAATCCATGGATCTGGGACTTTGGTTGTTGGGCACGTTTAAGTTCTTTCCTCGGCCTCATCCCCTTCCTCGACCTCGACCTCTTTCCTCCGCCTAGTAGCCTTAACGCATTGCCAGTGTAGCTTTTCGCATGGGTCTATTCACAATGAATTCAGTCTTTCGGAGTAGAGGTTTTCAGGTGGTGGAATAGGCACCATGTTGCATGAGAAGCTCTTGAACTTTTCATCTAGCTTCTCAATAGTGATTTCCTCCTCCTTATAGAATAAGGTCAAATCCTCAGGGATTGGGAGTTTCTCTCCCTCTTTAGCTCGTTGATACGCTTGACGGAGCCATGCTCCTCAGGCAAGTCTTGTGCTCCATCTCCTCCCAGGGAATGTATTTGTCTAACGAGATTGCCTGGGTATGATGAGAGGGAATATATTCTTTCAACTCGTCAACAAAATTTTGCAGCTTTTGGAGGGGAGTTAGTTTCCGTGGGGCTTCCACGGTGGCAACCTGTTCACCCTGCTTCTTCTACCTTCTTTAAGGTTCTTTCTTCTATTGCTTTGTTGTTTGTTGGCCTAGGCCTCCTGCGAAGAAGGCACTTTTGTATTTGACTTCGGGGTGGGAGTGTTCCCACAGTCGCGCTTTCCGATTTGAGTCGAGACTTTGACGTGCTTAGGTCGATAGATCTTCTTAGAAGTTACTCTGACCCAATCAGTTTCTTCAGATTTCCCCAAAAATGTGGCATTAATTGCTTGTGGCAACTCTTGAAAGTCGGTCGTTTGAAGGCCGGAGTTGCGGGACATCGAAGCCGCGTCGGGCTTCTTGCCTGCTTGTTTCTCTGTTTGTCTGTGACTCAACTTGGTGGACCCCATCTCGGCCCTACCTTTCTAGCTTTGCTTGGCGTCAGCCTTGGGATGTTCTTGCTTCACTTTGCCTTTTCGGCTCTGTGTACAGTTTGGTTTCGCTTTTTCTCTATGGGGTTTGCCTCTTTGGCCTCGCCTAGGGGACTGTCCGCGCATTGCTTGGTGCTTTGCTCAACACAATTGGTGACTTGACCCTTTGGGTCAGCTGGGAGTTGAACATGAAGTGTAGACCATTCCAAGTTCTAGAAGCGAGGATCTTCTTTACGTAGAATTTCTATGGGACGACTTTGGCCTAATGTCTTCTTAGCTGTTCCTCTAAGGCATTGCCTCACTATTGAGTTCCTTGAGCTTTGATTTCTTTTTTTTTTGGGATGAGGATCTCGATGTAGTCTTGCACCTCTGGGCACTCCCTGGTGGGGTGAGGCACCTTGGCATGAAATTTGCAATAAAGCGGGTGGCTTTTTGTCATTTCATTGTATTATGCGGGCTGGTCATGTACCATTATTTGGCCCTCTTTTAGGAGTGCATGAAAGATTTTTTTTTTGTGTGCTTGAGGTGGGAGCATTGATGAGAGGGACGCTCGCCTGGGTACCACAATGTGGATCTGCTTTGATTGGACTAGGCTCCTTCTGCCCCCAGCTCCAGGAATGTGATTGTGGCTGAGGCATGTATGGCATTTACATAGAAAATGGATTTATTCCCTGTATGGTGTCGCGGAGAAACTGCCAGACAATCATCTGCTTTAATTACCCCTTAGAGGATTAGACTCTCTGCGATGTCCCTAAAGACTGAGTAATCTTGGATGAGGTGGCCCATGGACTAATGGTACAGGCAATAGCTTTGTCGATGCATGGTGCTTGTCGCCTCTTAAACCCTTGGCACTCGGAGGTTTAATCACCTCTCTCTTAACAAATCTGGAAGATTTCTAGGACCCTGTGGCGAGGGAAGGAATATGGCTTCTACTGTGGTTAATCAACAGCTGAGTTTGATGACTCTTCAGATAGCCAACCTCTGGACCTTGGCATGGTGTGGACGCCCACTCGCTTCCCCCTTTTTGCATATATGGCGGGGTAAGTTTCCATGCATTTGGTAGAAAGGGAAACATGGCCAACTGTTGATCCATGTGCCTTAGAAATTGTAATAGCTCCCCTTGCTCTTCTTGCAACCGTATAATCTCTCTTTCAATTCTATGAATGCTCATTCAGACTACTAGACCTTCGGGCATTTTAGAGAAGATGCATCCAAGCATGGTATTTGGCCACCGGTGCGAAGGTCCGGCCTCTGATGCGTTGGTGCTGTTATGCGTAGCCGGAGCGGATTCAGTGGGTATCAGTCTCCTTATTGTTTCGGAGACCTTATGCTGTACATTGACAATGGCGTTCTGTGTTGGTCCAGCATGGGGCTGAGGCGGCCCCACTTGATGACCTTGCATATTAACGGTGCCATCTCGGATTTAGCCTCTTGACTATGTTTTTGAAAACATAGCATTCTTTTATGACATGACCTAACATGTGATGATATACGCAATAATTGGGTTCATTTGACTTTCCCACGTCTGTAGGCTTTTGCGTTTCTGGGAGGACTATCAGACGCTTCATCCTGCAGAGTTAAAAGAGCCCTTTGGTGTGTTCCTTCTTGAAGGAGTATGGTGTCTTTAAACGTTCCTCCAAGGGAAGCGCTAGTGTTTTGCCCTAGATTTCTTGTCATCGGCACTTAGATTTCCTTGATTCTTGCCATTTGTCGGAGAGAAATCCACTGCATTCACTTGTTTGCCGCTAGCATTGCGGTCTTTTGATGACCTACCTTTAGGTGAGGCGTAGCTAGGGTCTCGACAGCAGCCGAATTCAGTTGGTCAAAACCTTTGATATTGGTGCCGAGGAGTTTCTCGCAGATCTCCACAGCCAAGCCATATAGTGATAGCATCCTCTTTGGTTGGGGAATTATCACGACGCATGTTGAAGTCCCTGCAGCGCTTGATGAAGTTAGGGTATTTGGAACCGATCGAGGAATTTCCTCTGCATATCAGCCTAATCGACTATCGAATGAGGCTTCAACCTCGAGTACCATTGAAAGGTGGTAACCCGTCAGAGAAGTGGTGAAGCTGCGGAGGAGATAGGATTCGTCCAATGCCAACTTCCCCATGGCTGTCATATAGGAGGCCAAATGTTCTTGCGGAGAAGTTTGCCCATTAAACTTTTGTAGTTTGGGAGGTTTTGGACAGTCCATCGGCAGCTTTTTGAACTTGTGGTGGAGGGGATATGGCATACTTTACAAGTCTACAGTGGCGGCACTCTCTCCATGTTGAGCAAACTTGGCTTTCACAATCCGCTCGATCATTTCCCTTTGGGCCATCAAGTTTTCGGCCACAAGCATGTTGGACGATCTCATATTGGTCTCGGCGGGTGGGGCTTCAATTTCCATTGTTACTGCGGCCTTTGTCGCCGTTGCTGAGGTATTGGCGTTGGTCAGAGTGGCTTAGGAAGTATTCTCTATCGCTTGTGGTGCCGTTGGAGGCTACGACGGTGCTTCCCTCTCTCGCAAGATCTTCTGTAATAGGGCCTTTGGCTCCTGATTCTCACATTGTAGTTCTGCCAACGTGATGTCTTGGACATCTTCTTGTAGGTCGTCCCTTTGTCCCTACTCTTCATGTTGGTGGGCACCATGGATTTCTTCTGAGGCCTTGTTGGTCTGTGCCTATCCTTGTTGAGTTGGCGAGGCAATGGTAGAGCGATTTAGTTGCGCCATGGTTTGGGTAACCGTATGAGCTCTCCTTAATGTCGAGACCGGTGCGTTCAAGTCGTCATGTTCTTCTTTGGGTTGCTTGCCAGTCGTTGATGTGTAGCATGTGAAGATTCTGATGGTGTCCTTGCCCACTTGCACTATTCTCTTCTTCTTTGGCGGTTATGTCCTCGCTCGGGTTGGTGCCCCCAGCTTGTCAAAGATTGAGACCCGAGTTGATGACTCCCCCGGTAAGTTGTGATTCTCCACTTGGACTGGTTCTGGGTGGCAGGTTGCGTGCTGAGGCTTTTTGTAAGCCCCTTTGCGCTTTTGCCCCTGAGGGCGTGAAGTTTGTTATTTGCGGACTGTCTTGACCTTTGCTTGCTGTAGGTCCGACATCTGAATGGGCTTGCCTGCCGTGGCTCTTTGGAGAGCACGTGCCTCCTCGTTAATGACTGAAGTTTGCTTTAAGCAGAGGTGTTTCTTGTCCACTGTGTTGCTTCCTCAGCTAGGCTTGGAAGCTTTAGGTCGGGGCGCGTGCCCTCAATTTGATATCGGAGCGCCGACATTCTTCATTCCCGTTTTGTCTTTCCGAACTCGTCGGAGAAGTTCGAAGCACTTGGAGGTAGAGACTATGTGAGGTGCTTGTCTTGAGGCCCCTGGCTTGTCGTCGTCGAGCCGAATGCGGAGAACTCGGACAATGACAGTCTTGTCGGAGCGGGAAGTGGCTGCAGCGTTTCCCCTGTTGTGCAGGAGCGGCGTCGATGTTGATCTGGTTGACTGAAAAAGTTCGGCCAACAGTTGGAGCCAAAGGCTTGATGCCCTTGCCCTTCGTGGGTGGCGATGCTGCGGCAGTCGGCGCGGGTGCGACCGGCTTGTCCTCAGTTACAGAAACTATTCCCAAGAAGTAGGGCGATCTGGCGATGGCTGGGAAATCCCTGAATACTGTGGGAGTGGCCAGGTAGCCGAGTTTGGCATGGTTGGCAATAGCCTGGGGTCCGTAGGTGACTGCGAGTATGTTGCTGTTGTTGTTGGACAAGCGGTGGAGCGAACTCCCTTCCTCTTCCCTCCTATAGAAGGAAAAAGGCATCATGACCTTAGTGAAGGTGTGGAAGCTCTATGGCAGAGAGATGAAAGGCTAAAATAGTCTCACCGGGCATGTCAGTCTTTTTGGGCGCACATGGAATTTACTTAAACATAAATAGTGAAATAAATTAATATTTATGGGGCATGGGTGGATGGTTTTATTTATTTATTTTTCAGAAAAAAGGTGGGTGTTCATCTATGTAGTCATAGGCGCGCCTAGGCGCTCGCCTAGGGGTTTGAGGCGGTGAGGCGGTCCCAAACTGCGTCGCTTTCGCCTCAAACGCCTCACTCTTAGTCTTCTTCTTCTTTTGGTCCAGTCTTGGTTTAAACCCCATTTATTCAAGTCTTATCTTATTTGTATATATGTATTTTTGCCTCAAATCTTGATTATTGTTAATTTTATTGAAGTTTTTGATTGTATGTATATATATTCTTTGATATTTAGACATATATTTATATTTTTTGAATTGTATATGTATATTTTTAATAAAATGCCTCAAATGCCTGGGCCGTCGCTTAGGCGTTTGAGGCATGAGGCGACCCGTTGGTCGCCTCGGTCGTCTCACGCCTCATATTACATAGGTGTTCATTTATCGAACGGGGGTGCACATTGGTAAGTTGTTTAAATAGCATGTGCATGGTAAAATTTTGTGTGTTTGATTGTCAGATGATTTGAGTTCGGGTGTTGGACAATTTCCCACCGACCATAGTTGGTGTTTATTTACATCGGCTTAATGTCCGAACACCTTTGATTAACTGCCAGAAAGAACTAGACATCTTTACAATATTGGCCATGACATTTGGGAGATACACTCTTACTAACAACACCCACCACCCCTGGGAGATACAAACGGACGTATAGCCCTTCGACCCTCGGACGGATCGAGAAAACATTTTGGGCATAACCCGAATCCCTGAATGGACTCTTGCACAAATTCAAAAGATGTAGGGTATTTGTGAAATTCTTGAACATGTACACGGGAAAAAGTATCTTTATAGTTATAGGACTTCGCAAGATAGAACTATAAAATACATGACTTTTCAGCAAATTGTTAATTTACAGGATTTTTCTGCAAAAATGCAGGGCATATCTTCATTTATTGAGGATTGCAAGATTTTTTTGTAATCACAAACCATTACAAGGGATTTCTCGTAAATTTGCGGGGTCTTTTCGTAATTCTCGATTAATTCTGAAAAATTTATAGAAATATATTACATGCACACAAACTCGAGGATGCATATGTAAGAGCGCGGGCATATATGCAACATACCCTCCCTCCGGGCTTGGACACAAAAAGCACAAGTGGAGAAAATCTTTAAGTCTTCTGCTCCTCAGGTGAGTTGTCCGTAGGTTCCTTTTGTCAGTGTTTTTGAAATGAGGCCCACAGGGTCTATTTATAGGGGTCAAGGGGTTGTTAGGCCAATTTGAGCCCACTTGGACTGGATAGGTTCCTGCTGGAGGGGTACCAGGACCGGATAGGTTCCCAAGGGAGCCTATATGAGAACGCAATCTCTGAGAGAACTGTGATCAGAAAGCTGTCTCTGAGTTGACCACATTTCGACAAATCGCAAAGGGGGTATCGGGACCGGATGTGTCCCTTTTTGGAGTGGATTGGGACCAACTAGGTCTAAAAGGAGGGCACCCGGACTGGATAGGTCTCTTTGCGAGTGGTTTGGGACCGGAAAGGTCCGAAAGAAGGCTACCTGGATTGGATGGGTTTTTTTGGGGACCTACTCGGACCGGATTGGTCCCTATGGGAACGCGGTCTTTGAGGACACCACGATCAGAACGCGGTGCCTGGTTTGATCTTGTTGCTATATGGACCTATCCGGTTTGGGTGGGGTCTAGGTTGAAGTGTCTGATATTCTTAAAGCCCACCGCTCCCTCTTCCTTGCTGGTAGCCGCTCTGTCCCACCTGATGTCATGCCACCCTCTGCACCTACCTCCACTCTCATGCCAAAAAAATCTCCTCTGAGTAACTTCCACCTTTTTCACCATTGACTTGGGGATCCTAGAAATAGCTAGGAACGGTAAAGGCTATGCAACATTGATTTGTATAGAACCAACCTACCTCTGTAGGATAATAGCCTCGCCTTCCAACCAGAGAATTCCCTAAATAAATTTTAAATTTGTACCCACTGGTTGAAGCAAAAATAGTGGATATTACAAAAACTGGCCATTGTTGAAAGAATTGACCTCCATATTCCTTGTGGGGCAGATGTGCATATATGACTTGATGATGTTGGCAGCTGCTAGTAGTTGCCCATATGAGATGGTGGAATTGTTTCTTTCTTGCAGTATATTACTTGAGTATGTTGTTGGTGGCTGAATATCTGTGTTGCAGTTTATCATTAATTTTCTTTTGTTCTCTTACATTCAACCATCGTGACTTGTTAATTTGGTTTGTTTCATCAGATTGATAGAACCTAAAGCCATTGTTTTTGAGTGCGGCCCCAATTGTGGTTGCGATCCTGGCTGTGTAAATCGAACATCTCAGCAGGGATTGAAATATCGTCTTGAGGTTGTCACTAATTTATTTAGTTTATCTATGTTGTTTATTCAATGGACACTTGGTTCCTCTTCTTATGTTAATGTTTCTTCTGTGCTTGCACCATGGGCTCAGGTTTTCCGAACTCCTAAAAAGGGATGGGCTGTCCGATCATGGGATACTATTCCTGCTGGTGCACCTATATGTGAATACACTGGAATACTTACGATGACTGATGATATAGATAGTGTATCTGAAAATAATTTTATATTTGAAATTGATTGTCTGCAGACCATGGAGGGCCTCGATGGTAGAGAGGTAATTCCTATTCACGAATACTTCCTCTTTTATTGTTTGAACTTCATTTTCTTTCTTTAGTATTTATCCTATGGTATGCTCTGCTGTATTATTATCTTTGTTTCAACATTTTGAAGAAGGAAAATCAGTACATGGAGAAGCACTATCCTCACATCTTTAGGATCTAGTTTTGGGACTGGCGGGTGTTTCTAGAGAGCTGTGTAGTGATTCCATTTAAAAGATGAATTGTTACTGAGACGTACAAACCAAATTGAAGTATTGCATTGTGATACCGTTTCCTCTTGTGGTTGTCTTTTGGAAGATGTTGACCATTCTATAATTGCTTGTCCAATACAGTTGTGTGGTTCAGGGAATTTGTGGACTATTAACCTCCTTTCTAGTTAAGTTTATTGCCCATTCAACAGATATGGATTGAAATAAAAAATGTGTACTTTAAATGACACTGTTGCAAGAAAGCATATCCCCAGTCTCATCCCTCTTAAAGCATGCTAGAATATTTGGAGGGAACTCAATGCTTGTGTCTTCCGGCATAGAAACATTTATGTGTAGAATACTTTGAAGGTGCTTTTCGCTTTTTGCATCGATAAGATCTTCCACCCTCCTTGCAGGAGCATCATTTGGCCCTTTACTTAAGCTTGAAGTGAAGTTGAACCTTTCTTTATCGACAAACATGAGTCCTTCATTGATTTCACAACTTTCTCATTAGGTGTGCTATTTTCATTTTTAGTTGCACTTGTACATTTTATGATCTCCCTTATTTCCATTCAGCGAATTTAACATTTCTCTAGCTGTCTCTTTCTTAGTATCTAGGCATTTCTTCATATCATTGAACCTTCGTGTCAAATGTCCTTCTGTCCTTTGAGCTCCATTCAATATTAAGTCATTTTCACCTGGCTAACACACCTACTTCCATCTAGGATTATTGGACTTGGCCCTCTTCTTCGCTTCCATCTTGGAAGTATAATTACATTCCATGATAGATTATGGCACAGAAGTTCAGCGCATACTAAATTTATTTTAAAAAAATAAAATAACATTTATTTTAAAACAACAGTATCTCAATGGGCACACTTCAGGGGGAAAGCATTTATTTTAATGACCAGGGGAACCTACCCCCGCCACCAACTTTAGTGTGTGGCTGCTTTGGACCTACGAACGCTACTATTTGTGCGTCATGAAGTTCGCTGGCTGGGGAAAGGGGCAGGTTTGGCTAAAATCCCCGAGTGGTGCTGTCCAGACTTGAGTGACTGGCTGGGGAAAGGGGCAGGCTTGGTAAAATCCCCGAGCAGTGCTGTCCAGACCTGGCTGGTGAAAGGCGCAGGTTGGGAAAAATCCTAGAGAGAGAGAGAGACGGTCAGTCGTGCGGTTGTCCGGCCGGTTCGTTCGTTTGTCCCTCTCACCCTTGGCACTAAGAGTGGCCTTATCTTGCCCTCTACCTTGCATGTTCCTACATTGTCTATGAATATCTTATCTGTTAGCAACATCACCAAGTGCTTAAATTGTTCATTGGCCTTTTTCCTTGATCATTGTGTTTTCCAAGACCTTCAGACAAGGCAAAGGATTGGATTGGATGTGAAGTAGGTGATCTCTATTTCTTCGAGCTAGGAGAGGGTGTGGCTCTTAAGTCTAATGTTGGTAGAGATGCTAACCATCAAAAAGGTTGATTCAACTGTGGCACTCCCATCTTGGTCATTTTTCTTTTCTTGAGAGTCTTGTTTCCTACATTGTGTAATCAAGTGACTTTAGAGTTAGTCATTTGTCACGTCTGTCAATCTGCCCAATGTTGTACTCAATTTCACATTTCAAATAAAAAGTTTTGCTTCTTTTGAGCTTGTTCACTACAATGTTTGGGGACATTCTCCAGTTCCTTCTCCAAATGACTTTCGCTGCTTTGTGACTTTTGTTTGATAGTTATGCCCATTGTACCTTCTACATAGATTTCCTTGTTGATTTCAAGAGAAGAAATCCCAAGAGTGATAGAAGTGTTTTGTAAGATGTTAGACAATTATATTTAGAAAAAGATATAAGTGTTGTGATCTGATATTGCAAAAAGAGTTCTTTGTAAGAAATCTGGAGTTTTTCTTTGAGCAAGAAGGAATCATTCATGAATCTTCATGTGCATACACCCCTCATCAGAATGTGGTGGTTGAGAAGAAAAGTAGACACTTTTTAGAGACGGTGTGACCTCTTCTCTTCCAACATAATCTTCCCAAATGGTTTTGTGGTGAGCCCATTCTTGCAGTCAAAAGTACAGTCATATGTCATCAAGTGATTAGACTCATGCAATGTTGTTAGAGGCGTGAGGCGATCGAGGCGACCAAGGGGTTGCCTCATGCCTCAAACCCTTAGGCGATGGCCTAGGCATTTCAAGTGTTTGAGGCATTTTGTTAAAATATATATATACAATTCAAAAAATATAAATATTTGTTTAAATATCACGAAAAATATATACACAATCATGATTTTCAATAAAATTAAAAATAATAAAGATTGAGGTGAAAATATATAGCGTAAGTTAATCAAGATCTCCTAGGACTAGCCCTCCTGGGAGTGAGATGTTTGAGGCGAAAGCGAGGTTGTTTGGGGTCGCCTTGCCTCAAAAACAGCCTAGGCGAGCGTCTAGGTGCGCTTTTGATAACATAGGACTAAGGGCTTCCCTTTCAATTCTATATCTTGGTTGTCCTTTGTTTCCTCTACCTTCTGGAGTCCTTGGTTGTTTATATTTCATCTGTTGTCTTTGGCTAGAACTTGCTAAGCTTGACGCTTGAGCTATAGGGGGTGTATTTCTAGGTTACTCTTCAATTCAGAATGGGTACAAGTGTTTTGACCCCGAGATATGCCAGAAGTATGTTCTCAAGGATGTCAATTTTAGTGGGTCAAGAGTCTTGATTCAACCCCTTGCTTCCCTCTCAGAGGGAGCATCATTCTGTTCCATAAACCTCTCAATTGTTCTTTCGCACTCCTCCCCTTTCTCTGTGTATGGAGTTGTTTATTCATAATGGAGCCATAATAGTCTGCACTTGATGCTAGGGATCATCTTGCCACTAGTGAGCCTCCTCGGAAGTTGATCACTTACTCTTGACGACTGACAAGAGTGGAGGGCCAGTCTACTGACTTTGATTTACCCATTGCTCTTCAAAAAGGTACTAAAGACTGAACAAAACATTTTTTTTCGAAGGTTGTCACTTATTCTAAATCGTCTCCTTCCTTTTATGCCTTTGCCACTACATTATCTATTCTCTCTATGCCTAAGTATTTTACAGAAGTTGCCAGGGGTGCTAAATCACTGTGTGCAATTGATGAGGAGATGAAAGCACTCGAGAAAAATCAAACCTCGGAGTTTGTTGATCCTTCAAAAGGGAAGATATTGGTTAGCTCCAAGTGGTTATTCACCATCAAGTGCAAGCCGGATGGGTTTTTTGATTGATATATAGCATAATTGGTTGCTAAAGGATTCACTCAGACTTATGGTGTGGATTATGATGAAACTTTTGCTCTCGTGACCAAAGTAAAATTGGTCCGCGTCATTATTTCACTTGTTGCCCAGTACTATTGGAAATTGTTTTGGTTGGATGTAAAGAATGCCTTTCTGAATGGTGAACTCCAAGAAGAAGCATACATAGAGTGCCCTCCTAACTATCCTACTAGTGCTAAAGTGTGCAAATTACACAAGGCATTGTATGGCTTCAAACAGTCTCCTCGCGCTTGATTTTACGTATTGTGGCTTGCTATGCTTTGTTTTGGTTATATACCCAAAGTAATACAAACCACACATTGTTTGTCGAGTGGGAAGTTGGCAATATGGATGGCAATTTTGACCGAAATTGATACGTTTCAGCCGAAACGTATCGATTTCGGACCTGGACGATCTGAAATCGGATCTGTTCGCTGTAGCAGGTCCGAAACTTAAAAAATATATTATTTTATGTGTTTCGGGCGAAACCGATGCCAGTTGCGGGCGTTTCGGTCCGATACGTCCGAAACCTGGCGAAATCGGACGTGAACTCTCCTCTTAAGGGGAGTTCAAGTGCGCCCCACCTCTCAGATCTGAGATTTGAGGGGCTGCCGACGGTAAAATCTCCTCCCAACCTCCCTTTTTCGTTACGGTTTAGTCCGAAACCCTTAAAAACGTATTTTTTTTTAGGTTTCGGACCTGCTATAGTGAGCAGGTTCGGTTTCGGATCGGTACCGGCCGAAACCGATACCTGCCAACACTGACTTCTTTATCTTCACTTTTTTTGCAAGTCGTGGGAAGATTCTGTGCTTCGATTTTCCCGATTTTGAGAGAGAGGTGTGAGCACTCGTACTGCCTTCCTGCTGTGAGTGAGGGAGGTTTTTGGAAAGGGAAGCAGTGCGGGGGTGCGCGTTGTAGCAGGCGAGGGTCATCGAGGCAATTGCATCGTGAAGCGTGTTCTTTTGATCTGTCATTTTTCTTCGCTAAGGCAAGTTCCTAAGGTTCAAAACATCCCTTTGGCATGTTCTAAAATGCTTTCAGAGGTCTTATGTTAAAAGAAACCATGCATAGTCATAAAACACATCTCATGGTACTTGTTTTGGTTTTGTTCCAAACTTTCATTTCTATTTAACTTGTATACCATGCAGTTTATCAACACATCCATGCAAGATCTGAAGCCTCAAAACCTCCCTTTTGTGCTTGAGATAATATCTTGAAACTAGGTTTTGAATCATGGGTTGAATGTGAAATACGATGTTTCTACTTTCACGAAGTTCGGTTTGATTTCCGGGTACTCGGACATTGGCGAAGATGTGCAAGATAGGGTTGTTTTCTGGACAAAACTGCATTACCTTCTGGATGCAGGTTTAAGTCGACCTAAGGCCTGCTTAAGTCGACTTAGCCTGTGACCAGAGAACCAGTCCAGTTCTGTTTGCCAGTTTAAGTCGACCTATGGCCTGCTTAAGTCGACTTAGCCTGTGACTAGAAAACCAGTCCAGTTCTGTTTGCCAGTTTAAGTTGACCTAAGGTCTACTTAAGTTGACTTAGTCTGTAATCTGCCCCTGTTTCATTTTTCCAGAAGCTAGAAAAAAGGAGATTTTGGAAGGCCATTTTGATTCTGAAAAATTGTAGAATGTTAAAGAATTAAGTTAGTAACTCACTGTAAAATTTTCATGCTCACAGATATTCCGTACTTACAATTATGAATTATTTTCTACGCATGTGTAACCTAGAAGCAACCATGTTTTCCGTACAAGGTGTGACAAAAATACCCCTATCTAAGGATTACAAGGGCCGCACACCCAATAACCAGCAATAACAACTAAAACAATAAAACAGAAGCAATATGAGAAAGACAAAACTACCCTCAGCCTTCTCTACACTCCCCCTCAAGCTGAGCATAGATGTCTAACATGCTTAGCTTGCTTAACATTCGTTTGAAATCATCCTTTGACAAACTTTGGTAAGCACATCTGCAGCTTGATCAGTAGATCGGATATAGGGCAAACACAGCTCTCCAGTGTCCAGCCTCTCCTGGATAAAGTGTCTATCCAGCTCGATGTGCTTTGTCCTATCATGTTGGACAGGGTTGCTGGCAATACTGATTGCTGCCTTGTTGTCACAGTAGAGCTTCATGGGAAGCACAACCCTAATCCCAATGTCGGTGAACAGAATATTTACCCACAGTAGTTCTGCTACAGCTTGTGCCATAGTTCTATATTCAGCTTCTGCACTTGATCTTGCACAGACAGATTGTTTTTTGCTCCTCCAGGTAATGAGGTTTCCACCCAGGTAAATACAGTACCCAGATGTTGACCTTCGATCATCTTGTGATCCAGCCCAGTCATCATCAGAGAACCCCTCCAAACTCAGATAACCTTTCTTCCTAAATAACAAACCTCTTCCCGGAGATGTTTTGATGTACCTCAGGATCCTATCAACAGCCTGCATGTGCTTGCTCCTGGGGGCATGCATAAACTGACTGACCACATTGGTTTCATATGTAATATCTGGTCTGGTCAAGGATAAGTAGAGGAGTTTTCCCACTATCTTTTGATACCTGCCTTTTTCAACCTCTGAGAGAATTTCTCCATCAAGACTACTCAGCTTGTGATTCAGTTCAAGTGGGGTATCAGCCGACCTACTGCTCATCTTCCCTGTCTCTCTTAGTAAATCAAGGGCATACTTTCTTTGGGAGATAAAAATGCTGCAATGAGATCTAGCAACTTCAATCCCAAGGAAATACTTCAGGAGGCCCAAATCTTTGATCTCAAATTTCTTTGCGAGACTGTCTTTCAGCTGCATGATGCCAACCGAATCATCACCTGTGACCACCATATCGTCCACATATACAAGGAGGATAACAACCTGTCCACCCTTCCTTTTCACAAATAGAGTGTGATCACCATTACCTTGTTTAAACCCCATCTGTAGCATAAATTTTCTCAGCTTTTCAAACCAAGCTCTAGGGGATTGTTTCAGACCATATAATGCCCTTTTTAGCTTACAGACTTTCCCATGTGTAGTTGAGCCAGGAGGGGGTTGCATGTACACTTCTTCGGCCAATTCTCCATTTAGGAATGCATTTTTAACATCTAGCTGATGCAATTCCCAGTCATGGTGGACAACACGAGACATTAGAACCCGGACAGAAGATAACTCGGCCACTGGAGCAAACGTTTCTTGGTAGTCAATACCATAAATCTGCGTAAATCCTTGAGCAACCGACCTTGCTTTGTATCTTTCCACAGATCCATCAGATTTAAATTTGATGGTGTATACCCATTTTGATCCCACATGCTTCTTTCCGGAAGGCAAATCAACCAAGTCCCAAGTGTCATTCTTCCTCAGGGCCTCCATCTCCTCTGCCATAGTCTTGACCCACCTTGGGTCCTTCATAGCTTCCGAAAACGAGGAAGGTACAGAGGTTTTGGAAATAGATGAGAGGTAGGTCCTGGTACAATGGAGAAATTTTTGAGTAGCACAGGTAATTGGAAATAGGATGCTTGGTACACTCCCTCACACCTTTCCTGCAGGCAATAGGCTTATCAAGGTCAATAAGAGTCACTTGATTGTCAGTTTCGGAAGTAACCTCAGGGACAGCAGGAGATGAGAACCCAGCATTCTCATGAGAGTGGTCATCGGTAGGGGCCTTTTCTTCAAGCTGTTCAGCCTCTCCTCTTGATCTTCTGGAGTAGACCTGTCCAAACCTTGTCTTCTCCTTAGGATTGGTTCCTTCACCAGTGTTGAATTCCTCTTCGGCATTGGCATCTTGGGCATCATCCCGAATAGGAGAGAATGAGGAAGAACCCAGAGCATGAACAGAGCTACGACAGGGAATAAGGTATGAGTCCACAGTAATCTCCCCCTCAGGCAGATTCGAGAAGTATGACTGTGACTCAAAAAAAGTAACATCTCTTTGATAATAGACTTTCCCTGTGACAGGATCAGCACATTTATACCCCTTTTGTGTAGGAGAATAACCAAGAAAAACTCCCCTCACAGATTTAGGGTCAAGTTTGGATTGAGCAGGACCCAAGACATGGATAAAACACAAGCACCCAAATACCCGAGGAGTCAAGGGGAAGATAGGATGATCAGGTTGTAGGAGTGTCACAGGAATACGAAACCCTAGGGATCTGGATGGCTTTCTATTAATGACATATGCTGCAGTGAGGACAGCATCTGCCCAGTACTGTTTGGGAATCTTGTGCTAAAACATGAAGGCTCGAGCAGTTGCCATAAGATGCCTATTTTTCCTTTCTGCCACTCCATTTTGTTGTGGAGTATACGGGCAGGAGGATTCATGAACCATTCCTTCATCTTGCATAAACATATTCAGACTTCTTGTAAAGTATTCTTTTGCATTATCAGACCGAAGGGTCTTAATTTTCTTATCAAATTGAGTTAGCACCATATTGGAGAAAAACCTGGACTGCCCGAGGCACTTCTTCTCTTGACTTCAACAGATACACCCAAGTGCACAGGGAAAAATCATCAATAAAAGTGATGAAATAACGACAGCCATTCACAGACCGCACAGGGGAAGTACCCCAAACATCAGTGTGGACCAAGTCAAAAGGAGCGATGCTCTTTGTTATAGAAGCTGAAAACTGAGATCTACAATGTTTTGCCAATTGACAAACAGGACACTGGAATGACTCTGGTTTAATAGACTTAAACAATGTAGGAAATAAAAGTTTTAAAGACTTGAAGGAGAGATGTCCCTGATGACAATGCCATAGCTTGAGTTGCTGAAGTTGATTGAAATTATCACTAGCCTTCTTGGACTGAAAAGCTGTCTTCCCTTTTATGTTCAGCCTGTACAGGCCCCTGTCCTCAAGACCACTCCCAATCGTTTGCTTGGTCTTCAAATCCTGAAAAACACAATGAGTTGGAAGGAAGGTTATGGAACAATTGAGGGATTTGGTGAGGCTACTAACGGACAGTAAGTTTGTTGGCAGAGAAGGAACATGCAAGGTGGATGACAAGGAAAGATGATCATCCATTTTAATAGTTCCTTTGCCTGTTATTGTGGCTTGAGTCCCATCAGCTACCATCACCTTTTCTTGACCGGAAGAAAGAGAATAGGTAGAAAAAAATCTACGGTTACCAGTCATGTGATCAGTAGCTCCGGAGTCAATGATCCATGATGTGTCTGTTGGTTGAAGAGTAGCACTAAGTGCAGTCCCCTCAACATTGGACTTACCCAGGGAGGTGGAAGCAAAAGCAGATGTGTCCAGCTGTGAGAGAATCCTTTGGAGTATAGTAATATCAGTTGGAGATAGACTCTTGGTGTTATTTACTTGAACACCTGAAGATCCATTCCCCTGGCCTGTTTGTTGCCCTTCTTGCCACGAAACTTTTTTTTTTTTTTTTTTAGGGGAGGGGAAAGCGGGGACAAGCACCTCCCGGTGGGAGGCACGGCTTGAACCCGTGCCCTCCTGCCACCTGCGCAGGAGGGGGGAGGCAGGTGTCCACCCCGCCACTGGTGGGGGGACTTCTTGCCACGAAACTTGAGAGGCTTCTTGTCAGGATAAAGCTCCAAACAGTCATCCACAAAGTGATTAGGTCTGCCACAGTGACTACACTTCCTGACTACCTTCCCCTCATCCTCTTGACTGTTACTATTGCCCTTCTTAAACTTGGAGGCATTGTTGGCCAGAGCAGAATGATCGTGCAGTGAAACCCCACTTGCTGTTTGAGTATCCACCGACATAGCTTCCCTCCTATTCTCTTCAACCAGCACCCTTTGATATACCTCATCAAGGGATAGGGCACTAGTGGCATTGAGAATCTGCCCCCGGAGGGATTCCCACTCCCGGTTTAAACCACCCAGAAATTTCAGAACTCTCCCCTTCTGAATGAACTTCAGGTGTCTTCTATGATCAGCTGGGGTATCCCAGTCATCAACAGCATAATAATCAAGCTCATCCCACATAATTTGAAGAGTAGTAAAATAGTCTGTAACAGAAAGTGTATCTTATCTTGCTCCATATAGGGCATTCTCCAGTTGGTATACCCTAACAGCATTCTTCTTCTCACCATACATTTTTTCTAAGAACACCCACATGTCTCTAGCTGTCTCCTTTCGCATAATCAGTTTTCTCTGAGCATCCTCAACAGAATTGACTAACCAGGTCATTACAATGCTGTTCTGTTCAACCCAATCTTCAAGCTCAACATCATCCTCAGCAGGTTTCTCAACTTTACCATTGATGTAGCCAGACTTCCTCTTTGCTCCAAGGTACATTTTTGCTGCTGCTGACCATTCAACATAGTTGGTTTTGTTCAGCTTGAGAGGAGTAATCTACAGGGCATAGTGTTCATGGCCTGACACAGTGCCAGACACCGATACCCTTCTTCCTACGGAAGCCCCTTCAGCACTTGTAGATGTAGACCTGGAGGTTGATGAAGACTGTTGGTTGGCCATGGCAAAGATCCCGCTACTCCCAGATGGACAAGAAACAACCTAGAACCCTAGGCAACAGGCCGCGGCTACAACCTCACAAGCAGAGCTCCGCGGGAGGAAGAAAGGAGGCAGAGCAAACCTTTCCTTGCAAGAAGGAAGAGGGCCGCAGACAATCCCTGGGCCAGAAACCCTACCTTACGAGGAGGAAGAAAGGCCGCAGAGGATTTCTGCTGGTAGAGGAGACAGCAAGGAGGCTACCGGTGCAGTTCCCTACCCTTGTTTCAGATCTCCTTCTGCTCTGTTACCATGTTGTAACTAGAAATCAGGAGAACAAGGGGAAAGGAGAGGAACCCACCGAGAGAGCCAAAAATAGGCGGCGGCTGTCAACCTATGGTATGTCAAGAACCACAGCCCAATAGGTTATATTTATAGGACAGGGCAACAGCCCTCTTTACATGGTGTGACAAAAATACCCCTTCTAAGGATTACAAGAGCCGCACACCCAATAACCAGCAATAACAACTAAAACAATAAAACAGAAGCAATATGAGAAAGACAAAACTACCCTCAGCCTTCTCAACATATATGAAATTCCATCTCTGTATCTAAAATTCGTAAAGACATATTACTTCTGAAGTTGTGTAAATTCTGAAATTCTGTTTTCTGAAATCTGTTCAGTCATGAATTTCTGGGAATTTCTGTTTTTGTTATTTGAAAATCTCAGCAGGCAAGTTAGTTCTGAAAAATGAATTTATAGTCATATATACACTTGTTTTCCGCTACAGACTTGTCTTTCTGTCCCCAACAACCTGATTTCAGATATTCTATGTATCATAAATTACTGTAAGTTTAATTATCCTTGAAGTATGTTAGGCGTGGACAAAAGGAAAATAATTTGAATTTAGTAACTTGTTGAGTCTATTCCTAGACGCATGCTTGCTAAATATTTTTAGGTGATTTCCTTGGTGAGGACGAGGAGTTAGTGCGTAGTGACTTCGATCGAGAGGATTTGGTGTAATCTCTAGAGATCTTTTTCTTTCCAGTTGAGGTGATTGTTGTTAGAAGATTTAAATTTTATAATAATGGATTGTTGTATTAAATTTTTACGTATTATCAGCTTTGGACTATTGTGATTTTGGGTATGTGCTCTAATTGATAGAAATGAGATTTTTCTTCCGCTGTCAACTGGTCTCTTTATTTATGTAATTCGTCAACCAGATTCTGTTCTGTTGGGTTGTTCCTACTGTGACATCTGCCTTAAGTCCGAAGAGAGTTGGAAATTGAACCGGATTCTAAGGTGGGGTGCTACAGAGAGTGGTATCAGAGCCCAAGGTTGGGATTTTACATAAGTAAACCATCAACTAGTTTCATGTCCCAAGATCTAGATAGTTTCATAAGTTATATGAGTCGCAAATATACATATGAAGAAATATAAATTAGTAATAATTAGGCGCTCAAGCTTATTAATCCATTGTTTTATAAGGTTATGGCATTCCGTGGTCGTCGTGCCGCACGCCCTGCTCGTGAAGAGGAATCGAGGAGAGATGTGGAGGAAGGTCAACAAGGATTGCAGGTGCCGCCGCCGCCATTGGTCAACAAGGATGCACTAAGTGATGATCCCAGTGTAACTGCAGGTGCTACTATTGGCGGTGGCATATGTGCACCTACTTTCTCCTTCCACGCTGACACGGGCATAGGGTACAGTTATGGTGAAGGCGGATATGATTCATAGAGCCAATATGGACATCCATCAGGTTATGGAGGTGGTCAACACGAAGCAGGCATGTATGAGTGGGGTCATCAATCAGGATTTCAATTTCATCAAATTCTAGCCAGTAGTTGTTATAGGTCAGCATCTTCTTCTAATCCTCAATGTTTTGCTTCTTATGTTGATGCTGGATTCCAATCAAGTCAACAACCTTATACTCCAAGAGGGATCCAAAGAGGGATGTACGACTTGGTTACATTATTATTTTGTTAATATACCGAATATATGCAGTCTTTTTATGGATATCAACAGCAGAAGTCAGATGATGGGGGAGAAGGTTCTTCTAGCTATTATGCATATTAGCGTATTATTATTTGGGTAGGGATCATTTAATTTCTGTAACATTTATTGTGTTTGTATTGTTTATTAAACTACTTGAATTTACTCCATGTTTAATATGTAGCGAATTTTAGTTTAACATGTCCAATGCTTACTTCTAGCACTTAATCCAATTTATTCACACTTGAATGCATGTCCAATGATTTTTTTTTCTGTTTCTTTATAAATTGTCTGATTTTTTCTGGATTTTTTCTGGATTTTTTTGATTTTTTTGAATTACCTGAACGGGTATTCAGTCGGTTTCGGCTGAAATCGAAATCGAAACTGATACGTTTCGATTTCGGATTTGGCCGAGATCGGGTCTGAAATCGAAATTGCCATACTTGCTTGGCAAACATGCCACTTTTTAGTCTATGTTGGTATTATGGTCATTATTGAGATTGTGAGGAGATCAAGCAGTTGAAAGTAAGGAAAGAATGGTTGGGAATTGGGATCAGATTGGCCGTTCCCAATACGATTCGGGTCGGTTGATCTCAATTTGATGCCATTCCGATGTAGGTAATTATTAATATTTTGTGGTTCACCTGTATGGAGGATAAGTCATAGGTGTTATTATACAAAAGTGGAAGGATTTTATACCGTTTGTTGCCTCTTGTTGTCCCCGGTAGATGGCAATTAAGAGGGGAGGGGTGAATTGATTGGCGTTAAAAATTTTAACGATTTAAGAATTATGTTGATAATAACAAATAAGAAAACAAACTACAATTCTTCTCACCCGATGATGTATTCACACGAATAAGGAAAATATCGAAGAATCCTGTTGCTTATAAAAATATATGCAATTCAACAAACCACGATGGACAAAGAGATTTTAGGTGGTTCGGGTTCACAAAATTGCCCCCTACGTCCACCCCTCACAGAGTGTGGATTACTTCAACTATGTAGTGAAAAGATCACACACACACGCGCTGTGATTTTCACAGCCACACACACGCGCGCTGCGACCTGCACACACACACACACAGTATATATCGACAGAAAATGTTCGGATATACAAGACGCTCTATGAACTGCAAAAGATTGATCAGAATATGGACAGTATGAACAATAAGATTGACTTATGCTTAGTAAGTTATGTTGAAGGCCTTTGATGGGCAAAATTTTTTCAATGGAATGAGTTGAATCCTTACCGATCTTACCTTCGCCGATTATCTTTCCTTTATCTTTTCCCCCAAAAGCTACTAGTCCACCATCTCTCTCTTGTAGGTCTGTAAACATTTCTTTGTTTCCTGTCATATGTCGCGAGCATCCACTGTCCAAGTACCATTTGTTTCGTTGTGCTCTCAAGCAGACCTACAAATTGAAAAACACCACTTGTCTATGACTTTGGTACCCAAGCTTTCTTGGGTCCAAGGGGGTTAGGCACATATGATTTGGATGAAGTTCTCATTTTCCTAGCAAATCTTTCATCATCAATTTCCATTAGTCTGCATGTATACATAACATGACCACGCCTACCACAATAAAAACATGTGATGATTCTTTTGATTCGATTTCCCTTTTTATTCACATTCTTAGGAGTGTTGTGCATGTGTGTGCGCTTCACATTGCATGTATGAGTAGAAGATGACGGTGTGTTTGCATGCACGAATGAGGTTCGAGTTGTGGCTTCAAACGTCTTTTTTTTACTAGGGTCATACTCCAAACCTTCTTTTTGGAAGTTCACAGTCACGCTTGTCTAAATTTTGTTTTCCCTTTACAAATCTTGCTAGGGTGTCTTTTAGATCACTTATCTCATGTCTCAACAACTCATTGTTTTTCTCAGCTTCAAGCTTTGCATGTTCAGAATTTTTGAGTTCATTGCTTAATTTTTCAAGATCGTTTTTGAGCTTGCTATTCTCATTAAAGCATTCCGATGACTTTTTATGATTTTGTTGTTCCTCTCTCATGCATGATAGTTCTTCAAATAAGGAAATTTTAGATGCAAGAACTTCATTCTCATTCTTTAGATTTTCAGCCTGAGAAGTTAAACCTACACATTTTTCACATTGGGTTTCATCATGCACATGTTGTTCCATCTTTTTCTTTAAAAGTATGTTTTCAGATTTGGCTCTTCTGAATTTCTCATACAACAACACTTCATAAGCAATTTGCCACTGCTCACAAGTAAGGTTTTCGGAATCGGAGGTTACCTCAGTTGAGCAGTCCTCGTTGGCCATCAGACATAGATTTTGAACTAATTCTTCTAATTCATCCTCAGAGTCTGCATCGTCTTCATCTTCATTGCTCCAAGTAGCGACCATGGCCTTGGGTTTCTTGAATTTTCTCTTTTTGAACTTCTTGCGGATCTCTGGACACTCTCCTCGCATCTGCCCCGGTTTCTTGCACTCAGAACAGATAATCTCTTCCTTGTTACTTTCTCCTTTCTTGGTGAACATCTTCTTCGGAGGTTTCTTAAACTGTCCTATTCTTCTGGCTTTTCTAACAAATCTTCTTGCTCTCCTTGTAATCATTGCCACAAGTTCTTCTTCTTCACTGTTAGGTGTGGATCCAGCATTACTGTCCTCTGAGTCTTGAGGGTTGATCTTTAGGGCCACAGTTGTAGCCACTTTCTTCTCTTTATGATCTTCCTCGCTCCTCCTGATATTGATCTCGTACGTCATCAAAGAGTCGATCAACTCATCCAATGTTAAGATGCTAAGATCCTTCGAATCCTCACTTACAGTGGCCACTGTGGTGATAGTGATCTTAGTACCCTCCTTACAAGGTCTTGGTTAGAATATTCTTTGTCAAGGGCCTTCAGCCCATTTGTGATCTCCATCAGCCTCGCGAACATCTCCGAAGTTGACTCTTCTGGCTTCATCATGAATAACTCATAATCACGGACTAATAAGTTCGCCTTGGTCTCCTTGACTTCAGATGTCCCTTCATATATCAATCGAAGCTTGTTCCACATCTCCTCCGCGGAAGCACACATAGAAATACGTGAGTATTCATTGGGGTCAAACGAACATTGAATTTTATTCATTGCTTTGAAATTCGTTGCACAATTCTTAATATTTTCTTCTTCCCATTCATCCTCATTTTCAGGTAACTCATATGGGCCTTTACTAATGTCACGCCAGACTTCATATTCTTGTGCACAGAGAAAAACATACATCCGATTCTTCCAATATGGATAATTAGAACCATCAAAAAATGGAGGCCTATGGATCGAGTGCCCTTCGGGCAACATCCCCTTGTTCGCCATTTACTGGTTCTTACTCTTAGATCGTGAGATCAGTAAATATCAGAGATTGGGCTCTGATACCAATTGTTGTCCCCAGTAGATAGCAATCAAGAGGGGAGGTGTGAATTGATTGGCGTTAAAAATTTTAACGATTCAAGAGATTATGCAGATAATAACAAATAAGAAAACCAAACCATAGCTCTTCTCACCGATGATGTATTCACACAAACAAGGAAAATATCGCAGAATCCTATTGCTTATAACAATATATGCAATTCGCTCCTCTCGTTATGAAGCCCACACGAGTATAACGCAAACAGCAAACCACGATGGACAGAGAGATTTTAGGTGGTTCGGGTTCACAAAACTACCCCCTACGTCCACCCCTCCCAGAGTGAGGATTACTTCCACTATGTAGTGAAAAGATCACACAAACACGTGCTGTGATTTTCACAGCCACACACACACGCGCGCTGTGACCAACAGACGCACACACACACACAGAGTATATATCGAGAGAAAATGTTCGGATGTACAGGACGCTCTATGAACTGCAAAAGATTGATCAGAATATGGACAGTATGCGGGTAGAGAGGTTGATGTTCGATTGGTCCGCCGAGTGTGGGATTTGACCGGTGGTAGATTTTCGTGACGCTAGTTGCGTCTTTTCGGTAAGCGAGATGGTGGCAGCGGTGCCATGGTTAGAGTTCTGTCGTAACTCAAGCGATCCCATGGTTAGAGTTCTGTTGACTAAAAATCACAAAGGTCAAGCAAAATTCAAACTCAAATCCCAAATTTCGTTGACTACAAACCACAAAGATCAGGTAAAATCCAAACTCAAGTCCAAATTTCTTGGCAACAAACAACATTAGTAAGCCGACCTAAGCTTAAAACCTAAGTCCCTTGGCTACAAACCACAAAGGTCAGCCAAACTAAATTTCTACCCTCGGCTTTCAAACCATAAAGGTCGGCGGACTCAACTTCAAATCTATTCTTTGACTTCCAAACTACAAAGGTCAGCCAACTTAACCCGAACTTTAATCCTTGACCCCTAAACCATATGGGTCCGTCGAATTCAACCCCAGTTCTAATGCTTGACTTCTACGCCACGAAGGTCGGTCACCCAATCCCTAATTTTTAGCTTCACAATGCAAGTGATTAGCCGCATGTACATAGCTAGTGATCTTCCATCTATCTCAAGAGGACGGGTTCGGGAATCCAAAATTATTTTTGCCTCACCAATAATCAAGCACACACAAAAAAGGAGAGAAAAAAAGAAGAAAAAATGAGAGAATAAAAAAAAGAGAAAGAAAGAGAAGGAAAAAAAGAGTGAAGAAAACAAAAAAAAGAAAAAACATTGAAAAAGAGAAAGAAAAAAAGAGGGGAATTAGTGCAAGAAATTATCATTACCCATCGTCATGAGCTGTCACCTTGGGTGTCTCTCTTTCCATGGTTTTGTCCCACTCGGCTAAACATGTCAAAATTGTCAAATCTCACTTGCTCTGTCGGCTTACATGTTCTTTTTAGGCTGTTAACCCTACTTTTGTTTCAACTTTTGGTATTGACTTACATGCCCTTTTTGGGCTGTCGATTGCATTCAATCTCACTTGTAGTGTTGACTTACATGCTTCGAAGGCTGTCAACCCTACTTGTATTTACTCTTGTGGCATCGACTTACATGTCACAAAGGTTGTCAACCCAACCCCTTTATCAACGTTGGTCTAATACCCTATGTAGTCTAAGGCGTCCTCAGAGGTGAGGCGCCCCTTGGGCGTCTCGCCTCGCCCTGTCTTGCCTCACTCTGACCACATTGTTTTAAATTAGTTAATTTCTTCATTATTTAATTTCTTCTCTTTCAGAATACTTATTATATTGTGAAATTTTTATCAGTTTACAAAGGCTGTCAACCCAACCCCTTTATTAACGTTGGTCTAATACCCTTTGTAGTCTAAGGCGTCCTCAGAGGTGAGGCACCCCCTGGGCGTCTCGTCTCGCCCTGTCTCGCCTCACTCTGACCACATTGTTTTAAATTAATTAATTTCTTCATTATTTAATTTCTTCTCTTTCAGAATGCTATATATTGTGAAATCTTTATCAGTTTAATGCCGTGTCATTTTATTTAGTGAATCATAATAATTTGAATCATAGGATTGAATGAATTTACGAAATTTATTGACTTTATATAGCCATTTTTGTGATATTTAGACATATAGTTTACTATTTTGAATTACATATATATATTTAATAAAATTTAGCTTGAAACGCCTCAAACGCCTAGGCCATCGCCTAGGCGTTTGAGGCATGAGGCGACCCCTCGGTTGCCTCACGCCTCACGCCTCAGACTACATGTATATTATATTAAATATTTGCCATTCCCAAACTGAAAACTCTACATGGTTTTGCCATTCCCAAACTCAAAACTCTAAAATCCCTTGTTTCAAACCACAAAAGTTCGCTAGTCCAAAACCCAAAAATCCCAAAATGCTCAATGTTATATCGTAATGGTTTGTCAACCTAATTCCCAAATTTTGAATTTTGACTTTAAACCACCAAGGTCAGTTATTTCAAAACTAAAATTTAAAGTTTGGCTTCAAACCAGCAAGGTCAGCCATTCCTAATCTAAATTCCAAATTTTGGTTTCAAATCATCAAGGTCAATCATTCCAATCTGAAATTCCAAACTTTGGCTCCAAACCAGTAAGGTCAGTCATTTGAAACCCAAACTTTAAATCATTGGCTTCCGAACCACACGTGTCAACCATCCCTAAACTTCAAACCTTTGGATTCCAACCCGCGAAGGCTAACTAACCTAAAACTTTAAATCCTTGGCTATAAAATATGAAGGTCTACCAACTCAAAGTTCAAACCATAAACACCAATCAGGTTATCCTCATAAAATATTAAACTTTTTTTGTCCCACCGACACCACAAGTGTTTCAAGAAAAGAAAAATTTTAAGATGGGCAATTTAAAGGAGTCTCCGCATTTGGTGAGCTTACATGTGCATCAAGCTCCGACAATGAAGTTGCCCTCTCAGCTCCCTTCAGTGCCTTGGGGGGACTCCACCGAGGAAGGCCCTCCCATTAGTAAAAAAAGGGGGGGGGGGAGAGGAGAGAGAGAAGAGAGGAAAGAAGAAGAAAGAAGAGACTACAAATCCAGTGAAGGAAGTGAATTCTCTTTCATTCATGAAATCATGTCAGGAGCCTAAGACAAGCCCTCCGGGTGGTTGCAAATAAACGAAAGAATACATGACAGGGGCTCGATACAACTCCTCGAGATAGCTATATGCAAATGAAAGACTGTACATGAATTGCAATGCTTAACGCCCTCTGAGTTCGTCCTGTTCCATCTATGCTATGCAAAGACATCTTGCATAACTCCAATTGAAGGAAGATGCTCCTAAGGAAGCAGAGTCTGCAAACCAAAGGATTGCATCTGTGGAGCGTTAAGTCACTCAAATCTGAAGTTGTGGAAGCTCTGAAATTCTCCCAATACATGCATTTGTCATAGCAGCTTAGGAAGAACCTACAAAGCAAAAAAAGAAAATCGTCAGTATACAAGAAATATCAAATTTTACAACCAAAGCTGATATGGAAATTAAATATTAGAATGTTGATTTTTGTACCTAACATTATAGTTCTAGAAGGATCTCTTCAATAGAACCTTCAATGAAAGGCGTCGGTATACAAGAAAGCTTAAAATTTTCAAGTAATGTTGACGTGAAAAATGTAATTTCGCCAGCACTTGGGCAGCAATGTAGAAGAAAGCTCAAATCATACAAGCAATGTCGACATGAAAGATAAAACTCAAGTAGCAAGCAATGCTTATTCGGTGAGTCCTATGGCTCGAAAGAAGAACTTCAAACAATGCTCCGGGCAAAGCCATAAAGACAAGACTCAAGTGAAGAACTTCAAACAAAATTTCGGGCAAAGCCAGTAAGACGAGACCCAAATTGATAATTTCAAACCATGCCCCACCCAAAGCCAGAAAGGCGAGACAAAAAAAGGGTACTCAAATTGAATTCCTGGCAAATCTAGAAAGACAATTCCAAGGATTCTAGTATTCAAGATCCTATTGAGGTTCTGGGGAGATCAATGCAATAAATGTAACAAAAAGGGGGGGGGGGGAAATGATGATCAAAAATTTCAGCCCCCAAAACAAAAAAAAAACCTATTGTCGTCCTCAATATTGCGTCTGTTAATGCACTTTGTGATTTTTAAATGAAACTCAGCCTTAGGGTCGACTTGGTGGAGCGGGTCTATGTCACTTCCCTAAAGTGGTGCGTGCTTTCTTGAGTTCTCTCCTTGGGATTCCGTTGAGAAATATTTGATTCAACCAAACAAACAGAAGATGGTAGATGGCTCAGCGCAAAGTGCATGATAGAACTGGACGTCAGCCCAAATTGCAATGACAAACATTGCCTAGAATTGGTAATGACACCGCACAATACGGAAGTGCTAGAGAAACGTACAATGTCTTTCAGCCCCCCTCCCAGTCAATCGTCGTACTCTCGAAGGATGTCCATCTAAGGGATAATCTAAACAAAAGTCCCAAGTGTCACCAAGAGTCAATGATGTAATTGGCATATTACTGAAGCACATGATCTATTTGCCATCGCCTTCAACCTAACTCGCCGCCATGTAATTACGACCAAGGGGTAAAACTTCTGAACCGCACGAGTTCTCTGCCTTCATTTTCGCCTTCGACACACATCCCGTGGGGGGCATTTGTTGGACCGCGAAAATTTCTAACATTTTTATGATATTTTCAGAGAAAAATATTTACTTAAATCTAGTCCCTCATGCGACGGCATAAATTGGTGTAAAATCGTGGTTGGTCCTTATTTGGACAATTTTAATACACTAGGTGGGGTTATTCCCATAAATCCGTTGTGTTTTAAGACACGGGGATTCCGTTGAACACTTGGTGGGCGACATAAAGCCACATACCCAGGCAATAAAAACAACAAAAGGTGGAGGCTTCTTGCTTTTATGGACTGTTTCCGACAAGCCGAGGTGTAATCCTTACGCTCCAAAGTATTGGGACAGCATGACAATGTTAAGGAGCAGCCAAAAAGACAAAACTAAATTCTCCGCGTACAACCACCACAGAGAGAGAACCAGAAGAAGACAACCCCTAGCTTCATGGGGCTAGCTCCTTGGGCTCCACAACACCCTCTTCCTTCTCTCTCTGGGTCGGCGCAGGCCAGGGGGAGGGCCGCCGGCTGTACATATTGGGGGGAGGCTCCCCCTAACTGTGTAGATTGGGGGGGGGGGGTCCCGCGGTCGCACACATCAAGCGTACCTCACTTGCTCAGACCAGGGGTACCACGATTGTGTAGACATTGGGGATATGCCGCCTGCACAGACCGGGGGTTTCCTCCCCCCGCCACTCCAATCGGGGGTGGTTCCCCAGATCACTCCAATCGGGGGGGCTCCCCCTCTCGTCACTCCAACTTGGGGTAACCCCGGTCCCTTGCTCCTCTATGCAGTGACAAGAAAAGCAAATAATGAAAAGGGGTGAAGAAGAAAAGATAAGAAGAAGGAGAAGCCGTACCTCTACCGCAATCCATCGGGGGTCCTCCTAGCAATTAATGCAAGTGTGCAATCCACCGGGGGGATGCACCCCAACTACACTTCAACTAACGCCTATAAAAGGCAGCCAAATCCAACATTTGACAATCGAGCAAGAGGATGGGTGAAGCACTTGGAGAAGCCGTGCGAAGGTGCACTTGGAGCTCTTACAACCCTTGGAAGCTTGAAGATTCAAGATGTTTTGTTATTTCCTAAATTTTTTAGAGGCTTGAAGATTCAAGATGTTTTCTTATTTCCTAAAGCCCTTGAGGGTTTGGAGGTTGAAGATGTTTTGTTGTTTGCAAAAATCCACAAAGGGTGCATTGTATTCAACTCTTAACTTTGGGGATATGCCTCTGTGATCGTGTGATCATCAAAGTATGAGAGAAACCATGTGAATTTTATAAATCGCTAAATTCGATGAAGAAATCTTGGAAATCATGGAAGAAACCGTGTTATGTGCAAAAATTGTAGAAATATCTCGCAACTTTGCAAAAATGCTGAAATCTCCAAGAAGGTTGGGGAAAAACCTTGATCTGTTAGAAAATTGCAAATACCCTCTGTTAGTGGGAAATTGTTGAAAAACTCTGGAATGGTGAAAACTTGTAAAAACACCTTCTGTTGCCCATAAATTACCAATGTCATCGGAATCCAGAAATTGCGTGAAGTTCCTTGTTCAAAGCTCCTGACCTATTCAAAAGTTAACAAAATGTCTATGTTCCAATTTACATCATTTGCACGACTCGGTGGAGCGGGATCACGTCACTTGAAGCGACGCGCTCTCTGTTGTATTTGGCTTAAGACTAGCCACCTAAATCCATGTACCTTTTTCATGGTTAAGAATTATCATTCTTGGAAAACCCAAAAATAGGTGAAATTACAAATAAACCCAAGAAAGAGGATGAAAATGCAAATGAACTCTGGCATTTTAGGAAATGGCAGATGGGTTCTGGACAATCTAGAAAATTGCAAATATACCCCAAAAGTCAAGAAATGACTGAAACGTTCCGAGGAAGAGATGACTGAAATGTCCGAGGAAGTCAAAATGGCGAAAATATCTGGGGAAGTTAAGAGATGATAGAAACGTCTCGAGAAGTCAAGAAATGACGGAAATGTCCAAGAAAGTCAATAAATGGTAGAAATCTCTCGAGATGTCAAGAAATGGCGGAAATATTAGGGGAAGTCAAGAAATGATGGAGATACCCCGAAAAGTCACGAAATAACTCAAATGCTCTGAAAAGTCAAGAAATGGCACAGGCTCTCCAAGAGTTGCAGAAATACTCGGAAATGGTCATAAATTATAGAAATGCCTTAATGGAGGCAAAATCACAAATATACTCTCGCATTGTGTGGAAATGTCTTTTGCGGACATCAAATCAACTTAAGGGTCCGATTGCAATCAAAAGAGTGATCATGACCATGAAGCAACTTCAACGGTCCGATGGTGATCTTGTTGGCGGTTCAACGGATAGATTGTGATGAAATTTGAAATCAATGATCCGATGTCGATTTGGAGCAAATCCAACGATCGAATCTTGACCACATTCAAGTTCAACAACTGGATTGAGACCAAGAACCAATCCAACAGTCAACTCTTGATCGAAAGTAGATTCAACGGTCAGATCTCAACCAGGCACAAATCAGATGACAAGAGCATGGCCGGAAGTTGATCTGACGAACTGACAATGATCATCTTGGCGATCTAACGGTCTGATCGTGATGGAATTCAAATTCAACCGTTCGATTATGGGACAGAAGCAAATTCAATGACCTATTGTTGGAAGTAAAATTTTTGCCTACAAAAAATAAATTACCCCGAGATAATCTCCCATTCTTTCTTCAAGCAGGAAGTCACAACATGTGGGGTGGAATGTTACTTAAGCTCACCACTACAAAAAAGGCTGACCACAACTCTCCGGGGGTCTTTGAAGGGGGTGACTAGACCATTGTTGACCCCATAGAATATTTCCACAAAATTCAGATATTTAGAAATTACTCTGGTGAAGAAAATTACATATAATTAACGAGGGTTCAAAGGAAATGGTCATGCAGTTCTTGTTGTAGCAGTGGGTGCAGGGCAGGAGCTCATCGCTGAAAACTTCCACCGTATATAACCCTCAAGCCAATGGGTTATTTGAAGCATTCAACAAGACTCTTTGCAAGTTGCTTGCCAAAATTTTAGGCAGTCGTAAAAAGGACTGTGGAGAGAAAATTCATGAAGATCACTGGGCATACCGGACCGTATATAGGACTCCCACTGGTTGTTCACCCTTCTCTCTAGTATATGGGGCAGAAGCCGTAGTCCCAATTGAGATTGAAATGTCTTCCTACAGGGTGGCCCTGCATGTTGGCCTTCAAACCCATGAACAAGATGAGATACAGAGGAGACTCGAAGAGCTCTCCGATCTAGAAGGCAAAAGGTTGGCTGCTTATAAACACCTGCAGCTTTATCAAGCCCGAATGATTCGAGCCTATGATAAGCTTGTGAGGCAAATAGCATTCAAAAAGGGCGATCTCGTCATGATTAAAGAAAGAGAAGTCATGGCTGGAAGATCCAGTGGCAAACTACAACCAAATTGGCGATGGCCATACATCGTCTCCAAAGTTTACGAAGGAGGCACTTACAAGGTCGTCGACCACATAGGGTAAAACCTCTTTCCGCCATTGAATGGAAAGCATTTGAAATTATACTAATGCTCCCGAGCATGAGTTTCAGCAACAAACTACGCAAGACTTGCCCTCCTCCGCAGGAGAGTAAGGAAGGATAGGGGAGTTTCCCCCGAAGAATGCCCAATAGTCACGGTTGTTGTGAACAGTTCTCGTTCACGTCCCACCGTGCCAAATCGCAAATTCCAAGTTTCGGCTTTCCAATTTCATTGGTCAGCCCCCTAAATCTAAAATTCCAAGTCTCAACTTTCCAATTTCATTGGTCAGCCTCGTAAATCCCAAATTTCAAGTTTTGGCTTTCCAATTTCACTGGTCAGTCCCCCTAAATCCCAAATTCTTAGTTTTGGCTTTCCAATTTCATTGATCAGCCCCCTAAATCCCAAATTCTAAGTTTTGGCTTTCCAATTCTTTTGGTTGGCACCCAAATCCCAAATTTCAAGTTTTGGCTTTCCAATTTCATTGGGTAGCAACAAGTTCCTAAATCTTTGACCTCCAAGTTGTAAGGATTCAAACATCCCTGTTCGGGCAACGTAGCGGATATATACGATTTATTTACCCGGACCCGACTTGATGGAATCCTAGATCCATGCTCTAATCGATGCATTAATCACCCAACCCCTAACTACGGGTTGCAGATTTATACCTTGCGCGGAACGACGCTGTCTGCAGTGCCCGATGCAGAATCTCGCGAACACCATGCCGCACAGATGTACGGCCTCTAGAACAGATCCACACGGATCCTCGCGCATCTACGATATCCTCCCGGCATGCTCTTCCCCAAGCTTTCCCCTTTTAGAGAGAGAAAGAGCTTCTAGAGAGAGAGGGAGAGCAAGAGGGAGGAAGGGGGCGAGAAAACCTCTCTTTTCTTGCTGTTAATGCTTGATTAAGCCAAGGGGGAGGGGAGTTTTCGTAGGTGGCATATATATAGGATTAGGCCCTTTTTCAAAAGAACCCATAAGGACCAAAATCGTATATATATCCTTTTCATTATTGTACATATATATTAAGCCCTTCTTAAATGCCTTTCCAAAAGGATTTCAAGGGAATTAAAATATACATTTGTACAATAATAATCCGTCACCCAAGAATCCATTGTGTGTGATCCTCCATAGTCACTCTAGTTTAAGGTCCATTAACTCCTAATTCCCAATTAGAAGTAAATTAAGCTTATTATTCGCTTCTACTAGAGTCGAATAATAGTTTAATTTATTTCGAACCTTTGATCACGTTGGGTCAAGCAAATCCGCGTGATCTTAGAGGATGTCGGGTTTAAACCACCCTGTCTGGTACCTGTAAGTCTACAGTTGCCGCATCGCGCCATTTGACCATGACCTCCTGAAAGTGTATGACGTCCGTTCTAAACGAACTCACACGACCTTGGCCAGGGATTTAATGGAGCTTCAGTGTCATGACCTATTAACTGTCTGATATATACCCGACAGTGAGCGATCCCCTCTTGACCATTGATGATCTTCACACGTATCCTGAAATGGTTAATGACTCGGTAATTCATGACTTTTGGTTAAAGTCACTTAGCCAATTCATTAAACCATTCCGATCCTCGTGTAAGATTCAATCAATGTTTCAGGTCAAAGGACCAACGATGCTACTGAGACAATTGGATCTTCAGTTGACATTAGGTATAATCAACCATCTGAAGATCTAATAGCGGATCAGTTCAGTGTACATCCTCCAAGGACGTACACTTGCACATATGTGTTGGACGAATCTATTACCCCTTTTCCAGATCCGAAGAAGAAGTCGAGATATTTCGAATTGTTTGTTGACACGGACAAAGTAAGGCAAAACCTTTGAAATGATTTCACCATGAGACTGGCCACTCACACATCATGTGTACTGGTTTAATAGGTAATCAAAGTCCCCGAGTGATTACCCTCCAACCAGGAACAGTTTAAGGTATGTGTCCTTGTAAAGTCAGTCTCATGATCGAGATCCCATCTCGAGTTGACTTTACAACCACATATCCTAAGGACATCGTAAAGTAATAGACAATTACTTATTTACGCTCAAATACCATTTTATTAATGATGAACAAGATCGTACAACTAGTTCCCTGGTCGACTACAACTCATCCACTCACACCCCGAGAGTGTAACCTTATTATCAAGAGCGATCCTAAAAAAATGGGGCTTAAAATAGATTTGCCCCGGCGGACTTAACCATTCCCATCACAGGGGTGGTTGAGGGCAAAAAGGCCTAAGAAACCCGGCTGAGGTGAAAACCCGAAAGGCCGCCTCTGCCAAAAATGGGTAATCCCTCAGCGTGAAAACCCGGAAGGGCGCGTTGGAAAAAGTTAAAGGGGGTTGATTTTGGTGAAAACCCGAAAGGGCACTAAAGCTTGTATAAAAAAAAAGAGCTTCCAGAACAAAAGAATTTATGCCTCCATCAATGTATGAACAATATCACTAATCATCTGCAAAATTGGAGCCCAAGACAAGCCCCTGGGGGTAGCCGCAAAATAATGAATGAAAGAGAATATGAAGCTCACAATGGGCCGAAGAAAAGAACTATACAGACTCAGAGATGAGAGGGCTTCTGTTTCATCAAATCGGCAAGCTCCTATTCTTTTGCGGCAAGGGTCTCCTTCATGCCTGAGCACTCTTGAGCAAGAGAACTTTCCTCAGCCTGCGCCTCCTGAACCGCTTTGGCGGTCGTTTCAGTTGAAGCTTCCAAGGCTGAAATTTTCTGTAAAATGGTCCGCACGGTCTCCTGAAGCGAGGTAGCCTGACTCCTACTCTCAGTAAGGACAGTCTCAAGGGAGCTGCGGCGATCCCGAACCCTATCAGCCTGAGATCTTCTCTTGCGAATATGGTCACATGTTATTTTTATTTCATCCTCCAGCTGCTTGATCCTTAATTCTTGGGCTTTCCAATTTGAGGCTTCATACAGCTGCTGGAATTCTTGCCAAATATTCTCTACTGTTGCCATCCAATGTTCTTTCCGCAACCCTAACCCATGATAGCTTCGCGTGGCAGCCTTAAGAGTGTTGCGAACAGTCTCCACTGGAGGAAGCTGGGCCCCCTGGAACAAACTACTTGCGCTGCCAATCAGGGTATCAACCATGAGGGCTGCCCCCACAAAAGGTACAATCTGAGGGCCATCCGGCCACTCAATCCCTTGGTAGGGGAAGCCGTCCATCTGCGGGAGCGTTTCCTTGAACGAAGCTGTCGAAATAAAAAAGTGGAAAAGAGAAGAAAACAATGAGAATGGTTATGATCCTTGATTTTCAACCCACATCAAACAACAAATTTGATAGCATGCAAAGAGAAAAGACTACCTGAGAGGGTGGGAGCCCTTGAAGGCTTATTTAGCTGAGAGGACTTAGAAGTTTCAGCCCTTATAATCGGGGAGTCATCAGAGGTTGAGGCATCCCTAATTCCCACGCGGGGCTCTACTCTCCCTATGGGGTGCAGGCAAGAAAATGACAAAAAAAGTAATGATTAGCAGCTGACATGATTGAAGCTGTTAGCGATCTAGAGGAAGAAAAGGTAAGGAGATACTTAATATAGCGGAATCTAAGACCTCTTCATCTCTGCTCAATGAGGCCAGCTCAGCCTCTTGAATGTCCCTTGCAAGAAAGAATCAGTGGTCAACTCACAAAGTCGTCTCAATGTACAAAATACTGTTATGAAGGGATGAAATACCTCTCTGGCCAGTCTCCTCCCCATCGGAAAGACAGACTGTGTCTCTTGAGGCACAAGGAGAACCTCCGGGATTTCCCTCTACAGGGGTCAAGGCTGGGCTCTACTCCATGGCGGTAATGCCCTCACCGTCATGCCTCAATGCTGTCTCCTCACCCTGAGCAGTGGCGTCCAAGGCAGCACCCCCTGAATCCAAAGGCACATCACCTCTGCTTGTCCCCTCTAAAGACTCCAAGGGATTTTGAACATGAGGGCTATCAACTGCATAAGATACTCAGATGATAAATTTATGCAGCAATGTCAGCAATTTCAATCTTAACACTTAATGCAACTACCTACTGTGTGGAGTATATGGTCACATCCCCGTAGTGGAGAGGTTGACAAAGCTCCAGGATCCTGCCTCTGTCCCTCTGGGGGTGGAGCTTGTTCTTTATAGATCTCATCGAGAAGAGCTTGAGAATATCTGGCTACCATCTCCCTATCTGCAGAGGACTTGGCAGAAAAGTTAGGCAAAAAATGAAACCCCTGCCGGACACTGCATCTTCGGATGTCAAACCCCCGCGTCATCGGGGGCAAAAAATGAAAGGGACTTACCGCAAGTCTGATCTCACACCTCAAGACTTGAATTTTATTCGAGTAAAGAAAAATACCCGTGCCCAGGCGCCGTCGGCACGATTTTCAATCTTTGATTGGCTTACGGAGACCGCACCACCACGGTCTTCAGTGTTCGACAGATTGGGAGCACCTACCCGCCTTGGGGCACAATGTCTGAAAAGGCGAAGGATGGTACAAATGACAGGAATAGGCAGCAATATGAAGATCTATACCTGCTACGCCTCTGGCAGGGAGCATGTGGAATTGGCGGGCAATCCTGCCAACTCGAATGAACCTGTTGGGCCGAATGACCAAAATTAGGCCACAGACGCGGTGTTTCTTACCACCCGGAATGTCGCTAGAAGAAACCTTCAAAGCCAATTCAGTGGCCAAGCAGGAACTTCTTCTCAAGGTCAGCACCAGATACTCGCTCAGAATCAATTGCAAAATCAAGGGGAGAACATACAGGAAAGAGTAGACCCTGATGAGGTCGTAAGTGTCCACGGGGAAGGGGCAGTTCATCCTGGTGGCACCTATTTTAACCCGACCTTTGAACCACCAACCAAGGCCGTCTTCCAAGCAATGTCCGGCGATGCTAAGTTTGAAACCATGCAACGTTGGCCTATAGAGATGACCAACCTCATGCTGGAGATGAAGTGACAAATGGATACAAATGCCTGACGGCCTCTCACACCGACGCACGGTCAAGATCGTCAATGGGAGCAACAGTTGCCTGGAGATGAAGCGACAAATGGATACAAATGCCCGAAGGCCTCTCACACCGACGCACGGTCAAGATCGTCAACGGGAGCAACAGTTGCCTAATCCTGTCGTTGTCGGTCGGCAGGTTGCTCATCAGCATAGCGCCCATGCCGAGTCAGGGGCCGAACCACTCTGAGCCCAGCTCAACATTCAGTCTTCTCAGATCATGGGAGCTGAACAGGCTATCGCCCAACGCCGCATGATAGAGAAGATAATTGAGGATAAGTTCGCCCAGCGTGGCGAGGGTATCGCCACTGTTGACTTATACAGTGCACCTTACCCTATTCATCACCAGTTCAAGAAACTTCCGCCGGACTGCCTTAAGGCGCCAAAATTGCAGAAATTTAATGGGCAAGGATCGCCACATGAGCACCTCGCCTACTACATGACTGCCATGGGCGACCTGGCCCTTGATGAATCTTATCTCTTCCGATATTTTGCAACTTCTCTCACCGGAAGTGCCTTTCAATGGTACTCGTGGTTGAAGCCCAATTCTGTCGCTGACTCGGCCGATATGCAAAAGAAATTCATCGATCGGTTCCAGCTGGCTGAAAGGAAGGTCTCCCTCGCCGAGCTTTGCTCCATAACCATCTGCATTGGACTTCATCAAACACTGGAGAGATCTCAGCATGCGTTGTGACAATCCCCCGGCACAAGAGGATGCCATAACCATCTGCCGAAGAGGCTTAGCCCCGGAAGTCAGTGAAAGAGTCCTGGGGGCAAGTATTAAAGGATTCGACCAGCTAAATTCAGTAGTCGCGGAGATTGAAATGTTCTTCGCTGACAACCCTACATTTACACCCGCTAAAGCTAAGATACCCAAAGAGCGTTCTTCTACAGGGAAGGAGGCAAATGCAGTGGACTTCTCTCCAACCACCGAAGCCGGTCAAGCAACATCGCCTGGTGATTCTGGCCAAAGGTCTGAAAAGAGGGCACCAACCACGAAGCTGGCCGTGCGCATGATGACTCCTTACTCTTTTAAGGAGCACACTGGCAAGCTCTTCAATCTATGCATGAAGAACAAATTAATAGCCTTGCCAGAGCCTAAAAAACTAGAAGAGGCCGACAAGACAGATGATCCCAATTACTGTCAATATCATCGTTTGTTGGGGCACACTATGGACAATTGTTATGTCTTCAAAGATGAGCTAGAGAAAATGATACAAAATCAACTCATCACAATGAAGGGGACTCGGGTTGACCCTCCTCAACCCCACGCCTGGGATCGAGTGACCCGTTCGGCTAATGTCATTAGCCATCGGCCAACTCGACAAATTTATCAAATGGCAGCCTTCACATTCTCCGATCCGGGGGCAGAAGAAGCAGGTCCTAGTGGGATAAAACCCACTTTGTGGTATCCAGGATGGAGGCCTTCCCACCAGTGCTCTTTTCCAACAGAAAACACTAAGAAGATATTTGATAAAATTATGAAAATACCCCTACATTTCTGGAATTACCAAGGTACCATTGGAATCTAGAAAGCCGCCCAACATTCAAAAAATGCCTACGGCTTTTGCAAAATTGCAATTATATCATCAAATTACAAGGTTTCTTGCCCAATCTGGCGGCCTTTGATGAAACTCTAATCCCATTAAGTCTGAAATTAGTTTTGAGCCATGTGAGCATGCCTGCCCTATCAGGTTTCTTATAGAAGATCTTAAGATTTCTTTTACAGTCAAACAAAGGTGTTCAAATGTTAAGTCGATGTAAATCAGTGGGAATAGGTCCAGCTCTCGAAGCCAAATTGTTTGATATGATGCACACCCATGGAATAAACCTTGCACGTGCTATTTATACAGCCCCTCTATGTGCAATCCTTGTAATGTTCTTTTCAAAAGACTACCATATACATATATATAACACTTATTCCGTGATCTGATCTTACATGACAGGAAATTGATGGGATAAGACATCACTGGCTCATCAATTGAGGTTGCGATGTGTATTGGAAAATAGAACAACAGTGCAGTTATAAGCAGGAGTTAGGTGGCATCAGTCTGTGTTAAGTTTATTAGTCATGTTCCAAAAACAAGTTCTCTTGTATGTTTGACATATGATGTTGAATGCCCCCTCCACAGGAAAGGGAAACTAAAAATCATGCCTAAAATAATTTAAGTAATTCTTTCCATTACTGAAATCCTTCAGGTTATCCTGTGGATATCAGGTAATTTTGTAATATTTTCATTGGCCACTATTACATTTCTCAAGAACCCAACTACAGAATGAGATACCACTTTGTTGTCTGTTGAAGTGTGGACAAGATGAAAAGCGTTTTAAGTTGATGCCATTTATCATAGGCGGTCGCCTAGGCACCAGGCGCCGATCGAGACCCAATGCACTAAGGCACCTTTCCTGGGGCCAAAAAGCTGCCAAGACTGTCCAAGACTCATCAGCACCCCGATCGATCTGTAATGTGAGACTGGGTCATAGGTAGATCAAGCTCCAAACACCTCTCTCTCTCTCTCTACCCCCTCTCTCTATTAATTTTTAATAATAAAATCTATAATTTTTCATGTATTTTATTCCACTTTTATTTGTTTTCTCCCTCCCCTTCCAGCTCTGCTTTTTTTACCCTTCCCTCCTTTTCACCTACTTCATCTTTTTTTTTCTTTAGTGTTAGTCAAAGCCCCACTAATATTCTCATATGCTCGAAATAATAGGCACATACTCTCTCCCTCCCCACTCTCTCTCTCTTATGAACTGCCACCTAGGCGCTTAGGTGCTGGGGGCCCCAAGCTTGCCTTGTGTTGCCTTGTTGCCTTGACAACTATGCATCTATTTCACTTTGTTGTTTGTTGAAGTGCAAGATTAAAAGTGTTTTGACTTGATGCCATTTATATCACCATCTAATCTTTTGTCAAAAGTTTCATAGTCATCTGAGTTTATAATGTCGCCAACAAAACTGTAAAATGAAAGGCTGTGCGGTCCTCATTTTTGGATGTCTATGTCCCAATGGAGTGTCAGATGTTTTTACTTTGAGGAGTTCTGGAGGTACATGTAGTCTATACATTTGATGAACTTCTGAGCAACAAAGTTGATGATTGACTAATTCTTTTCATCCTCTTCTTTTGCATGAAGCTTGACAATTTTTTCAAGTTTCTTTGTGGATACATATTCAACATGCAATATCATGGATGCTATATTTGAGCACTTCATCACATTTGGATACATGGTGAAGGCAGCTTTCTCCTCATTTGCAGAAGCGGCTTGGAGATGTTGCGTTGCTTATGAATGTCGATGAGGAGAAACTAGAAAATCCAGAGTTCTGTATAGATGCAGGCCGGGTTGGTAATGTTGCAAGGTTCATCAACCATAGCTGCCAGCCAAATATCTTTGTCCAGTGTGTCCTGAGTTCACACCATGACATCAAATTAGCCAGAGTACTGTTGTTTGCAGCTGACACAATCCCCCCTTTGCAGGTGTAGTATCATTCTAGTATCCATGCTTCCTATAATTGTATTCCTTCTGTCTGCCTACTATATAGTTGAATGCATCTTTACTTGACTTTGCAGGAGATTATTAATATGCTTTGATTAGTGAATTAAAAAGGGAACCCTATGTAGTTCATATTTATGGCTGTTTCTAAGAAATTTCCCTCTTTGTTTTTGTGTTATTGTGGAATAGATTTATTGTTATCATTCCCTGACGTATGACATTTGCATATAGTGTTAATTTGGACTATATGACACATGCACAGGCCATGACACTTTGTTAGACAATTGGCTTTTGCTGTAATTACTATTGATTTGCACTAATTGGAGTTAGTGGTGGCCTCAATAGACATCCGAAGCGGTAAAGTGCACCTTCTCTAACATCATAGATGAAGAAAAATACCAAGATGTTGGGAAAGGGTGGAGAGAAGATGCATAGTGCACAGTTTTAGGAGAACAGTTTTGCTGCACACAGGCGAAGGACGCAATAAGACTCGTATGTATATTCGAGTTGACTTACAAAAGTTACAAGGACATAAATACTCCTAGTTATAAGGGCCAATTGGAACAGGACAATAATAAAAGAATAAAACAGAAAGAAACATCAAATGACAGAAATGCCGTTGTTTAAAGTATCCCTGTTCACACATCCCCTCAAGCTAAGTATAGACGTCAATCATGCACTGCTTGGGCAAAGTAGAAGCACACTGGTCTTGGGACAAACCATTGATAAATATATCAAGACTTGATTAGCAGATTGAACATAAAGCAAACAAGTCACACTAGAATCTATTTTTTCCCGAAAGAAATGTCAATCAATCTCAATTTGTTTTGTTCTATCATGTTAAAGTGGATTGGTGACAATGTTATTGTCACAGTAGAGCTACATAGGAAGGTGAACTTGAACACCAAGGTCTTTAAGAAGAGTTTCAGTCGAAACATTTTTTGTCAACTCCATGCGCCATAACCCGATAGTTAACTTTGACACTCTAGTGGGCACACAATATGTTTCAAGAAAAGTGCAATAGCCTATAGTAGACCTCTATGTAGTCTGAGGCGTGAGGCGAGCGAGGCGACCAGGGGGTCGCCTCACGCCTCAAAGGCCTAGGCGATGGCCGAGGCGTTTGAGGCGAGATATTATTAAATAATTATATGTAATTTAAAAATTAAATTATATGTCAAAATATTACAAATATATATATTTTTGAACAGTAAATATCATAAAACTGCATATACACTAAACAAGAAAAACAACTAACAAGTGCAATATTATAACAAAACAAAAATAGTTAAACAACCAAACAAGTTAATTACATAATCCCATAACACCGTGTTTCAAAAGTCTCAACTCTCAAGCCTCCTCATCACTCATAAAAGAGGAGTCCCTATCACTTGGAAGCTCATTCTCATTCTCTGATTGTGTCCTCTCGGAGTCAACATCTCTTACATTTATGGAGTGAGATGTGGCAATGCTTTTTCCCTTTCCTAGGTGACACTTTTTGGTTGCCGCCCTTGTGCTTGGTCCTTCCTCTTCATTAACACCGACATCGATTTCAACATCTAGCCATGTGAGGTCCTCCCCTTCATCCACAAAATCTTCATTTTCTAGAGGATTAGCTATCCACTCATTGCAATCATCAATGTCATCCAAAGAAATAGGATCATACTCACTTTGCTGAAGATGCAAATGACGAGCATGGGGATGTTGATTATGTTGCACAAAAACCAGACCGTTTAACTTCTTCTGCTCCAACCTATTTCTTTTCTTTGTGTGCACCTACAAGTATATTAGTTGCAATCAATTAAACAAAAAAAATACTAATCTTATATGTACTTGAATATTGAATTATTCATCTAACCTGCTCAAATGTACTCCAATTGCGTTCACAATTAGATGCACTGCATGTCAAACTTAAAATCTGAATGGCTATCTTTTGAAGGTTTGGTGTGGCAGTACCAAAGTTCAACCACCAAGTAGCTACTCCACGATTGCAATGAAAATTAGACAAGAAATTGCGAAAAGCATCTATACCCGGAACCATAGAAATGCGTTGCCTAATGGTCATTTCTCTCCCAAATAGCTCTTGGACATACTGATAAGCTGCAAGCTCCTTGAAAATTGCCTCTTGGATTGAGGCTTCTGGAGCTAGCTTTTCAATGCAATCATATAGCCCTTGCTTAACTTCTTGATCATATTCATTTTTTGAATTAGAGAAATAAAGAGCCGGACTAAGATAAAGGCCAGCTGCATGTAAAGGACGGTGCATTTCAAGGTCCCACCGTCTATCAATGATTTCCCAAATTGGACCATATTTGTCAAGCTTTTCATTTAATGCATTCTTAATACTCTCCTTTGCACGATCCATAGCCTCATAAATATAGCCCATCGTTGGCTTTTCTCCAACAAACTGTAAAACCATAGCGAGGGGCTTGTATATTTGCAATGAATATGTCACACCATTCCAAAAAGAAGTCTTTAAGATTATACCCTCTATCTTCCATGGCTGTCAGTTTTTGTCGAAACCAATACGTTTCGACCGAAATCGATACGCTTCATATCAGTTTCGGCTGTAATCGATACCAAAACGGGGGCGTTCACTGTAGCAAACCGGACACTGTTAAGTTTACTGGTTTCGGGCGAAACCGAAATTTTCTTATTTGGGGTCGAAATCAGACGATTTCGGCCGAAACTCACGTGAACTCCTCTTAACCCACGGCCGAAACCCTCCCCTGCTGTTGCGACAGGAGTGCTGCTGCTGCTGCCAAGTGCTGTTGCTGCTGCCTGCTGCAGGCAGCAGGCTGGGCTGCTGTTGCTGTGCTGGCCAGGGCTGCGGGCCGTCTGCCTGTTGATGTGGTGGCCTGGGCCGCGGGCTGCAAGGCTGATTGCGCCACTGCGGAGACTGCAGCGTGAGTAGTTTTGTTGAGTTAAATTTGGGGGTTTTTTTGTTTTGTGTTTTTTTGGTTGGGTTGTTGAATGTTTTTTTTGTTGTAGGTTAAATTTTCTGTTGTAGGTTAATTTTAATCCATGATTAACTTTTTAACACTTCTAATTTAACCCTAATTACACCCTTAAATTTGGGGCTTTTCTTTAATTAGGTTTAGTAAGGGTCAATTAGGGATCAATTAAGCTTCATTAACTAATTTGAAGCGGGAGCATGCTGGTAATTAATTCTTTTGAAGGGTGATTAGGCTAAAATTGTTAATTAAGTCTTAATTACACCCTTAAATTTGGTGCTTTCCTCTAATTAGCATTAATAAGGGTCAATTGATGCTCAATTAAGTTTCATTCAATAATTTGAAGCGAGAACATGCTTGTAATTAATTTTTATTAAGGGTGATTAGGCTAAAATTGTTAATTAAGTCCTACTTACACTCTTAAATTTGGGGCTTTCCTCTAATTAGCATTAGTAAGGGTCAATTGAAGCTCAATTAAGCTTCATTCAATAATTTGAAGCGGGAGCATGTTGGTAATTAATTCTTATGAAGGGTGATTGGATTTAAATTGTTAATTAAGCTCTAATTACACCCTTACATTTGGAGATTTCCTTTAATTAGGTTTAGTATGGTTCAATTGAAGCTCAATTAAGCTTCATTCAATAATTTGGAGCTCTATCATGTTGAATTGTATTTTTTTCATTATACTTACAAGGGATTGTGTTTGACTGTCTTAATGCAACATCATGTCTAGACGTGAACAAAGTCGGGAGCAGCAAGGGCTGGAGGATCTAGGGTGGGCCCATCTCTCCTTAGTTGATGCTAAGAGAAGAAAAGTTAAATGCAATTATTGTGATCGGGAGATACATGGCGGAATTACTAGAGGAAAGCAGTATTTGGCAGGGGTAAGAGGAGAGGTGAGACAATGTGACAGATACAGGCGTGGCCTTAGAGGGGGAGGTTGAGGTGCTCCATGATTGGGTTGAAAGCTTCAAGTATATATGGATGGCGAGAGGATGCACCATCATGTGTGATGGTCGAACTGGTACCACGAAGAAGTCCATGATTAACTTTTTAGTCTATTGCATCGAAGGTACAATATTTGTTAAATCTGTAGATGCATTAAATTATGAAAAAAATGTCATTTATTTGTTTAATTTGATGGATAAGATGGTTGACCAAATTGGAGAGGACAATGTTGTCCAAGTAGTGACTGATAATGAAGTTAGTTATAAGGCTCCAGGGAAGAAATTGATGCAGAAGCGTAGTCACGTATATTGGCTCCCATGTGCTGCACATGGTCTGGATCTGATGCTTGAAGACATAGGGAAGGAAAAGCATGTGAAGAAGACGATTGACAAGGCACAAAAAATCACACAGTATATCTATGGCCATCCTAGAATATTGAATATGTTCAGGGCGCATGCGAGTGGGGGGCGAGATATCATCCGTGCAGGCCCAACCGGATTTGCTTCGAATTTTATTTCTTTGGAGTCTTTGCACATGTATAAGATTGATCTCAATTCTTGATATTTGATCCTTATAGATATGTAACAGTTTTTGATTCAAATTTCATTTATTTGCACAGGTATAAGAATGAGCTGAAAGCTTTCATGTACCACAATGTCTTGCGGGAATACATCGACAAGGGCATTGTTGATGCTCATATGGAATATTTGGATGCCTGTCAAATTGTGGAACACAACAAATTCTGGGGCAGGGTCTCACGGTACATGAAAGTTGTCACACCCCTCGTGAAGGTCCTAAGAATGGTGGATGGCGATGAGAAGAATGATATGAGCTATCTGTACGAGGTAATGGACCGTGCCAAATTAGAGTTGCAGGATTCCCTTCTCAGACATTATGCAAAATGGTGGAAAATGATTGGCCAGAGATGGGACAACACATTACACCACGACTTGAATGCAGTTGCTGAGTGATTAATTGTACTTAAATGAGGGTAATGCGTATATGTTATTTTATATCTAACATTTAGTTAATTATACACAAATGCAGGTTATTTCCTCAACCCTCGATGTACGATGCCGATGCACATGTTGATGGCGAGGTGCTCCAAGGGACTTTAAAAGTCCTTGGTCGTTTATCGATGACACCAGAAAAGAGACTTCAGGTCGAAGTAGAGGTTGGCCTTTATTGATTTTATCAATAAGAGGTATAGAATTTACTTAATTAGTTATGTTAATCTATTACTTTATCTTTGTAGATGAACAAATATAGAATGGGGACTGGGACATATTTTGACTCCCAATTGCAATACGCTGTGGGAAGAGTGAGCCCATGTATATTTTATTTTTATGATTTCTTAACCTCAATATGTATTTCTACACCTTACATTTATTTGTTTATGGTTGGTGGAACAGCTGACTGGTGGATAATGGTGAACAACCGAGAAGTGGGCAGTAATTCATTGGCGTTCATTGCAATTAGGGTGCTCAGTCAAACAACATCGGCAAGTCACTGTGAAAGAAATTGGAGCACATTCAGCCTTATACACTCAAAGGTTCGCAATCGGCTAAAGGCTGAACGGTTAGAGAATTAGTTTACTGTCACTACAATATGAGACTGAGAATAAAGAACATGAAGATAAGACAACAGCTGAGGGACAAACGCGTCACAAAGGATGCAATGCCAGAAATTGATGTAGACGCTTTATTTGATGATGAGGATCCCTTGCAGTCTTGGGTGGAGACACGAGAGATGAGCCCGTTTTTGATGATGATGATAGAAGATGGGCAGAGGGCATACTAGATGAAGATGAGCCAAGAGATCCAGAATTTCAAAGAGCAACAAAGAGGGCCAGATAGACTCAAGCACACCAGAGAAGGGACGCACCTTTGTTTGTTGATGACACTGAGCAACAGCCTGATTTTCAGCCAATTAGAGACTCTGACTCAGATAGCAGGCCTGTCACACCTAGAATGGGTAAGCCCCCTGCATTCTTAAGAAGAAGTACATCAGTGGATGGGCTAACTGAGTGGACAAGTGTTGTTGCTCGAGAGGACCCGGCAATTGAGCAGTTGAAGTAGATTTATCTGAGGCACACGCCAAGGGGGAAAGGATTCATGTCGAGAGTGACTGAAGAAATCACATCAAAACAGAAAAAAGCATCCCCAAAGGTTAAAAGGCGATTGGTTTCTGATGGTGATGATGATGTTGGTGATGATGATCATGCCAGTGCAGCTGCAGGTGCCACAGGTGCTGCAGGTGCTACTACTGGCGATGGCACTGTTGGTGGTCCTTCCTCCTTCCACACAGACACAGGCAGAGGATACAGTCAGGGTGAGCGAGGACATGATTCACAGAGTCAATATGGGCATCCTTCAGGTTATGGAGGTGGCTAACATGAGTCATCCATTTATGGGTGGGGTCATGAACCAGTATTCCAGTTCCATCCACATCCGTCCAGTTCCTCTTCTCTTCCTCAAGATTCTTATGTTGATTCTAGATTCGAATCAAGTCGGCAATCTTACACTCCAAGAGGGCTCCAAAGAGGGATGCAAGACTTGGCTACCTCATTGTTTGGTTATAGTGAATATACACAATGCTTGCAACCTTGTTATGGGTATCAACATCGAAAGGCAGACGATGAGGGAGAAGGTTCTAGTTATTACTCATATTAGTGCTTCTTCATTTAGGTATCATTTAATTTTTGTAACATTTATTGTGTCTAATTATGTTTATTACCCTGTGCTTGAACCTAATTCATGTTTAGTATGCACTCAAGAATATTAGTTTAACATGTTCAATGTTTGAACTTCAATGCCTACTTCATGTTTATTGCATTTAATCTAAGTTCTTTACAATCAAATGCATGTCCAATGAATTTTTTGATTTTTATGTGATTATTTATTTATTCTATTTGTTTATGATTTTTTAGATTTATTTTCATTTTTTTGAACCTTGTCACTGGGTTTCGACCTGTTTCGGCCGAAATCGAAATCGAAACTAAGTCGTATCGGTTTCGGACTCGGTCGAAGCCGAGTCCGAAATCGACACTGCCATCCATGCTACCTTCTTCCCTTCATTTTTTTTGGTCCATCGATTGTTACTAGCAAGTCAATCAGTAGATGTAAACATTCTTCTCAAGCTATCTTTGCAATCAAGCACTCTGTAAATTTAAGTAGTTGGTGGCAAAGCGAGTGGCAGCTGCACGTGCAAGATTCTCGTCATTTGTATACTTTCTCATCATAGCAAGAACCTTGTGTGCCCATAAATAAATGTAGTCACCAATTTGGCTCTACGAATGGTTTCTTTCATTGGTGACACTTTGGAAATGGCCTCCAGCATCAAGTCTAAACAATGGGCAACGCATGGTGTCCAGAATAAATGAGGATGGGTTGGCATCAACATTTTCTCGGCTACCACATAACTAGACTCATTGTCTGTCACAATTTGGATGACATGCTTAACACCAACTTCGTTAATAACCTTGTCCAATAAATCTGCCAACAATTTGACATCTTTCACATATGCGGAAGCATCAATTGATTTCAAGAAAACAGTCCCATCTAGTGAAAGAGAGTAAAACAAAATGACAGTGAGAGACATTGAAAGAAAAATATAAAATATATTGAAAGTTGTTAGTGAGAGACAGAGAAAGAAAAATCCCACCCGGAGAGTTCACAAGAAAGTTGATCAGTGTTCCTCCCTTCACATCTGTCCATGCATCGGACATGATGCTACAACAATATCTCACCCAAATTTTTTTTTTCGGCATCCACCAACTCTTGAGTTGATTTTATCTCCTTACGTAAAAGAGTCTCACGAATCTCATGATAGCTAGGCCCTTTAAATCTCGAACCGTATTGTCCTACAGCTTCTAACATTTTTTGAAAGCTAGGTAGACACACAGTATTGAATGAGATGCCTGCTTGATAAAACCATCTATCTACATATTGGCAAACCCTATCACGATGTTCCTTTTCTCATTTTTTATCTCTTCCTGTCTTAGCTTGTTCCGGATCAAGAGTGCAGAACTTATCCATAGGACCCTTCATCCGTGGTAACTTTGAAATAATGTCGTCAAATATATTAACTTGATAGACATCTAGAGATTGGGATTGGCATGAATCCTTCAACAAATTATCTGTACCTTCCGTCTCCCTCACCATTTGTAGCTTCTTCGTTCTAGCTTTTTTGGCATTTTGCATATATTCTCGGATTTCTATCTTCACATTTACGGGAACCTTCTGGCAAGCTGCCACATTTGTACCTAGGTCGGTTAAATGTTGCTTCAGTCGGTAAATCCCTCCTTTACTCACATTTTTACAAAAATTACATGTTATCTCATCTCTATTTCGTGGATTGGCAGAGATTCCATATTTCCACCCAATGTCTTTTGGTCTACCTTTTTGTACATTGGGCCCTTGAGTGCTTGCATTTAACGATGCACCATCAGAAATAGACACAGAAGTAGGTGGTGTGGGCGTAGACATCTTAAAAAAAATCAAACAACAAATTTAAATCATATTACAAAAATAAATCAAACAATAAATTTAAATCATATTACAAAAATAAATCAAACAACAAATTTAAAAAATATTTTTACTGACTGTTTATTGTCTACGTCGATTGCCCTGCACGAATCACGATTGATCGTCACTGTGGTCTGTGAGAGACAGAGAGAGGGTGAGATAGAGTGACTAGTGAGAGAGGGGATTAGCCCCTCTAACTGTGCATGTATGTCTGTATGAGAGAGAGTAGGAGACAGAGTGAGAGAACAGAGAGAGACAGAGTGAAGGCGACGGAGAGGGAGAGTAAGAGAGGGAGACTGAGTGAGGGAGAGGGAGATAGAGAGGGGCTCGGCCCCTCCCTCTCACTGTGAGGGAGATAGAGGGGAGAGAGAGAGTGGCAAGGTGGGAGAGGGGGTGACCTCCCCTCTGTGTGTGCTTGCGTGAGAGAGAAAGAGGGAGTTGCAGACAGAGACTCGGAGAGAGAGGGAGATGGAGACGGCGAGAGGGGGTCGGCTCCTCCCTCTCACTGTGAGGGAGATACAGAGGGGAGAGAGCGAGAGTGGTAGGGGAGAGAGAATGAACTGTGGGAGAGGGGCTGAGCCCCCCTCCGTGTGTGCCTGTGTGAGAGAGAAAGAGGGAGTGGAAGACAGAGAGAGAGAGGGAGACGGTGAGAGGGAGTTATCGGACGCCGCTCGGTCGGTCGCCGCTCGCTGCAAGCTACTGTCGCGATTGGAGAGGGAAGCGATAGGCCGCGGGGTGGGAAGCGAGCGAAACCCTCGCGAGTTTAAAGGCTCCGCTTCGTCAAAGTTAACAGGTAATGTTACCCGATACGCGGATACGGTTCGAGGGAGCGGGCGAGGCGCGTCGCGGCGAGCAAGGTGCGCGTGAGGCGTTCGCCTCTGCGAACCGCTACGATGTGAGGCGGGCTGCCGTCGCCTGGCGGGATTTTGACTACACCGGTAGACCTTACACCTTTGATCACCATGAGAACCTTCCCGATCAATGTCCATGATGCCTTCAATACCCAAGTGTGTCGCCTTGGTATACAAATAACCTTTCTCTTAATACAACTTAAGATATCTTAGAATGTGCTCCGCAACTTACGTGTGGGGTACTCGAGTAGCGTGCATAAACTGGCTGTTGAGAAAAAAATTTAAAAGAGAAAAAAGAAATGGGGACCCTATCCAGGGTCACTCTCTCCTCTCAATCCACTTACCCGGACCGGATAGGTCCCCATTGTGGCCTCCGGTCCAATTTCACCCACTCTCTCCTAAAAAAAAACAAAAAGAAAATAAGGGGGGAGGCCTATCCAGACCAGATAGGTCCCTATTGGGACCTATCCAATCCCGATGGGTCCCTATTGGGACTTTTCTAGTCCCATTCTCTTTCTCCCTCTCTCTTATCCGGCTTAGGGAGACCAGATAGGTCCATATTGGCCCTCCGCAGCCTAGCCAAACCCAAAGGCCGTGTCTGGGGATTTGTCCGGTCCCGGTTGGCCTCTTGAGGGAGCCTATCTGGTCCGGGTAGGTCCTAAAGGGGGTAATTGTCTCCTAATGCTTATAAATAGATCTCGTGGCTTGCATTTCAATAGATAGAGGATGAAAGTCCGAGTATGGAAGTTGGAGGAGAAGCAATCTCCCCGGCATTTTGTTCTTTGTGTCTTCGTCAAGGAGTGTGTGTGCTTCGTGTGCCTCCACCAAGGAGGGTGTGCATCCAACAAGGTGTTGCCCATGTGCCATCGGGGTTTGCAAATATGTCTATGTGATTGTGCCTAATGTAATTCCTTAGTTTGCATATATGCCCTCGTGATATGGCTAATACCCTTTGCGCCATTTCTTGGAGTGGGATTATAAGAAATTTTTCTCTACCCCCCGAAAACCCGCAAGGGGTGCCTACCCCCTTGACCCCCGCAACTTGACTGGACAGGTCGATCCCCAGCGGTGCGCTGCAAATGCATAGAGATGGACCATAACCCATGGGACCTTAAGGAGAAACAACGTCCTGAGTGTTTTTGCCCTATGCGCCTTTAAAGGAGAGATTTGTCCAGATATTATAAAAATATCCCTCGCCTATCCAAAATTACATAAAAGTTCCTATTAGTCCAAAAATTATAAGAATATCTTGGTCTATCTAGAAATTACAGAAAAACCCTTTGTTATCCAAAAATTACTGGTGCACCCGAAATTGTCTCAAATTATTTTTGAGAATGTTTGTTATATATCAACCGACGAAAAATACGGCGTATCGTCGACATCGTCGGATTATGGAGTACCTCCGCAATCTTGGGTCCATCGGCCCGACCATACCATTACAATCGGCGTCACAGCAAGGAAATTATTAAGGAAAATACATGCACACACCCGTCAAAGTAGTCGAGCAAGTGTATCACACGGCGCAAATGGACGCGAGAATTCCTCCCCACGTGGCGACGCCCGACCAAATAACAAACAAGACGCTTCTCCGCTCCCGCACAAGTCTTCACCGACGAACAGTCGCCACGCGGTGAAAGGACCCCCAAGGAGCAATATATAGATTTCTCCTCCACCAAGGGCGACAGAAACGGCTGAAAATGGCGCGAAGAGGGGCCAAAAGGCTTGCCCGAGGGTCAAACGACCCCTCCGGGGCGCGATCGGATTGGAGGAGGGGGCCGCGGTCACCTCGCGGGGTCGGCGGGGGGGGCGGTTGACCCCGCCGTCCGCCCCCCCTTCCTCCTCGGTCCCATTTAAAAAAAAAAAAGAATAAAAGGCTGAGGGGTCAAAAAATCATTTTTGCCACCCACTCAGGCAATTTTCCACGGTTTTGTCAACCTGGGTCCGCTCGCCTTCTATAAATAGACCCCCAAGGGTCCAAACACAGAGATCTACATGAACTAAGGCTACGAACTACGCATAAGAAGAAGACCGCCAGCACATGGAATTATTCTGTTTGTTTGGCCTGTGAGGGGTAAGTCCTCGGGCCTTATGGATGTGCCCCTAAGGGGCGTTTTTGTAATTTCGTCTCTCAATGGGCTATGTTTGTAATTATGCTCCTCAGCAGGTCATGTTTGTAAGTCTTTACGTCCCGGGACGACTAAGCTATGTGGTTCTGTCCCTGTGATGACGGAATTACAAAAATGTCCTTCCCTGGACCGTAAGAGACAAAAGTCCTGTCATTTGTAGTTATACCCTGCAACTTTTTATAATTGGACCTACACTCTACTTCCTGCATGTCGACAGCTCGTCGACAACTCTTGGACCCATTTGGGCCAAAATATATTCAATGTACACCAAGAGTCCCCTTTGTGTGCCAGTCGAGAGAAAATTATAAGAAAACCCTTGACTTTCAAAAAGATTGCATGTATATCCTTCCTTGGGCAAGATTGACACATGTGAGCCTTCTATGAAGCCTTTGTCACCCCTTCAGCTCGGGAATATTGTCAGCTCAATCCGACACTTAGATGTCACCCTAACCCTAGGTCTATGTAGGATGGTAAAATTATCGAAATACCCCTGTGACCTAGAAGCGGCCTAGCAGCCCCCTAAAACTCTCCAGAAAGAGCCTCAACACCTTGAGAAGTCAGGAACCCGGTCCTGCTTCCGTTCCAACTCAGAAATTTCAGAAACTCCCCTGGCCTCGAAAAATTACCAAAATACCCCTGAGTTTGTAAAATTACCAAAATACTCTTGGAGTCCAGAAAACCTCCCTCTACTTCAAAAATGTCTACGGCTTTCGCATACTTGCGTATTTACTCCTAAATCTTAGGGTTTCGCTCAGATTATTAACATGTTGGTGGTAAATGAGTGGTCATGGAGAGTCTCTCAGTGAGCCTGCCCTCCACTTCAGAACCTAAGGAGAGGACTTTGGGATTTTTTTGACAGTCAAACAAAGGTGTTCAGACATTAGGCCGATGTAAATCAACACTGACTACGGTCAGTGGGGAGAGGTCCAGCACTCGAACCCAAATCGTCTGATGCTATGTGCACCCACGGAATAAGCCTCTATACGTAGAGGAGTGTTTCTTTTCAAAAAGAACATTATATTCTATTTTTCCTACATGAAAGATTCCGTGTTCCACCGACTGGCACACCCGGTGGGACCTTTCCCGCCTTTCTTATTTTTTGTCAAAGTAAGTCCCCAAAAACCTTCTTCAAGGTTCTGATTGCCCCTCTTCCTCTTACAGGACAGGAAGAGGAGGGCACATCTCTCTGTTCATTTGAGAGCTCTTCGTGCACTCGCACGCCACTCCATTCGTGCGACGCACCACCACCACCACCAACTAACAAGGAGACGATGGCAGCCGTCACCTACGGCCCCCGGGTCATCGCCAACGACGCCAGGTTCGGCTACCTGGCGACCCCACTCGTCTTCGGTGACTTCCCATCAGTCGTCGGATCGCCCTTCTTTTTGGGCGTTGTGCTCGTGGTTGAGGTTAGCTCAGCCACACCTGCGGCGTCAACTACTGAGGGTGTCAGGCCCTCCACTGTCAAGAAGACAACTGTCGGGGGTGTTAGGCCCTCGACCCCAGCAGCTGGCTGGGTCCGCCCAGTCAAGAAGCCGACAGTCGGGGGCGTCATGTGCTCGGCTTCAACAGTCGGCCGGGTTCGTCCAGTCAATTCTTCACAGACTAGGGGTGTCAGGGCCTTCGTCCCGACAATCAGCCGAGCTTGCTCGATTGCCACGTCAACGGCCGAAGGTGTCAGACCTTCTGCCCCAACGGGGGCAACGCCGTCGCCGTAACGGCACCAACTCTACTGCGGTCACACTCAGAGGTATTGCCCCTGCTCAATGGGGGCAGCGTCGCCGCCAGAACGACATCGCGCCTACGGCGGATGTCACCAAGGCTACCCTGCTCAACGGGGGCAACGTCGTAGCCGTAAAGGCGCAAAGCCTACAGCGGCCGCATCCCGCTCTGGCAAGACCGTGCTTGTCGGAGATTTTTGCATTCGGCTCGATGGGGGCGAGCGGATTCTGCCTAGGGTCGACACGTTCCGACTGTTTCTACCTCCAACCCCTTCGAGCTTCTTCGGCAAGTCCAGGAGGACGGAGCGAAAAAGAAGAAGCATGTCGTACCGGCGGCAAATCAGGGTCCAGTACGACGGCCCAAACCACCCTCTCCCCGACCGCGGTCAGGGGGCAACCCAATTGAGGAGCATCAGCTCGACTTAAAGAAGATATGGTCACCAAGGAGGAGGTCCGAATTATAAGGCGTGCCAGGGCCGAGGAGCCCTTCCTCATGTCGGAGCTGCAACGTGTGCGGAGTCCGACCAACATTGAGGCCTCAACCTCTCCGAGGTCTACAACTCAACCCCGATGGTGGCAAAAGCGTCGAGGAATCGGCAAGAAAGTGCGGCCGACCTCCCTGTGGGCCAGTTCCACACACACACAGGAGGATCGCTCCCCTCAAGCCTCCACATCCCGAGTGTCTGTCTTTGACAGACTAGGGATGTCGCCTAAGCCGGATCGACAACCCCCTAGGAAGAAGCGGGTGGTTCAGGTGACAAATGATTCTGTCAAAGTGTTCACCTATTACGCCACCTCTGGCGACAAGCAACCCGAGGACACCTTGGGGGACCTCAACCAGCCTCTTCAATACTCGAGGAGGTCAAGTTCCGGGTCCCGGGGCCTGGAGCAACCATAGCAGGGGCCAGCTGCAGGTACATTTCAGCCCGAGTTGGCACGGCAAGAAGAGCGCCAAGAGGATGCTCGTTGTGTTGATGGGGATAGCCTCCCCCGGCACGAGGAAGATCTGGGGGAAGAGACACTCCCGCGTTGGAAGAACTCCGACGCGAGAACCAAGAGCTCAAGAACCTCTTGCAGGCGTTATTGCGTGAAAAAGTGGTTCATGTCCTACCTCAAGCTGCCCCACCTGGAGTGTAATAACAACCTCCTCCCATTCCAGTCGCGGCCAATGCCTCCGTCACTCCGGCAAGATTACCATTGGCGGTGGAATTAGAAATTCCGTAGCATGAAGTCTGCGCGGTCATCTGCCACTTCTGCTACAGAGAGCCTCATGGCGCAAAAGCAGATGATCGAACGCATTGTGGATGCGAAGTTTGCTCAACATGGTGAGGGTGTGGCTACCATTGATTTGTACAGCGTGCCCTACCCTCTCCACCATCAATTCAAAAAGCTTCCGCCTGACTGCCCAAAGGCCCCGAAGCTTCAGACGTTCAACGGACAGGGCTCCCCACATGAACACCTGGCTTATTACATGACGGCCATGGGTGAATTGGCGCTGGAAGAGGCATACTTGCTGCGGTACTTTGCTACATCATTGACAGGCACTGCCTTCCAGTGGTACTCCAGGTTGAAGTCCGATTCGGTTGTCGATTGGGCCGACTTGCAAAAGAAGTTCGTCGACCTTTTCCAGATGGTCGAACGCAAAATCTCCCTGGCGGAGCTCTGTGCTCTCCGGCAGAAGAAAGGTGAGACCGCGTTGGACTTCGTCAAGCGGTGGAGGGACGTCAGCAGGCACTGCGATAATCCTCCAACGCTCGAAGACGCGATCACCATCTACCGCAGGGGCTTGTCGGCAGAAGTCAGTGAAAAGCTTCTATGCTCAAATATCAGAAGCTTCGACTAGCTCAACACGGTGGTGACGGAGATTGAGATGTTCTTCGCTGACCACCCGGCACAAACTCCTGCGAAAGGCAAGTCCTCTAAAGATCGTCTGACTAGCGGCAAGAAGGTAAATGTTGTGGACTTCTCCCCGACAAATGGAGAGAAGGGGGAAGGAAAATCCAAAGGCAATGGCAAGAAGCTTGATGTTAAGGCAAGCGCGTCTCGGTTAGCGGTATTGTTTAAAAAGGCGGTGTCTCAAGGCACTAAGGCTTAAGCCTGAAGGTGAGGCACTAGAAAAACGCCTTGAGGTATGCGCCTCACGTCTTTTACTTGAGGCTTACGCCTTTTTTTTATTGAGGTGGTACGCCTCACCTCCTCAAGGTATTTAATTGAGACTGTGCATCACTTGAGAAGATGATGTAATGCGGTGTTGTAGGGTACTCCCAAAATTTATGTTTCTTTTGTTGTCCTTAAAACATAATTCAATTTTTTTTCTTGGTAGGTTCTTTTTTTTTAACAGGGAGGGGATAATCAAAACTCGAACTCGGGCCTTCCCCCATATGGGGAAGGGTGACAAACAAACTGCACTAGATAACTGGCTCATAATTTAGTACTTTTGAAATTACATGAATTTATCATTGAGTTGATATAACATTAACACATGAAAATCTGGTGAGGACACCGGAGCTAGTCGTCGATATCAGACACGCAGCACGACTCGAGCGACGTCGACCTCCTTGTGACTGGGTGATAGCATGGAGTCCCCACCTGGGTATTGAGTTTTTTTATGTTATATTTATTATGAGTGTCTTGGTGTGTATTTGAGTATTTATGAGTGTAATCGGTCAAGCTTGTAATATGGGCTACAATTCATGTAAGGGGTCCAATTTCTACATTGGGTCTCAAGACCATTAGGAGCCCAATTGGACCTTCTAGAAGACTTGGACCATTGGGCCAAGGAGACAAAGCTAGAGGATTCTCCCTCTTTGTCTCCCATGCTTGTCCCCCACCTACCCTTAATGGGCGGTGTCCCCTCCTTGTTCCCCATGCTTGTCCCCCACCTACCATTAATGGGGGGTGTCCCCTTCTTGTCCCCCATGCTTGTCCCCCACCTACCCTTGACCAATATTAGTGGATGTCCTTTGGTGTTAGTGGATGTCCTTTGGTCTAGATCTAGGGAGTGGCTATTTATAGTCTCTTGTATCAATTGTGGAAGAAACTAATGAAGAAATATTTTGGCATAATGCTTGGTGCACAGCCCTCTCCCTCTTGAGTGTTCTTGGTGTTCTTCCTCCTCCCACCCCCAACTCTCTCTAGATCTGATCTCAGATCTTCTATCTACCTCAAATCTCTTCTTCTTCTCTTCTTCTTCTCTCTATTGTGAACATTCACTGCCGCCGCCGCCGTTCGTGCCGCCATTGAGTCACCACGAGCCGATCTTCATCCTGCTGTCCCAAACTCGAAGTTGTAGGACAGCAGCTCGGTGAAAGGGTTGGTACGGGAGATCCGACCGTTGGATCGTCGCGAAACTTTGAGGGTAGGTTCCATCCATCAGAGTCCATTCCCAGTAAAACTTTTAGGTCGATCAGAGCCCGTTTTCCCCTGTTCCCAGCCACTTGTTCATCTTCCCCAAAGTCTGCTTGTGTGCAGATCTACGAGATAGATCTTGGCATCCGAATTTTCTCACACCTCAAATGTTGTCCAAATTTCACAAAAGAGATATGTGCGTCTCCATAACCCTCCCCTCTACCCACCATAAAAAAATCGGGCCCTAATTCGTCCATTAGATCCTCATTCAAAGCCCTTGATCAGTGAGGTTAGGTTCTGTCCAGCCTGTTATGTATTTTGGGACAGTGTGCTCAGCTCACTTGCAGTCGTTTTAATTTTAAATCCAGCCGTTGGATGAGTTTGGGCTTCCAATATGTTGTAGGATTTTGAGTCCTCTTTCCAACGGTATCCTTTGTGCCCCGATCCAACGTCGGAGGTGAGTGTACCAGCCGATCTCGTCAGAGCGCTCAGATCTGGACAGAAACACAACTGCGGGACAGCATTGGGAGATAATTCCCAAGAAATCGTCCGCCTCCACTCCGGTGACCACCGCTCCCGGGGATCGACCCGGGACACTCCAGGAGCGTACCCGTCAGTCGTTGCAGCCAAGAGCAGCCCCAGACGCCACCGTACCAGCAGCGGGTCCCACGTACCATCCGACGAGCCCGAGTGAACGGAGCTGAACCGGTCGACCGCGTCCACCCGAGCGCCATCGACTGCTGCCCGCCAACCCGAGATTGGTGCTCCCGGACCCCACGTGTCGCCTGTTACCTCCCTGCGTGGAGTGGGCTTTAGCATCATTTCTGTAATTATTAATTATTGCTGTACCGGGAGTTCCGGATCTCGGTCGGGAAGTCTTCCCCACGCCCCGAGCGTGGAGGTACACTCGTCGCCCCTCTTTAGTTGCTTACTTTCCTTGTATAGGCTCTTTATGCCGCTGCTCGTGAGCATGTTAGGCCCCTAGATTGTTTAAATTAGTCACCGCTGTGAGTTGTGAGTGCGAGACTCGCCCCGTGGCTCGATCCGAGCACGAGAGTGAGCCGACCACCCGAGACTCATTGTCGGTTTCTCAACCGTGCAGATCGACTCGTTTCCCTCGCCAGGAACGACTGTGAGTGAGTGCTTCTTGTTTGGGCACGTTCGCCTCTTCATGAGCCACGTTAGGTGCCGAGTTGTTTGTGTTGTTGTTGGTCGCGTCGTCCAACAAGTCACGTCATCTAGTAGACGTCCAAGGATCGCACCAACAACATCAAGTCTCATTGTCGTCCCGCTTCAAAATCACTATTGTTTTTGGCATTTTTTATTGTTTTAAGATTATTTTCTTCTCTATTAAGGCTTACGCCTCATTGTGCCTTAAGGCTTACGCCTTATGAGGCTTACGGAAAGCGCCTCACAACTGCCTCAAGACCTTTTAAACTATGTTGGCGGAGAACATGAAGATTATTCCTTCAGGAAAGAGCATACCTAGATGCTCTTTGACCTATGCATGAAGGAGCTGCTCATTACTCTGTCGGATCCACGGAAGCCCTCAGCGGTGGACAAAATAGATGATCCTACCTATTGTGTGTATCACCGAAGGTTGGGTCATACCATCGGGGGCTGCTATGTCTTGAAGAACATTACAGAAGAGCTCATTCAAAAGGGCTTGGTAAATATGTTGGGCCATGTAGTCGACCCACCACAATCTCATGCTTGGGGTCGATCGAGTCGGTCGGCTAATGTGGTCTACTTGGCGGCGATGGTTTCAAGCTCCATCGCCTCCGAGGCCGGGCCTTCAAATCAGCAGTCCAACACCGGTCTTGGAGCCGCCCCTCTCTCACCCCCCGAGTGTTTGGCATTGCGGAGGACTATTTGGAAAATCCGGGGAGAGATTCGACAATTGCCACTGGAATAGAGGCGTCTGCTACAGTTCCTAGAGAGCATAGATCAGCAATTGGCCACCTTCCCCTTCGGCCCATTTGTCAGGGGATTGGCTCCAGTCCACATACGGGAGGCAGGTGTACTACCTGCTGGCTCAGCTCTGCTCAGGGGTTGGCTCTCTGGGGAATCTTCATATTCATCTGAGGGCGACGAGGACTCAGAAGATGAGGAGCATACACTTTTAGGCGAGCAGCCTGAGAAGTTATACTCTTTCCCTTGGGAGAAGACCCCAAACATCTTCTTCGCATGTCAGCGGGCGGGACTGATTGGTCCGTCACCCATGGAGTAGACACCAGGTGCTGCATTTCATCAGGGCTATTGCCCCTACCATGAGGTGATAGGCCATATCATCCACAACTATGAACCGTTCAAGGACCTCGCTGAGGACTTAATCAGGTGGGGAAAGGTTAATATGGGTGAATTCCTGGTCAATCTACTGAAACCGCACGCACGGGAGAGTCTTCACTTCTCCGTCAACGTCATACATGCTTCAGCAGCTTTCCAGCTCTCGGAGCCGCAGGAGGAGGGGGTCAGTTCTCAGGGAGTCAGTTCCCAACCACCAAAATCCACACTGTGGTACCCAGGGTGGCGACCCTCTCATCAGTGTTCTTTCCCTAAGGAGAGCACTGAGAAGATCTTTGACAAGCTCCTGGAAGATGGTCGGGTGATGACGCATGATCCGCCATCCTACTATAATGAGACGGTCAAGAGCCATCCCCACTATTGCAAGTACCATGCTAGGGTGTCTCATCCCTCTCGGGAATGCCCGGAATTCCAAGATTGCATAGAAGTCCTCATCCAAAGAGGGGAGATCGATGTGCAGGGGAACTCTATGACGAGACGGCGTCTTAAAGAGGCCGCTAAGAAGATTCTCCAACAAGTTCAACAGGAGCTGACCAAGTTGCGTGGGACTCAACCCATCTCTCAACAAGTCCAACCAGGCAAGTCTACGAGCAACAGTAATCCTCAGCCGAATCCCAAAGGCAAGGCTCGGTGCGAGGGGCCTAAGGCCTAGAGCCCAAAAAGCTAAGCCGAGGGAGAAGGTTCCATACCCCTTCCCAGGCAAAGTCAACCCGACATTGTTATAAGGGGAAATCCTCCGCCAGACGACAAAGGCAAGGCGAAGGTGGGGGAGCTTCCGGCCAAAGCTTCTGTCAAGCCAGCAAGGCCGCCAATTGCAGAAAGGTCTCAACATCTTGAGCTCGCGAAGGCACTAGTCAAAGTAGAATCGGTGGAGTGGAAAAGCCCCCAAGGGCTCCGATGTGGACTGGCAGTGTTCCAAGAGTTGCCTCTTGAAATCATTGCTCATGCGATCAATGCCACCTGCCAGGTTCCTCCGGAGGAGGCCGATTGGACCAAGGTCATCCTCAGAAAGAGCTGCGGCGCTAAAGCTCCTAAGGAGCCGGCCCGGTGCCAAAAGCAAAATGCTGGGGGCAAACTAGTCCCACCTTCAAAGCAAGGTCGTCCCTCTTCTCAAGAGGTGGCACGCCAAAAGAAGCAAGAGAAGAACCGCAGGAAGAATTTGAAGAGGAGGTTAAAGAAGCAAGTTTAGCAAGCAGCAGTTATGGAGGCCCCTAAGGAGCCAACTCCTTTACAAAGACTACAAAAGCTCATAGATGAGCTGGAGGAGTATACTCCCTCTCGTCCCACCAGGGTTGTCACTCTAGACAAATACATTCCCTAGACAAATACATTCAATGGCTCCGAGATATGGCTCACCGTCTTGAAGAGGGTGAGGAGTTCCCAATCTCGGAAGAGCTCTCCTTATTCTACAAAGATGAGGAGCTCACTGTCAAAAAGCTCGAGGAAATGCTGCAAGAGCTCTCCTGCAACATGGTGGCGATCCCGCCGCCTGACAACCTTTACTCTCCTTTGGCTGATGACACCGGGGGCAAGGCTCCCATGGCAACATATCGGCGTCGCTCGGCGAGAAATAGCCGAGGTCGTGGCCGAGGGCGAGGACGTGGACGTGAAGGTCCCTTAACTCTCGACCAGGTCATAATATTCAGAGGGGAGAACCCGTGTCCTGTACCAGAAATCCAAGTTCGGGGAATCCCTTTTATGCTCAGCCCCTCAGAGGGTTCGAGCCCGATCTCAGCGGCTAAACCGGGTGGCGTCCCTTTTACAATCGCCTCCTCCGATGAAGAAGAGGAGCCAGCCAGGTCGTCAGTGTGCGAGGAGGCGTCAAACCAGGCTGGCCCCTCCAACAGGGTCGAGCCCGCAAGCTCAGCAGGTCCTTCTAATGAAGACCAACATGATAAGCCTTTACCACCCCCGGAGGAGTCTTTGGCTCCGCTATTCCAAGAAAATGCGGATGGTCAGAATGAGGAGCGCCCATCTAAACGGGAGAAGCCTCGCCAGGCACCGAAGACTCTGGCGGAGATCATCCCGCCATTTGATAAGACCCGTGCTCGGGCGGACCGCAAAATTATCCATCATGTGAAGCGGTTCCCAACAAATGTCACCATTTGGGAAGCTATCGCCTGGAGCAAGGATCTCAGGTAGGCTCTTGTCAAGATACTCCATCATATGAAGCGGTTCCCAACAAATGTCACCATTTGGGAAGCTATCGACGTTGGAGCGGCCATCAACATCATGCCTTTGAAGACTTTCAAGTCTTTATACTTGGCCCCTTACTTGCAGAAGGTGAATGCGGTCAAGTTTTCAGGATTCAATCAGAATTTTGAGGAGGCGCTTGGTCGGGTTGAAGTCAAGCTTGCCTTGGGCGATTTTGTCACCCATGCGACATTTTATATTATCAATGCCGACACATCATATAAGGTGCTGCTTGGGAGACCCTGGCTCCATGAGAATTGGGTCGTCCCATCAACTCTGATATAGATCTAGAGGGGGGGGTTGAATAGATCTACCCCAAATTTAAAACAAGATTAAGTAGATAAATGCGGAATTAAAATTTGCTTAATCAGAACAGCCAATTTAGACACAGAATCACTAGAACAAGAGATTAATAGTCATATGTAACTTTTGGATTGAGCACATAGCTATGGGATCTAGAGCGTAGCCAACACAATTAAACAAACCATGAGAATGTGTGAATTCAAAAACACAACAGCAGCAGAACAAAATTCCATATATGTGAAATGTGAAAAGGTACTTGGCGGAGATTGAACTCAACGAGTCTCCTCAAGCAAGATAAACCACTTTTCAGATAAGTCTAACTTATCCTTCGAGCAGTACCTTTTTATATACCTTCTTCACTCTCTTGAATACTCAATATGTCAACCAAAAGAGACAAGATAACAGCCAGATGTATATATGCAGCAATCACAAACTATCAAAGCATAGACACGCGATTTTTAGGTGGTTTGATCTTCTGCAGAGATCTACGTCCACCCCACACTTAAACCAAGTGTGGCTTCACTGCTGATTCACAGCTTCCAATTTACTGATCCACAGCTTTGGGGAAAACTTCCCTACATACGCTGAGCCTTACAACTTAAGCTATCAGAGGAATCCTCCTCTACTGCTAGGGATTATAGCTTGCCCAATCCGCTGACACACAGCTTGTAAAACAAGGTTTCAAAGCAGAAATTGAAAAATAGAAAAGCAAAAACAAAAGTTGTAGCTCTCACAGAGAGCAGGTCGGCTCTGGTTCTGAACCAAGAAGCCTGAAACAACAACTTGCAAAGGGTAAGACTCACACCCTTCTAACAATACATTTCTCTTCTCTCAACGCTCCTCTTCTCTCTTCTCAAATTTTCTCTCTGGGCTCTTCTCAGGTTCGCTCTCTCTTTTTTTTCTCTTGTTCTCTTGTTCTTGATATCTCTCCTTTTTTCTCTATCTGTCACTCCCTGGGAATAGGGCGATCTGCCCCCTCTTATAAGGCAGCAGATGATGAGCGCGTGGAAACCACATTTCCCGCCCAAAAGTTTGTTCAGATCTGAGTTGCGATGGCCACGTGGCAGCGTCTTGATTTGATTGCTTTCCACGTGTCACGAACATCATTTCGCCTTTTGCCTTAGATCACGTGCCTTTTATCCTGGTACTTAAGTTGCTCGTGACTTTAGGTTCGCAGGTAGTTGGGACACGCGTCAGGTGTTTGATCCTGAGTCTTACCTGTCATTGTAACGAACAAAGATATCAGTCACGTGTTATGGACTTAGACAATTCACATCTCTATGTGTATAGGCACAGATGCAAAGATAGATAACTAATACAGACATATCATGCGCCTAGCTATGACCGGATATACACATGCATCGACCTTAGTGGCTACAATCATCGACCTCAGTACATGAGGAGATTCAGGCTAGCACTGACTTGTTATGATATAGAACAGATGGTGCACTGACCATCTACACTCGAAGGCAAACAATGCACTAACTTTGGTTATGCAATATACAAGTGTGCACTGACCTTATTACGCATGTATGAAAGCATGCACTGACCTTTATATGCATGAAGCTGATAGTGCACCGACCTTTGCATGCGTATATCAAGACATGCACCGACCTCAAATATGCATAAGACAAGTTTGCACCGACCTTGGTTCTGTGCGATGCAAAGCATGCACTGACCTAATATGCTGCTAGTGAAGACGTGCATCGACTTCGAATATGCACCGACCTTGAGTATGCATGAGAGGCTACTAGCACCGACCTTACTACATGAGTGACGCAACTAGCATCGACCTCACTTATGTAATCATTGTAACTAGCACCGACCTTACTATATGAGCGATGCAACTAGCACCGACCTTGAGTATACATGAGTACTTGCATCGACCTCACTAAGTGAGAACGGCAACTAGCACCGACCTCACTAAGTGAAAACGGCAACTAGCACCGACCTCACTTGTAAGAATCAACGCAACTAGCATCGACCTTGTGCAGACTAACTAATGCTAGCACCGACCTCATGACAATGCACAACAGGCTAGCACCGACCTCATGAGCATATGCACGGACCTTAGTTAACCATGTCTAATGCATGCACCGACCTGATGAGGACTTGACACCGCCCTCAGTGAAGAACTTCTGAAACATGCATTGACCTTAAGAACAAGAATGCTCTTGTATGCAAACTATTTGATGGAATGACTAAATGAATCTGTGTATGCATTGACCTGGCTCTTCAGTCAATAGTGAATAGCACCGACTTTAGCTAAATACAGTATGAAGGTGCAGAAGTGTTTTATGTAAAGATCTGACATATAAAAAATTCATCAAACTACACAATATTACCATGGTCAAGATAAAGTCACCAAAGTCAACTCTACAATTAACCAAGTCAACTGTACTGTTGCCAATCATTCAAAACACAATCAACACACAGCAGTCTCCACATTGTTGATCAACTCCAAAGGAAGCCCAACAAACTGTCTTTGCGGATCAGGCTCTGTTCCATCCCAATGAATGTCACTTGGCCGATACTTCCCTATATTTTGGGGAGCCCACTCTGACGATCCCCGAGCCTATAAAGGACAAAGGGAAGCAAAAAGTGGACCCTGAAGTCGAGGAAGGGCAGTTGTTCACTGTCAACCAAGACATGTAAAACTGCACAGGCTAAGCCTCCAGGTCGCCTCCAAGCCGACTCAGTCGGAGAAGCGAAGCGTTGACTTTGAAGCCAACCTCATTAGCCGGGTCATTGACGGGAGTATCTCCTTACCGCCCAAGTGCCTTCAACTCTCGTCCCAACAGGAAGAGTATGAAGTGGAGCTGTTGAAGACCTTCACAGTCTCTTATCAACGGAGAAGAAGATGTAACAAGGACAAGGGGGACAAGCCGATCATCTTTTACAAAGGTGACTTAGTCCCACCGGGCCCTCTTGAGGATGACTTCGGCTGGGATACTCCCGCCGATGTGGCGCTAGAGCCAGTCCAGGAGATGGACGATATGTCGAAATACATCAAGGAAATGTGCAAAAAGCAGCACATCCCGCAGACTCTGGACCCCGCACGAGCGGCATATTTCCACCAGCTATGGAATCCCCCGCAAGTTAGTGGGCAACCTCCCTTCTCCCGCAAAGACACGCGGGGACTCGGCTACGACTTGGAGAAGGATTTCGAGGTCTATAACGTAGTCAATGCCATAGGACTGCTACCTCCTCATCACGGGCAAGTTGAAGTTGAGCCCAAAATTGATGACTCTGTAAGGGGGTCCGGTGAGGCGTCAATGACAACATCACCTTCATCGGAAGTCGATAACGACCACCCTTCAGAGGGGAGAGCAGCTCAGCCCCCTAACTATCAGCAAGACGAAGCAAGCCCTTCGGCTTCAAGCCACGAGCAAGAGTGATTCGGAGAATTTGAACTCTACCAGACAAACACTGATGATGAGGGAGACTTCGTCGACCTTCAACCAGCTCCACCGGAGCTTGAAGACGGTGGTCAAGCAACTGTGGACGAGTTGATCGAGATCAAGCTCGGAAGCAAAGATGACCATCGTCCCACCTTCATAAGTGCTCTCCTTAGTGAGAAAGAAAGGCAGTCGTATGGGAAGCTCCTAGAAGAGTTCAGGGATTGTTTCGCCTGGACTTACAAAGAAATGCCTGGGCTCGACCCTTCTGTGGCTGAAGACGAGTTGGCAATAATACACCCAACAGTCAAGCAAGCCCAAAGGCGTATGCGCCACGAGCTGGAGTTGAAGGTCAACGCTTAGGTGGACAAGATGCTCAATGTGGACTTCATAGAGCCTTGCATGTACCTTGTGTGGCTCGCTAAGATCGTCCCTGTCAAGAAGAAGAACGGCCAAGTCCGAGTCTGCATTGCTTTCAGGGATTTAAACAAAGCATGCCCGGAGGACGACTTCCCTGCCCTAATCACTGAGATAATGGTTGACATGACCACCGGTCACGAAGCCTTGTCTTTTGTGGACGGGTCGTCGGGTTATAATCAAATCCGCATGGCCGTCAAAGACAAAGACCATATGACTTTCCGGTCTCCTAAGGGGATCTTCTACTATAAAGGGATGTCGTTTGGCCTGAAGAATGTCGGGATAACCTATCAAAGGGCAATGACCAAGATCTTCGACGAGATGTTGCATGACCTTGTCGAATGCTACGTCGATGACTTGGTCATCAAGACAAAAAGGCGGGAAGATCACCTGGTCGACCTGCGTCGAGTCTTCGACAATACCAGCTCAAGATGAACCCAATGAAGTGCGCCTTCGACGTCTCCAGTGGCAAGTTCCTCCGCTTCATTGCTAGGTGTCGAGGCATAGAAATCGACCCCGACAAAATCAAGGCTATAAGAGGGCTACCTCCGCCTAATAACTTGACAGAGCTCAGATCTCTGCAAGGAAGACTCGTCTATATTAGACGGTTTATTTCTAATCTCTCTGGAAGATGCCTACCTTTCGGCAAATTGATGAAGAAAGGAGCACCCTTTATGTGAGATGAAGACTGTCAGAGGGCCTTCGCGCAAATCAAGGAGTACTTAATGACTTCTCCAGTCTTAGGGGCACCCGTCAGAGGGAAGCCCCTTATTCTCTATGTTGCTGCTATGGAGGCCTCTTTGGGGGCACTTTTAGCCCAAATCAATGAAGAGGGCAAAGAGCAGCCATTGTACTACCTCAGCCGAAAATTGATCGGGCCTGAGCATCGGTATGCTCTTATGGAAAAGGTGTGCCTGGCTCTGGTGTTTGTCGCCAAGAAGCTCAGACATTACCTCCTAGCTCACAGGGTGGAGCTCATTTCAAAATGTGACCCACTCAAATTTCTGCTCAGCCAGCCTATCCTCTCTTGTAGGCTCGACAAGTGGGCATTTATCCTCATGGAGTTTGACATCATCTTCGACCCACGCAAGGTGATCAAGGGACAAGGAATGACGGAATTCTTAGCTGCACACCGTGTGCCGGAAGATTCGCCGCTCAACTTCGAGCTGCCCGATGAAAAGGTGTTGGTACCTTCTCAAGAAACTGGGGAGCATCCTAAAAAAGTCCCACCGCAGATGGAGCCAGACATCCTCACCCTCGACCTCCCACATTAGGAGTTGTATTTTGATGGTGCTTCCCGGACAATCAAAAGGGCCGGCGGCCTCACAGACTATGTCTTGGGCGCGGGGGTAGTCTTTGTATCTCCACAAGGCGGGATTCTCCACAACTCTTACGCTCTCATGAAGTCGTTGACCAATAATGAGGCAGAGTATGCAGCGTTGATTATTGGGCTTCAACTGGCCCTAGAGATGGACATCAAGTGCATCAAAGTCTACGGGGATTCTCAGGTCGTCATCCGACAAGTGTTGGGCGTTTATGACGTTCGGAAGAAGGAGCTTATCCCCTACCATGCAGCCGTCTCAAGGCTCAGGGAGAAATTCTACCTATTTGAAATAGGCCATGTCTCACGGGACAGCAACTCCCAAGTTGACGCTCTCGCAAAGTTGACAGCGGTTTTGAAACTCCTGCCTAAGGGAGAGTTGAATATTATTGTCAAACATCGAAGGCTTATGCCAAGTGTGCTTGACGAAAAAGTCCCACCCCAGATGGAGCCGGGCGTCCTCATCCTCGACCTCCCACATTGGGAGTTGTATTTTGATGGTGCCTCTCGGACAGTCAAACGGGCTGGCGGCCTTACAGACTTCGTCTCGGGCGTGGGGATAGTTTTTGTATATCCGCAAGGCGGCATTCTCTACAACTCTTGCGCTCTCATGAAGTCGTTGACCAATAATGAGGCAGCGTATGAAGTGCTGATTATTGGGCTTCAACTGGCACTAGAGATGGACATCAAGTGCATCATAGTCTACGGGGATTCTCAGCTCGTCATCCGACTGGTGTTCGGCGTCTATGACGTCCGGGAGAAGGAGCTTATTCCCTACCATGCAGCCGTCTCAAGGCTCAAGGAGAAATTCTACCTATTTGAAATAGGCCATGTCCCACAGGGCAGCAACTTCCAAGCTGACGCTCTCGCAAAGTTGGCAGCGGCTTTGAAACTCCCGCCTGAGGGAGAGTTGAATATTATTGTCAAACATCGAAGGCTTATGCCAAGTGTGCTTGACGAAGAGTCTGGCCTCACTGTCTACGAGGTCGACAACATTCAAGAGGAGAATGCTGCACAAGAAGAAGATTGGCGCGAGCTAATCATAAAAATAAAGAACGTCTGGCTTCCTTCCGACTGGGCTCAGAGGGTGCAACTGCTACACAGGGTGACATCCTACCAGCTGATTGACGGCCTACTCTTCAGGCTCGTCCATGTAAGGGACCGTTCGGTCCTCCTACGCTGCCTTTCATTCAAGGAAGCAAAGACTGTCATGCACGAGGTTTACTCCAGATTGTGCGAGGCTCATCAAGCAGGAGCCAAGATGAAGAACATCATCAAGCTAAATGGGGTTCTATTGGGCCATCATGTACGAAGATTGCAATCAAAATACTTGTACATGTCACCAATGCCAAGTATTCGAGCCAGTGCCTCGGAGGCCGACCAATCCGCTCCATCCAACAGCGCCTACTTGGCCATTCGCGGAGTGGGGCATGGGCATTGTGGGACCATTCATGCCATCATCTCAAGGTCACAAGTTCATACTGGCTGCTACTGATTACTTCTCCAGATGGGCAGAAGCCGTTCCGCTATGAGAAGTTATAGGAGAAATAGTTGCCCGCTTTGTGAGGCACTATATCATATACAGGTTCGGCACCCCCAGTCGCATTATATCCGATAATGGCACGCCATTCAGGAACAAGACTATTTATGCTTTGGCAGCTAAGTTCCCCATCGATTGGAGGACGTCGTCCGTCTACAACCCCCAAGCTAACGGGTTGGCCGAGGCCTTCAACAAGACTCTTTGGAAGCTGCTGTCTAAGATAGTAGGTGGCCGCAAACGGGATTGGGGCGAGAAAGTCCACGAAGCCCTATGGGAAGCCCTATGGGCCTATCGGACTATTTATAAAATCCCTACGGGTTGCTCCCCATTCTCTTTGGTCTAGGGAGCCGAGGCGGTGGTCCCTGTGGAGATCGAGCTGGCATCTTGCCGCGTTGCTGTGCACGCCGGATTGCCAAGACCAGTCCGAAATAGAAGAAGTAAAAGGCAAGCTATTACTTGATAGAATGACAGTTGCAAGGAAATAGGCCCAAGGAATCAGTTGGAACAGCAGTTGCAAGTTATTGCCTAAATATGTCGATGATTGATAAAGAAAATGGAGTAATAATTGCTGCATCCCTACCCCTAATTACGCCCCCATGGAGGTGTAGGAAGTTCTTTTTTCTTTTGAAAATTTGGGAGGTGGGGCCCACCCCCCTCTTGCCATACACGCCAATCTTGGCATTAGATGGCCTAAAAAACTAAGAAAAAGGATTGTATGAATAGTAAAAAGTTATTGTTCACATAGTCCATTTTATTTTTATTTTTTTTGGGGACTGTGGATGGGGGTGTGCCGTGTACGACAAGTTAGAGGGGGGGTGAACCCCACCTCCCAAAATTTTCAAAAAGGAAAAGAAAGAAATTTTGTTGCACACCTTGGGGGTGTAATTGGGGGGGTGGGGGGGGGGGCAGGAAGCATTGCTTGAGAAAATAACATCAGTTGATCAGAGATCGCCTAAAGGAGTAGCAACTGAAGAGATAAAAGATAAAGGCTATTGCCTGGAATTTTGACAATGGCAAGGCAACAATTGATCCTAGCAATTGAAAGTTGATCAATTGGAAGAGACAATTGGCAGGTATCAGCTCGAACAAGTAGTTGGAAGAGAGAGTTGAAAGCCATCGACTAACACTATTATCGCCTACAGGGACCTAGGTGAATGGTCCTGACTATTAAGAGTATCGACTGATGGGAGTAGGCGGAAGGTATCGACTGATGAGATATGTGATCACAATGGCTGATTCATTTAGGCACAAGGCTATCAACTAAAGAATTAGGTGAAGGCTATCGATTAAAATTGATCCCGACTATAGATAGGCAAAGGCTATTGACTGAAGTTGGTTCAGATTGAAATAGATAGGCGCAGACCCTTTGAAATAGTAGGGAGAAGGCCTATCAATTGGTAGAAGTAGGTGGAAGTTTTATCATCTGTAAAGTATCAGTTGAACCTATTGACTGAAAGTGTTAGGCGCAAGGATATCAGCTAAAGGATGATGATAGGTGAAAGGTGTATTGCCTGCAAGGTAATTCGTTGATTCTAACTGGCTGGTAATAATGCATGTTGAAGAATTAAACTGACAAGTGAAAGGCTAACACTAAGACTTGATAAAGCAATAGGTGATGTGGATCGCCTACTAGAATGACTAAGGCTCTATCAGCTGAAGGTTTCACCTGATCTAACTCCAACTGAGCATGAAATGAATAGTTCCAAGTGTTTTACTGGAAATTATAAATATTGAAATTAATTACTCAATATTTTTCGCTGAATTTTGTCAACACGCAATACTAGAGTTCATGCTAATCAGAGGTCTAACACCTTAATTTTCACCATCATAGCATCCCACATGACCTTAGAAGTTTAATAACTTGGCTGATTTGTTGTGATCTGAGTGTCCACGAGGCCGGTCAGAAATTGGTTGAAATGGTTTGATTATGAGAATGTAGGACCAACTGGCCATTGCATGCATTGTTTCCTGAATTGCACTTCTTTGCAATCTCCTTGGGGAACATCAGTACATCATATTTCATATACTGCCTGTTAATTTAACAGTCAGATGTCTCTGAGAGGAAGCTTATGGTAAGTGTAAAAGTACCTTCAACATAATATGAAATATCTTGGCATATATTTCTCATTTTTTCAAAAAAAAAAAAACTAGGCTTCTTTACTTTTGATTACCATGGCCAATTCTTCCTTCAGCATTTTGCTTGTCTTTGTCAAACAAAGGTGTATGGACTGCTTGTCACGGGCAATGTTTTCCCCTTCATTCTTCATGAATGGGAAACCGGTTTGGCTAATAGCTCGGACTGGGACACTGCATGTTTTCATTGTGGTTATGGGTATGGGTATATATTCTAGCTACCTGTTCTTGAGTTCCTCATCTACACGTATGGCACAGATCTATGCTTCAGTTTGTGAGGGGCATTGCATTTCATGGAGTCCTGTTATGCTTTAGTCATTGCGCCTGTGTGGATTTATTTTGTAACATGAGAATTTTGTTTGGATTAGATGGAGATGACTAGATTACATGTGAACTAGTGTACTTTTAAACAAACATTGATCATGTCCATTAAAAGCTTAGTTCGGCAAAATTCAATGGAGTAAGCCGTCCTTGAACAAAATTTTAGCCTCGACTAATAAATGAGTTGCGCTTGAACCTAGGTATGTTTGGCTCACTAATTTTTGCAAATATGGTTCACAATGTTTGTTCCATCGTTCACTTATGTTTGTTCAACAACCTCTCATTGAATCATTTGTATCCCATGTAGCATCATTCTGTTATGATTGGGGCCGAAGGATATCTTGTCTCAGTTAATTAATGGCTTAATCAAACTTGTAAACGCCCCCTGTTTGATAACCGGTTAAGCCCGGGTAGGATAGGTTAACCGGGGTCGGGTGTTTGACATTTTTTTTTCTTAACCGGGGTTGGATAGGGTTAAAGTAGATTAACTCATCCCTAGGAAATAGGTGGAATGAGTTAACCGACCCCGGTTAAGATTAGGGGTCGGGTGGGCCACCCCGGGTAGGCCATCTGCCCCTAACCTACTATGTTATGAAACTCGCCAAAGTGTTTATTAGTACTGATCTAATATTCAAAGGATTCGATTTTGACCAGGTTCAATTGCTGAATGGACTGAATTTGAACAGATCATAGTTTGGTTTGCTCAATGTTCAATTAATTTGAACTTGATAATGCATTATTTCACTTTCAGAACTGTATTTTCTGGACTGTTGTTTACTCATGATTTTGTGGATGTAGGAGCTCACATATGACTATGGGTATGCTTTGAATAGCGTCATTGGGCCTGATGGAAAGATCAAACAGATGCCCTGTCATTGTGGGGCTGTTGTGTGTAGGGGACGTTTATACTGACCCATTGTTTGTTCCCATCTGTCTCTTCCTCATTTGAAGGAAGCTAGAGAGTTGTTGCCAAGTTCATATTTGTTCACCTTCGAGTGTTTGTACGCCCTGTTTCACTTGGGAGAGGAATTTCACTTGTGAGAGATTCCTTGATGGAAATGGTTGTTTGCTGTATGACGTTTCCATGGACTTGTTGACTGTGATCTGTAACTACAGAATTGTGTATAGCAGATATTGTTCGACAGGAGTGTGCCCTTATGATTCGTTGAAGGGTTTTGGACACATTGTTCGTTGTGAAATGATACAAAGAAATGAATGCCCAGAATCATTCTCGTAAGCTTCACTAACCTATGAATTACTCCAGAAATCACTTTCTATCGTAAGCTATTTCTGATCTTCATTGCAAAGCAATTATTTTGGCTCGGTACCTTGTTTGGCTTTTATCTCCTTATGAGAAACAGGCTTGTCTGTGGCTATACCATAACAAAATGTAGATTACCGTTAGAAGTGCACAGGCTTGTAAGTGCCGAGCTATTTAAGAGAATCCAGAGTTAACACTGCTGTTAGTGTAGGCATCAAAAGGCGTCTCACCAAAACATGAAAAATAAATCCGTGATTGCCATGTGGTAATGGAAGTAAAGAGAAGTACAAAGGAGTTACCTGAGAAAAGTGAAAAGATGTGATTGCGCACTTGAGCAGTGAGAGGGAGACATTGGGTCGTCATTTCTTTTCAGGTGAGTAGAATGTAATAGCCTCTTTTTGCCCACGTGTTCCTTTCTCCAAAAAAGAAATTGTGACCATGGTTCGCCGACTCAGTCCGACCCGGCCCGACTCGGGCGTGCCGTACCGGATCAGAGGAAAGATGGGCCAAGATCCTCATTGAATCGGGCGAGTCAAAATCAGGGTTTCGGATCGGTTTCGGATCGACTCGACTCGCGCGGGTCAGACAGGTCGGATCTGAATCGGATACGATCCGGATCCGAGTCTGTGCGATCTGAAGCGCACGATACTAAAACTGTCTAAAAGTGTAATCGTCGGCCTGTTCGCAGACGCCCGAAGCCTCACGTTGCAGACGGCCGAAGCAGAGAACGCCCCCTTCGCCCCATTCGTTGCAGACATCGGCGATCCGGTCGTTCCAGATGTGGAAGAAGACGATTGGAGGCGGAATCATCCCCGGAGAAGGTTCAGCATCTGGAAGGAGGCAGTTTTTTGCGCATTGGAGGCGGTTTTAGCGGAGCAAACGTTCAGCATCGGAGGTAAACCCTAAACCCGATTCCTTCGATTTCTAGGTCTAGTTTTGTTTTGTTTTTTTTCATTTTTTTTGTATTACTTGATGTGAAATCATCTTGTAATTGATTTAGGCTAGAGGTTGGCATATTTCCTTCTTGATTTGCATTGATTTAGGCTAGATCTAAGGTAGATTTGAATTTTAGGGAAAGAATAATAAAATTTTAAAAATAGGGGAAAATTATTACATACTTAATCTAGGTAAAGGATGTATGAGTATGACGTTTTTTACCCCTAATCTAACCTTTCCATGTGAAAGCATGACATTATATTTTCATTGATTTTTGAAATACTATTATATTTATATATGTTAGGTTCAACCAAAATTGTAAATTGTTATGGTGTGATTATCTAAAGTTTAAATTTAGATCTTTGAAATTGTTATTTGTCAAATACTATATATTTTAGATTATGTAACAAAAATTGTTAGATTTTAGATTATCTAACAAAATTGTAATTTGTTAAAGTTGAAATACTATTATATTTTTAGATTCTAGACTATTTTTGAAATACTATTATTAGATTAGTTTCACACTAATGTAATTGAAAACTATTTTTTGATTGTAAACTAGTAGGTTTCACACCATGGTGAAGCATCTTATTCCACATTGAAATAGTTTTTTGATAATTTAAAATTAATGTATTGCATAATTGTGCTTTTAATTTGCGTGTGATTTTAGATGCCTCGGAGAACACAAAGCGACGATATTGGGTGACAACATGGTGTCATGATAGATGGAAATAGACGCCACTTCAAATGTAACTATTGTGGTTTTATTGCAAAGGGGGGTGGAGTCTCCCGCTTGAAGAAACATCTTGCAGGAGGCAGATTAGTGGGATATAATGAGATCCATGCATGCAAGAGTGTACCTAGAGAGGTCAAACATTTAATGGTCCAACATTTAAAAGACATAAAAATCGAACAGCAGAGGAAGAAGGCAGAAAAACAAGAAGCTGAACGGATGATGAGTGGCAGTGGCTCATTAAAATCAGATGATGATGAGGTATAGACAGGTTCTGACGAGGAAGATGTCCAGGAGGTCACGGAAGGGAGAGGGATTCCACCTTCTCATGCCACTCGCTCGGCTATGCATCAAAGCAGGGCTGAAGCATGGGAGAGAGATCAGATGAGATCTCATAGAGTTCATTTTGACAGATCTGAATATGATGAAGGTGGAGGTTCAGGGGCTCCTGCATCAAGACTGGTTCAAGGTCGTCATTCAACAAGTAATATCAAGAGCTACTTCACAAATCCCCCTCCTTCAGGTAGTCAAAGAAAAAGAAGCACAGGTGTCACAATTGAAGATGTGGATCCCAATGTCTTTTCTAGGGAACATGGGAAGCAAATAAGAATGGAGGATGCCTACAATAAGAAAGGACCAAAGTACAAATTGGGAAGGGCCGTGGCAAAGTTCTGGCACCATGCAGGGTTATCATGTAATGCAGCAAATAGTCCATACTACAAGACCATGTTCCAGGAGGCCCAACAACAAGGTTTGCATGTTCAGCCTCCAACTCCAAAAGATTTGGGTGGGAGGTATCTTGATGAGGAAGTTCAAGAAATAAAGGAATACATTGCTTCTTTCAAAAGAAAATGGCAGAAGTTTGGAGTCACCATTATGTGTGATGGTTGGTCAGGTACCACTAAGAGTAGCTTGATTAATTTTCTTGTCTATTGTGAAAAACAGGTCTTCTATCATAAGTCCATTGATGCATCAGACAAAATCCACAGTTACCACTACATATTACAATTAATGAATGAAGTGGTGGAAGAAATCGGAGAAGATTTTATTGTACAGGTTGTGACAGACAATGGATCTAACTACAAGAAAGCAGGGGAGGAGTTGATGAAGATGAGACCACACCTATTCTGGACACCTTGTGTAGCCCATTGTGTTGATTTGATGCTGAAAGATATTGGGCAACTTGAGGCGGTGAAGAAAATTGTTGAAGCAGCGCAAAAGATAACAAGATTTATATACAATCATCACATTGTGCTTGCTTGGATGCGGGAGTACACAGGAGGTAAGTTGTTGAGGCCGGCAATCACTCGTTTTGCAACCAACTATATTGCACTTCAAAGTCTTCTAAAGCATGATAATGGCCTCAAACAAATGTTTAGGAGTCGTGTATGGTTAGATTCTTCTTTTGCAAACACTCGTGATGGGAAAGAGGTAGAAGAGTTGATCAATAGCACAAATTTCTGGGAAAGAGTGCAGAAAATTGTCCATATTGTTGAGCCATTATATGAAGTCCTTAGAGTTGTTGATGGTGACAGGACACCAACATTAGGTTTGGTGTATGCAAAGTTGGAGGCTGCCAAAAAGAAGATGAAACAGGTGTCTCCCAAATATTCTCCATATTTCTTGAGTATTGTGGAAGATAGGTGGGATCGACAAATGTCCCGTGATTTGCATATGGCAGGTGTGCTTTATGCATCATTTTATTTTATACCAATTTCATTTTAACAAGGTTTTACAAGTGTGCACTTCTCAATTGTAGTGTTCACTTTTTAATGTAGCATACTATCTCCACCCTGCATTCCATTACAAGAAAGAGCTATCATACGATGATGATTTGATAGAAGCCGTCACAAAGGTGGTGGAACGCATGTCCAAAACTCCCGTAGAGGCAGCAGAATGCAATGAATCAGGTAAAGAGTGTATACACTACGCTTCTACAGTCTTGAAGAACAACCGTAGTACGGATGTCATTTGCTAGATTAAACAATTTCGAGAGGGAGTCGGGTCATTTGCAGAACCATCAGCCATTGCTGGTCGGGAGAGGAGTGATGCAGGTAAAATGCTCTTTCTCATACAATGATTAGTTTCCCTTGTATCATTCATGTTCCAAAATTTAGGATGTCATATTTATTCTTTTACAGCTGAGTGGTGGTTGAATTATGGAAGCAGCTCACCCATCTTGAGGAACATTGCTATTAAGGTATTATCTCAAACATCATCCTCTAGTGGGTGTGAGAGGAATTGGAGCACATTTGCTTTGATACATACAAAGATAAGGAACATGTTAACACATCAAAGGCTGGACAAGTAGGTGTATGTGCACTACAATATGAGGCTGAGGTTAAAGCACATACAGATGGATGCTAAAAAAGGGGAAGGAGATTATGATCCAACAGATGTTGCATATCTCCGTGACGATGAGGACCCGATCGTGTCATGGGTCGCAAGGACAACTACAGAACGAGGTGAATATGAGCTTGACGAGGAGGCCCCAGATCTAGGGGATGCACCTCTCCCGAACACTTTCTTGGCCACAGCTGCAACATCAGATGCAGAGGGTATAGCAGGGACATGTCATGTTGAGGAGACAGTGGCAGAGGGTGATGAGATAGACTTAGAAGATGATATCATTTTACTTGACACTTCTAGGAGAGGCAGAGGTAGGAGAGCTGATGATGATGATGCTGAGTGGGAAAGGCTGATGCAGGGTCATACTGTAGGGAGCACTCGGGAGCCACCGTCACAGCTACCACCACAGGAGCGTGCGCTCTCACGGCCACCACCACCACCACCACAGCCTGCACCCTTACAGCCACCACCACAACGGGATACATCTTCTACGCAGAGGGGTGTTCCATCTTTGCAGAGATCTCGAACAGTTGGTGCTTCTTCACAGACATCTCAGCGCTCTTTGCAGGGGAAGAAAGGGAAAGACACTTCAGGGTCAAAGATTGGGAAGGACCCACCACCACCTCGCCCTCTCCCAAAGAAGGGGTGGTTTGGATTTCACAGAGGAAAAAATAAAAAGCAACCACCATTAGTAGATCCCGATGCAGAAACACAGATATCTCCAGGATCTGATACTGAGCGCACCATCAGTGATGACTCATCTAGCAGCACACAGGGTACCGTTGGGGGTAATGGTGGTATGTCAGAGTTCACACATGTGGGGGGACATTCACAGTGCACACATTTCCCAGGGGAGTCAGAATTCACACATACTACTCAAGATGGTATTGATCATGGTGCTCCTTTGCCAGTTAATGCTAGGAGGAGAGCTGGTGATTCTGCGGCTGATATTGGTAGCTACCAGGGTATGCTATCGGACTTTGAGAGATTGAGTACACAAGATTATGACTCATCTTCAGCAATTTCCTCTAGTGTTCGTCCCATCCCTACACGTCGGACAGGTGCTATCGGAATGTGGGGGGAGTTGATGGCTTCAGACAGTGATCATTCTAGTGTGCCTACACGTCCAGCTCCAGCTGCACATCCTACTACAGGATATGGTTACCATGCACATGTTCATGTTGTCCCAGTTGTGTATGTTTCAGGATCCCAACATTATGCATATTACATGATGCAATACCGTAATATGTATTCAGCGTACATGTCATGGGCTCAGTATCAAGCATATTTGATGGCCACATATCAAGTTCAATTGCATGGAGATTTGGAAGGGGCCGATACAAGTTCCGCATCTTCATATTACGACCCTCAGCAGCAGTCTTACTGGGGTTATTATGGTATTTAGGTAGGATCATTATGTTGTTTTGTACTTTAATTGTACTTTTGTATTATAACTTAACTTTGTGTATTTTTTGAACTGGCCGAATATTACACTTGAAACCCCATTCAAATCAAACATAAAAAATGGTTAGATGTTACCTGTTGATCATTGGATAAAAAATGGTTCATGTTGATCATGGTGAAAAAATGGTAGAATGATATTCTCATATTGCATTGTTGCTTGTTGAATTCATTTAAATCTTTAGATGTATAGTTTGGAGACTTATAAATAGTTTATGTATGTTTGTCAAAGATAATACATGTTAAAGTTTGTTTTCATCAACCTTATGTAGATTGGTTTCTTAATGAAAGGAAGTATAGTCTTTCATGTTGTTTTGTAGTTTATTTATGCATTTGTATTATAACTTAACTTTGTGTATTTTCTCTATCTTGCAGATGCCGCGTGACCGACGCCACCCCGCTTGGGAACATGGATACACGAGACCGGATGATCGACGGATTCATTGCATGTACTGTGAGCATATGGTTAGCGGCATACATAGATTTTCTGAGCATCTCGCGGGACTTGGCAGAGATTGTATTGCATGTCCATCTGTTCCTTCCCATGTTCGTTCACAGTTTGTTACGCGTGTAGCAGCCTCTTATTCGACAGCACCGACCTCTTCTTCCACAGTAGCAGCTTCTCATTCGAGAGCACCGGCCTCGTCCTCCACAGTAGCAGCCTCTTCTTCCACAGTAGCAGCCTCTTCCTCCACAGTGTTGCAACCTCCAACAGAGTTAGTAAATGTGGTGAGGGCATTCTTTGTAGAGTTTGATTTACCACCCAGTGTTGCACATGCACCATCATATGTCAACATGATTAGATGTGTGCAGAGGCATCCACATGCACCGCCACCCACCGCAGCACATTTACAGTTTGGAGTTCCAGAATCTCAGCGTGAAGATGATAACTTATGGGAATCGTCGTCAAATACTGAGTTTTCTGGTGATGATGATTGACTTGCAGGTTTTCTTTTTTCATGATATATGTATGGACTATCTTTTCTATGGATTATGGACTCTTGTATTAGCGGCACATATTTTTCTTTTTCCCACGATGTATATGGGGGCTATGGACAATATAAAGTTTAAACATAAGGTTCATGCAAAATATTCCATGTGAACTGCAGGGTATGTAGGGAAGTTTACCTTTTTTGAAAAGTGACGAAGTGAGGTTATCTCTTTGGTTAATTTGGTAAGAATCTTACTTCAGAATTTTTGTGTTTCATTTGAGGCTAATTACTTTGTTTCTGAACTGGTCGAATGATATTCTCATATTGCATTGTTGCTTGATGAATTCATTTAAATCCTTAGATGTGTAGTTTGGAGACTTACAAATAGTTTATGTATGTTTGTCAAGGATAATACATGTTAAACCTTGAATTGTTGTTGCTAATATTTAGTGTTGAGCTGAAATCCTTATGTGTACTCGTGTTGAGCTGAATTTGTTTTGACATTGCTGTTATTATTGACTGCTCCAGTTTCAAGATTACCCTCCGCCTTTTGGTAATGATAAGCTTTTAAATTTGCTCAATCTTGCCCCCTCTTCGTCGACCTTATAATCAACCTTCTACCAAAGTTTCACCAAGCCAGTTAACACAATCGAACAAGGATCAGGAATCTGAACCAGCAACTGCTTATCACGTTGGATGTTATTCTAATGATGTTTAGCAGGTAGTTGGTTTGATCTCCAAGCTTAGCATTTATTACTCCTTTCTATTCTTACTAATTACGTATGGATCCTTTGTTTTAAAAAGTTTATCTGTTGTTTGCCCTTTCTGTCACATTATTGTAAAAGATTGGATCCAAATTAAGATGTTTTTTTGTATTACGAGGTAATGGTGTTATCCATGTTCACCAAATGACTAAAGACCGACAATTGTGTGAATCCTTTGAATGTTTCTCTTTTCATTTGGGAAGCATCTGAAATTTTATAGTATTTTTTGCGAGACAGGCATTTAATCGGTTATGTGGATTATTGAAGGTTACGTAACAGAACTTGTAACTTTTTAGGATAAATCATCGTGTGCCTGACTGTCTGTGAGGGTGCATGTGGTAATTCTTTATGATTGTTGAAGCTAAGCATTTTCCAGACCATGGTTTTCGTAATGGGATTGTATTGCGACAGGTATATGTGTATCAGATGTGTACGATCGATCAACAATTTGTGAATTTCTTGATCGGGTTAATCGATCATTCCTGACAATTGTCTGGTATATATTCAAGCATGAAAATGATGACTGATCCCATGGATTCAAAGTCAGCAATAATAGGTTGGCGCTATTTTGTTTTTTACCCAATTCCAACAAGTCAACGTGGTTGAGTGGAAAATTTGTAAAAGTATTTTGAGTATGCATCACATTCAGCATTTTGCCGAGATAAAACATGTCACTGTCTGGCCCTCGTAGAGCTCTAAATTCATGATTGGGTGTTAGATATTGATGGGTTACATGCTATCACTTCATTAACATTTAATATAATTTTTATTGATTAAGAATAGGTAATTGTGAAGACATTTGACGGAAGACGGACCGAGTCTGTCCGAGTCGGTTCTGACTCGGGCGTACCGTACCGGATCAGGGGGAACCCGATCCGGTACGGATCAGCGAGTCGTCGAACCTTGATCGTGACAATATAATGAATTAGAACGAAGAAAATAGTGGTGTTAAAGCATGTGCAAAAGACTTGAACGGGATGGTTTCTAAGCTCTGAAAGTGGGAAAAGTACACTTTGTTTTTGCATGAGAATCATGCACAGATTTGAGAAAACCATGATGCATGAAATCATATGATATGCATGAGAATAAGGGAAAGAGAGACAGTTGCTCTCTCGTGATGGCTGTGAAGAACTCCATGATGGTAATCAGACTCCATGATGGTGAGCTTCTGTAGGTGGGTGTAACATTTTGGCAGCACTTTGACATGGGGATTGCAGACTTACAACAGTTTCTAGGCACCGTAGGTGGGTCTATTTATACTGCACTAGGGTTTGTCTTCCAGGGATGATATAACAAACTTCAAGATCTTGATAGTCATGAGATAATGACGAGTCTAAGACTCCAAAATGATCCTAATCCACTTAGAAACTTCCAAGTGCCGATCCAAGCTGCTTGGGATGTAAGCAAAAGCCAAGAATGATCTCAAACAAGGAGCCCTTATCACAGTAGGGTTCGATCTTGGGGAGACCATAATAATGTATAAGCTAGACTTAGATGCCAGAGACTAAAAGATGCCAGCTCAACGAGATGCAAATCGATATTATGAAAATTATGCAATTATTGGGAAAACTTTTGGACAAGCCAACTCGACTTGATGACTACAAATGAGACATATCATATGCCCTTGATGCTATTTTAATTGAAGATGAAATTTTGAATTTATTAAGAAAAGCCAACAATGATGATTAGTTTCGGACAGTGTCATGAGAAATAGTTAAACTAACTCAACGTAAAAAATGGGTGTCTAGGTTGCAAACGGACTCCAATTGAATGCTGAATCAACAGATTTTGATTCTGATTTTGACAAAGTTGGATCATATTATTTCTAATTCTTTTCTGAATTCGATTACTAAAAGTGAACTGCTTCCAATATCTATCAGAATGTTAGCTCTCTTGGAAATTTTACATTTGAAAACTAACTATGTTTTCTACATCATTCAAACTTCAAACTCTCTTTGAAAAGAAAATCATAACTGTCCAATGGTCAACTATCAAAATTTTTTATTAGAATATCCAATTTTTAGTCTGACCATTTATCAGAGTCATTTTGTAATGCATCTTAATCTTATTAAAATAATCAGATTTTGGTCAAAATTTAAGATTTTCGGATCTATTTACGGCCTTTGGCATGAGTCCGAAAAATCACTGGCTATGAACTAGGGTGCATCTGAAAGTGGTCTTGTTTCAGCAACTGCCCGTCTAAGGTGTAAGTTTTGGTTTTATGTTTATGTTTTATGATATTCTTTTAGATTTTTTTTACAAATAAATCATTATTAAAGTTGAAATGATAAAAAAATCACGGCTTGAAATGTATCAGTAGGGATATCATTTCTTTAGTCAAAAAAAATATTAAAATCCCATCGTGGTTAACTTGGAAAAACAAATATTCTATAAAGATTCATATATTCTTTTTAATTTTTAATGAAATGATTAAAATATCTTATGAAAATAGAGATGAGAGAGAGACAGAGACCTAAAGAGAGGGAGGGAGGCGTCGGAGGGGACTTTCCCCTTTAACGCTTGCAACCCCTACCCCTCTTGAGAAAGAGGGACTGTGAGGTAGAGCGAACGGGGGCCACTGGCGGGAGGGGGTAGATAGAGGAGGGGGGGTGGGAGAAGCGGCTGTCCTTGATGGAGCTGGAGGGACAAGTTGAGGGTGCAATGCTTGAGGGGGCCCCCTTGGTCCTCATATATGAAGGGGAGGAGCCCATCTACAAGTCTCCTGCGACTGCCGGCAGCATGTTGTCGGACATGTTCAATTTCCCCGCCGCCGGAAGGAGGTCCTCTACTGACTTGCTTGCCGGCTAGATCCCAGCCAATAAATGCCTTTAGAGGCCTGCAACGTCCGTAGTGGCTCTGAGCTTCTCTAGTGATTGGTACGGGGGCAACAGGGAGGGGTTGGTGGTGGTTTGGGCTCTGTAGGGGACATGACGAAGCCGCAAGCGGCTGGCAACCCGCCATAGCACCAACTACCACGTTTGAATCCATCTCTGTTGCCACAATGCACCTCTTCCTGATGACTTGACTGTAACAACAACAGTAGCAACAGCAGCTGAGGTCGCCATCTCCCCCCTCCCAATACTCAACCTCTCTACAAAAACCCCGTGCCTTCCTGTAGGCACCATCTTTCGACAACAGTTCCTTCAGAGGGGGGTTGGTGGAGGGGCAGGGCCTGTCATTGTCCCTAAGCTCCTCCCTCCAATAGGTGGAAATAGCGAGGGTTGAAGAATTGAGGGTAAGGGTTGGGGTGCTATATTATCACACCCTCAACCGACACTTGTCTGAGTTCTTAGAGTGGAAGGTGGGCAACGCCACCCCAGTCGACGACGTCGTCTCCTTCGACATTGTCATCATTGCACCACCAACAGCTCCTCAGTCGGGTCTACCATCCAAGGCTTGCCCTTGGGGCCATCGACGCTCGATCGACGACAGCCACCTAGTTGAGGACGCTCCTCCTCCAAGAGAGATGAGTCTTTTTTTTTTAACTAGAGGTATTATTTACATTTCATAGGTCTAGTTAAGGTTTATCATAATTAAATTGACGGCGCCTGATAACTGAAGGTTACAGCTGTGATATTATTTTTACACTATTTTGACAAAAATAATAATATACCTACTATTACATTTTTAAACATGATTTTTTATCATTTCAACTTTAACAGTAACTTATTTGTAATGTTTTAAATCACATTTTAAAAAAGTACTAAGAAAATGACAAACGTTTAAAAAAATTTAGATTCATAGCAAACTTTTGACCAGGTCGTCTAATTGGTTAGGCATGCAAGTGCCAGCGGGGGAAGTCATGGAAGCGGCTTCGTGTGAACCTTGGCGAGGACTGCCTTTCTTGGACCACATATATACAGGGAAGTCATCTTGGTGGAGGGTGACAGCAGGGCTCATTCCCAGTATTGGTATTAGGGGGTGGAACGGAGAAAGATGCTCCCCCGCGGAACGGAGAAAGATGCCCCCCCCCCCCCCCCCCCGGGAACGAAGTACGTATCAGGGGTGTGGGTCGCAGTGGTGCAGCCGATAGCAGCGTCAGAGAAAGGCAGAGCCAGTCGCAACGTGGTCACGGCGGTGCATGCAGCTCTGTCAACGTTATACGTAGTAGTTGCCATCATGGTGGTGCAGCAGTAGTACGGCGTGACAATCACAGCAATACGCAATTAACCTGAAAATGGCCGCCAGAAATTAGCTGTGGCTCTATGGAATACATCGATTGGTCATGATGATGACGATGTTGGAGTGAGTAGTACTGGCACTAGCTCTTTAAGTGGTGTAGCTAGCAGTGTGGCAGTAATCGCGGTGATACTACTATGGGTGTAAAAAGCTTCGGAAGACCCACTATTTTCTTAGTATACATTTTTAGACCTTGTTATTTTCTCCGAAATATCTGATGTTACGATGGACTCGTGATTTCATTCTAGTACGCACCCTAGCTATTTCACATGTAAAGAACTAGCGAGGGAAGCTAACGTTTGAGAACGTTGCTCTCTCTCACGACTCTTGGTGGATTAATCCAGAAAGAACAAGAAAATGAAGAATAGAAAATAATTACGTACAAGAACATATATACAAGATGTTACGTGGTGGTTAGATGGGGACGTGCCTTCCTACGTCCACCCATCCACGACCACGTCAAGGTTAATTCCACTGTCAAAAAGCTGGAGTACTTACCACTTACAATGAAGAGAAATGACTTTTAAATGCAGAGGAGATTAGGGCACCACTAATTACTAATCATAATAATATCCTAAATGAAAAAGTTTCTTCCGCGGCAATGCGACAGTGGTCATTAGAGAGTTCAGACTCCACTCTCCAACAACTTATAAGAGATTATATCATGAACATGAATTCATATGTACTTAACAAGGATCTTGCTCAAATCATAGTATCCTAATGCATATGGAGAGAGAGAGAGAGAAAGAGAACCATCCAAAGGGGTACTATGTAGAGAACCATCCAATGAGCAAGCTCATGAGTAAACATTTACCGATCTGAACCCAAACTGTTCCTCACAATATATAGCTACCTAGAAAACTTGAGAGTCTACGTACTTGGAAGCTTAACGGAGAGGAGTGAGGAAAGGAAGCACAGAAGGAGAGCCAAATCTCAAGTACCATAATCCTCCTCTGGCTAGTGAGATATATAGAGTGGCGAACCCGTGCAAATAGAGAAAACTTCAATGGCAATCCATCTCACATCAAGCTATTCCTTCACCTCGCTTTTAGATTCTCTTAAGTATCTTGTCATTTTTTTTTCTATTTTGTAGTTTTGATAGTGAAGAACGAGCTTAATTTGTGTACATTGATTCCTTTAATAATATTATAGAGATTTTTGTGCTTTAATTTTGAAGGGGCGTGATCTCGCGCTGGTCCTGAGCTGGGAGGGTGATCATCGGATAGTGAATTACAGAGAAAGGGAAACGAATCAGGAGGCCCAGGGATGATTCCCTGGGAAAAATCCTCCGATGCTTAAGTCAGTAGAGCAATGGTGGAAGGTATCGAGGGAGGTAGAAAGAGGTAGAAAGAGGCTTAAGTCATTTCTTGCAGTCACCTCTTTGTCCTCTTCTACTTGGAATATGCTCTCCTCAAATATGGGTAGTGGTAAAATTTGATCATAAATTTGTATCTTACTATCTCCCCCCAACTTGAGATTATCGATTTCTTGAAAATTCTCCTCATAATCATAGGTAAGCGCAAGCTCCTCACTCTCAACTTTAGGAAGGGACATAAGTGAAATATGATCATCAAGTAATTTAGCACCTTCCTTCTCACATGTAATGTCATCAAATTCCTTGATCCCCTCAAATCTCTTAGGTTCCTCGTTTAAAGTCTCCCGACCAGACCTCTCCATAATCTCTTCATCTTCAAAATTAAGATTGATCTGAGTGTTAGACTCTTGAGGAATCATAGATTGATCATAGTCTTCATAAGAAATTTGATCAGTAAAAGTGGAACATGAGTAGCTAAGCACTTGTTCTTCCTCTATCCTCTTAATTTTCTCAGTCATCCTATCAGTTCGCACTTGGAGAGATTGATTTTGCAGCATGATTGATTGATAGAATTGATTGAATTTCTCTTCTGAATTCGGATTTGAGGATGAAGGAGATGAACATTGAGGCTGAGATTCATAGGAATAACAAAGGGAAGAGTGATCAATTGAAGAGGACATGGACCATCCATCTTGATGTTGAGCTTGATCATAAAAATCATTAGAATATGGAGCCCAATTCTGAGAAGTTTGATGTAAAGGATGTTGGGCCAACCTTTGCATAGAATTCCAAGAATACTCTGATTGCCCTCTCCCATTTGAGCTTGAAGATTGTGGACAAAAATCATAGGAAGATAGGGAGGGATTTTGAGTCATACAAAGTTGCTTTTGGATTAGAGTGGAGTCATACGGCCTAGGAAAAGACTGAGTATTTTGAATATGACTTTGAGTAGAAGAATGAAATTGGGGCCCCATGAACGGAATGTCATTATAAGAAGGGCTTCCATTATAGGCTGACCAAGAGGATTGGCTATCATAATGGGCCAAACCATTGTGAGTGAATGAAAAAGATTGAGTTGGACCGTTGGCAACATAATGGGCCGGCTTGGCCCACATATGATTATGATCTTGATAATAAGGTGACATAAAGGAGTTTGGATTCATAGCCCAAAGAATGGATCAAAAAAGTGGGCCAAAAGGTATGCCTTATTGAACTTGCAAGCCCAACTCAAAAACATGAATTTCTCACCCATTTTTTAAGGTTTTTTTTAACTATATGAATAATGCATGCAACACGTTGGTTTTTTTTTAAAAAATTTTTGATATGCAATGAATGATTGATAATGATTTTTTTTTTTTTGGAAAACCTTCTAAGGGCACTCTAACTACAAGGTGCTTCGTGGTACAACATGCCCGGCGTCCGTGAGGGAATCCACGGGTGCGGGGACTTATGGAGGTCTTAGAAATGAAATTTCAAGTCCAAAGAGACGGAATGCTCAATGGAGTGTCCTTCCAATCCAAGAGGGGTGTAAAGATCCTAATGCCCTTAAGGAGGGGAAATAGATGAGAAGAGAATTTTTTTCAAAAGATGTTGTAAATAAAGAATGAAAAACAAAAAGAGCAACTAAATGCACAAATGCATGAAAGTAATGCAACTAAGATAGAGATATGATAGCATGATGAATTTTTTTTTGTTTATGTTTTATGATTTTTATTTTATTTTTAGAGAATTTTTAGATTTTTTTTCAATTTTCAAATAGAGATATGAATGAAATAGTCTATAAACTAAAAATACCACACAATATGTAAAACTACTGCAAAATAAAATCTAAAAGTATGTTTTTTTTATGTTTTCTGGATTTTTGACTTTTTTGAAATTTTTCAAAATTTTTCTGATTTTTTCAGAATTTTTCAGAAATTAACAAAACATGAGCTTTACCTACGTTTCTGACCTTTCAGCGACGCTTGATTTTCTCAGATTTTTCTGAATTTCTACTTTCTGTGACAGATTTGGGATTTAGCGACGCTTCCTGTGACAGATTTTATTTCTTGGAATTTCAGGTCCGAATTTCTTTAGATTTTCTGATTTTTTTGATTTTTCCTATAAAATAAAATAGAAAAATAAGTAAAACTATATACAAATCAAACACAAGGAATTTTCCAACATAAAAATTAAATTCCTCCCCGGCAACGGCGCCAAAAAATTGATACGCTCCGACTAGTGTCGTTAAGAAAGTCGTGCCACAATTTCAAAATATTCACACTCACTCACTTTAAAAGATTGGAAAAATCAAATTATATAGTGGTAAGCGGAGTCGATCCCACGAGGAGGAAAAATCCTTATTTTATCAAGTTGAAAAAACACCTTATGCTTTGAAAATTGAATTTTGAGTGAGATTAATCTAAGGAAAGATAAATTGCATGAAAACTATTTAAAGAATATGAGAGGGTTTAAGAAGAGAAATTAGAGGAGATAGAGAGAGAAACATAATTTCACAAATGATGAATTTCATTAAGATGATAGTGGAAAATCACACTAGAAAAATAAGAATTACAACATGGGAACATCAAAGAGAAAAGATAAGAAAATATAGCCAATGCATGAAGAATAACGCCGCCTCCTTGCCAAACCTTGGATGAAGATCGTCTCGCCTTGGATGCCGACGCCGTGAGAAGACTAATAGATGAAGATCCGCATTGGGATATGAGAGGAAAATAGAGGAAGAAAGAAATAGATGGAGGAAATTTGAAAACAATGCAAAAGGGTGTGTGTGTGTTGGTGTGTTTTGAGAAGAAACAGTGAAAAATTAGATTGAAAACAGAGGGTGATTTGGAGGAAGAATAACTTTAAAATCAGAAGGAATTACGAAAAGTAGAAAACATGAAAGTTGTAGAGATTGAGAAGATGAAGAAGATTGATGAAGACTTCAGAGTTTAAAAACGAGAGGAAGATGGAGAAAACTGAGGATGAACAGAGATATATCACGAATGAATAGTGCAGAAAAGACACATGACAGAACGTTAGAAAACTGATTATAGCTTTAAAACCAGGAAGAATCAGAAGAAGGTGAAGAAGAAGAAGATGTAGATCATTAAAACACGAAGAACTTTGATGAAGACAATAATTTGAAAAGAGGAGAGGAAGAGGGTGAAAAACTAGGAAGAACAGGAGGTGGTGCGTGGATGAACAGTAAACTTAAAAACTGAACTTTGAAAAACTGATTGTAACTTAAAAACGGTGAAGATTTGGAAGATGAGGTAGAAGAAGAAGTTGGAGAACTTTCAAAAACGAACAAATTTTGTGAAGACAGCAGAAAGAGATGAGGATCATAAGAGGGAGAAAAATGATGAAGAACAGAAAGTATGAAAATCGGGTGAACAGTATAAAACGTAGACAGAGCTTTGAAAAATTAATTATAGCATAAAAACGAGAATGAATTAGGAGAAGAGGAAGAAGAAGAAGTTGGAGAAGACTTAAAAACGAAGAACTTTGATGAAGAACTTAACTGCAAAAGATGAAAATAAAGGCTTCGAAAGTAAACCCTAAGACAGATCTCCAAACTGTTCTCTGCGTAACCCTGCGACCATGGCATCCTTTTATAGGGTTTTTGGTCTCTGACGATCGTGAACTTTCCAAATCCACTCAAATCCAGGTTTTTAGCAATGCAACATGATCCATTAGACTCCTTTCCATCCTTGGAGTCCTCCTTTCCTTGAATATGGCTTGGATAAGCTTGAAAATTGGAAGGAGACTTCGATCGGAAACTACAGTTGCCATATCTGGTTGAACTTGAAATAGCGACTTCATCTGGGGCGTTCTTTCTTTAAATGGCGCCTTAATCTAGGGCGTCCTTTCCTGAAGTAGCGCCTCTTCACTCGGGCGCCAGTTTCTTATTTCCTTATTTTGCTATTTCCACATTTTTCGTAAAATAGGAATTGACGACCTTCACTTTGGGCGTCCTTTCAATGATTAGCGACCTCCTCTCGGGCGCTAATTTTTTTCTCTCTTTTTTATTCTTTTTCACTTTCTTCTTTCAAATGAATTGACGCCTGTGACATTGTCACTTCTTGCTGAAGACGCGCCCTTGCATCTGTCGTTATTTAAATAGCGCCTTGATCTAGGTCGCTTTTTCCTGAAAATTAAAATATCAATCTATTTAATTCCAAAATAATTGTGCAAATATTTAAATATTTCTCACATGGTCTTTTAAGCTCAAAAAGATGATAAAATGCAGGAAGACTCAAATATTGTGTGAGAATATAATTACTGCTCATGTTGCACAAATATACTCAAATAATGCTCAAAGATGATGGATGTGATGTAAATTATGCTGTAAAATATAACACTTATCACCGTTGCATCTATAGCATGGAAGAAGCTCAGGAAGATGAGGCTGTCGACGATGGGGGGCATGGAGTTCTCACTGCTTCAGATTTGAAGAGGGTTCGACGGTCGTCGAACGGAATTGAAGAGGGTTCGACGTGTGGAGGCACGTCGTCTTCCCTTTATCAGTTCCGGCGGCGCTTGCAGGGGGGCGAGATGGAGGACGGATGGGGGCATCAGACATTCCTGCCGCCCATCCCTTCCTGCTCGCCTCACGGAGGGGAGGAGGAAGCCAATCAAGCTCCCTTCCTTCCGGGCCTTCCCCTGCCTCCTCGCCCAGCTCTGCAGGTTTCTTTTTCTTTCTGGCAGTCGCTTTTTCCCTCTTCTGCTCTATTCCTCCTTTCTTTCACTCTTTGGAGGGTGCCTGCATCCTCTTTCTTCCAAAGAGTTGGCAGTTTGGTGGGGAAGATGCTTTCATATGCATTCCCTCTCCTCCTTCTCTTCCAAGTTCAACTTGGAAGGTAGCCTTCTCTTTCTTAATCCCTCTGTCACCTTTGTCTCGAGCTGCCCGAGCCAACAGGGTCAACTATCCTTTATCCGAGCCAGTTTCTACACGAGGCAGAGTCAGTGGCTGGACGCAGGAAGGTCATCCGAGTCAGCCGAGTGATGGGCTCATACGACGGCGCCAGATGGATCTTTTGCTTTTTTGACATGTATTCTATTGGCTTCGGCCTTCCTAATGTACAAACGAGTTGTTTGAATAAAAAGAAAGGAGCCGTTTGTTTTATCTCATGTCGTTTGCACAATACTCAGTACTCAGAAGTAGAACTTGCGTAATGTAGTTATGTTTCAGGTCCGAGGGATGAGCTCTCCTTCCATCGTAGATAGACGGTATGCTCCTTTTCCGAGCGTCTCGACCACTCGGTAGGGGCCTTCCCAGTTAGGGGATAACTTGCCCGCTGCCTCAAGTGGTCGAGAGGCTTCGGCTTTCCTGAGGACGAAGTCTCCCGGCTGGAAGTGTCTGTCTCGGACTTTGGCATTGTAGTATCGAGTGAGGCGGCGGCGGTATTCCGTTGCTCTGATGCTGGCAATCTCCCGGATTTCATCTGCTAAGTCGAGATTTTTGAGCAGTTTCTGGTCGTTTGTCTCGGACGAGAAGCAGATGACTCGGAGGGAGGGGTTGCCAATCTCCAACGGGATCACGGCCTCGGTACCGTACACCAGCTGAAAGGGGATTTCACCGGTTGCCGTTCTGGGAGTCGTTCTGTGCGACCAAAGTACGTTCGGCAATTCCTCGAGCCAGCTGCCCTTGGCTTTCCTGAGCCTAGTCTTGATGCCTTTTAAGATAGTCTTATTGGCATTTTCGACCAGCCCGTTAGCCTGAGGGTGGGCGACCGAAGTGAAGTTATTTCGAATATTGAGGTCGGCGCATCTGTCTCGAAAATATCGAGAATCAAATTGCCGACCATTATCGCTCACTATCACCCGGGGGATGCCGTAGCGACAGATGATCGACTTCCAGACGAAATTCCAGACGACTGTCTCGGTGATCCTTGCAGTGGCTTCGGCCTTGATCCACTTAGTGAAGTAGTCGATGGAGACGATAATGAACTTCTTCTGGGCCTGGGCCGTGGGGAATGGCCCGAGGATGTCGATTCCCCAGCGAGCGAAAGGATAAGGCTCGGCTAGGGTGATAAGCTCCGTTGCCGGCTGATGGACCAAGTGGTCGAATCGCTGGCAGCGGTCACAACGTTGTGTGTAGGCCGAGCAGTCACGATGTAGGGTGGGCCACCAATAACCTTGCCGTAGCAAGATCCTGGCGAGCGACCTCCCCCCCAAATGCGCTCCGCACAGACCTTCGTGAACTTCTTCGATCGCTCGGTTGGCTTCGTCGGTACCGAGGCACTTCAAAAGAGGGCCGAAGAAGGATCTCCGGTAGAGTGCGCCATCCAGAGTGACGAATCGCCGAGCTTGGTATTTCAATCTTCGGGCTTCCCGAGGGTCGGGAGGCTCCTGGGAGTCTTGAAGCCACGACAGGTAGGGGGCACACCAGTCGCTTGGGGAGGCCGAGTCAACAGCTAGGAGCTCCGAATCGATGCTCGGGCGCTCTAGCTCTTCGAGAAGGACCGATCGAGTACCCTCGGGGTCAAGAGAGGAGGCCAGCCGAGAGAGGGCGTCTGCTCGGGAGTTTTCCTCCCGAGCTATTCGGACTACCTCAAAACTCTCGAACTGTTGTGCCACAGTCTTGACCACTTGGGGGTATTTGATCATCAGTGCTTCCCGAGCTTCATAATCGTCGTTGACCTGGCTAGCGACCATTTGGGAGTCGGTGTGAATCCTGACTCGCTCAGCCCCTAACCGCCGGGCCATGCGGGCTCCCGATATGAGGGCCTCATACTCGGAAGCGTTGTTGGATTCTTGGAAGTTGAACTTCAGGGCGTACTGTAGCTCTGCTCCTTCGGGGGACTTCAGGAGGATGCCGGCACCGCTTCCGGCTGAGTTGGAAGATCCGTCGATGAACAGTTCCCAGGTCGGCCCGGGCGCGGACGGAGATCTTTCTTCAGTCGGGATGGTGCTCTCGGCGATGAAGTCGGCGAGCGCATGGCCTTTGATAGCCGAGCGAGGCCGATACGATATATCGTAGGCCCTGAGCATGATGGCCCACTTGACGAGGCGTCCTGAGGCTTCAGGGTGAGCGAGGATCCTCTTCAATGGTTCGCTGGTCAGCACGGTGATGGAGTGCCCTTGGAAATAGGGTCGGAGGCGCTTGGTCGAGGTAACCAACGCTAGCACAAGTGTCTCGGTTGAGGGGTACCTTTTCTCAGCCTCATTGAGCACCTTGCTGGTGTAGTAAATCGATCTCTCGATTCCCGAGTCATTTCTGACTAGGACCGAGCTAACCGTAGACGGAGTCGCCGAGAGATAGAGATGCAAGGCTTCACCTGGGATGGGCTTGGAAAGCACTGGGGGCGAAGCCAGGAACTCCTTAAGCTCGACGAACGCTCTTTGGCATTCCTCGTCCCACGCGAATGTAGCAGATGCCATTTTGGGCCTCCTCAACAGTTTGAAGAAGGGTAGGCATCGTTCAGATGCGCGGGACAGGAATCTGCTGAGCGCAGCAATGCGCCCGGTAAGGCGTTGAACGTCTTTGATGCAGGTGGGTGGGCGCTTGTCCAGGATGGCCTGGACCTTGTCGGGGTTGGCCTCGATCCCACGCTGGGTGACTAAGAAGCCCAAGAATTTTTCGGACCTTACTCCGAAGGCGCACTTGGCGGGGTTGAGCTTCATGTTGTACTTCAGGAGGGTGTCGAAAGTTTCTGCGAGGTCGGCGAAGTGGTCCTCGGCCTTGGGGGTCTTCACGAGCATGTCGTCAATATAGGCCTCGATGTTCCGACCGAGCTGTCCCTCGAACATATGGTTGACCAGCCTCTGGTACGTGGCTCCAGCATTCTTCAACCTGAAAGGCATCCGGGTGTAGCAGTGTACGCCGAAGTCGGTGATAAAGGCGGTCTTCTCGATGTATTCGGGGTGCATTCTGATCTTGTGATAACCGAAATAGGCATCTAGAAAGCTGAGTATCTCATTACCCAAGGTTGAATCAACCAGTTGGTCGATGCTCGGCAAGGGATATCAGTCCTTTATAGTAGCCTTGTTCAAGTTGGTGAAGTCCACGCACATCTGCCACTTTCCTGAAGCTTTTGGCACCAGGACGACGTTAGCCAGCCACGTCGGGTACAGGACCGGTCTAAAAAGGCCAGTCTTCTGCCCCTTGGTGACTTGCTCCTTGATGATCACCTGCTTCTCTGGCGCATGCTTCCTTCTGCGTTGTTGCACGGGCTTCATGGTTGGGTCGAGGTTGAGCTTATGCACCACCGTCTCTTCCGGTATCCTGGGGAGTTGATCATCAGACCATGCAAAGACCTGGACGTACGCGGAAAGAAACTCTTTGTATTGCTGTTGAACCTCAGATGTTAGGTCGGCTCCGATCTTTACTCCTAGGGTCGGGTCGTCGTTTAGGAAAACCGCTGGCAATTCGCCTCCAGGCTCGGCGGTTGTGGATTTTTCCTCGATTTCCCGGGGGCCCTTGTTCTTCCCATCCGGCCTTGTGGCTTCAACCGAGATATTGTAGCACCTTCGGGCCATTACCTGGTTACCTCGGACTTCCCCTAACCCATTTTTGGTGGGGAACTTCATCTTTTGGTGATAGGTAGAATGCACCGCTTTCGTTCGGCTGAGGATTCCTCGGCCGAAGATTACGTTGTATGCTATCATACCTTTGATCACTATGAAGTCTACCATGACCGTAACAATTTTGGGTGGGGTGCCAAGAGTAACCGGCAGGCTTAGGGCTCCCTCGGGATAAGTGGCCTGGCCATTGAACCCGCATAGGGGGGTTCGGATCGGGCGGAGTTTAGACGGATCCTCCCCCATCTTAAGGAAACATTCGTAGGATAATACATCAGGGGCACTTCCATTGTCAACCAGAATCCTATCTACGTTACAATGGTTTATTGTGGCCGATATCACTAGGGCGTCGTCATGCGGGGTGCTCAGCCCCTCCAGGTCTTGGTCGGAGAAGACTATGACCTGGGGCTCGCTCGGCGGGGCACTGGGAGGTTCGATGGCTCTGCTCGCCCGCTCAGCATGACGCTTCCTTCCTCGGCCACTGTCTCCTCCTGATGCAGCTCCTCCGGCGATGACGTTGATGTGGACCCCTCGGGGGGCGTTGTCGATCTCCTCTGGGGCGCCTCGGTCTTCCTGGTGCCCGGCCACGAACCGGGAGAGGTGCCCCTGATGAACGAGACGCTCGATCTTGTCCTGGAGCTGATGGCAGTCGCCGGTATGATGCCCGTGGTCGCTGTGGAACAGGCAATGCTTGCTGCGACTGCGGTTCTTCGACTTCATTGGCTCGGGTTGGCGGAGGAGGCCCGAGCCTTTGATGTCTTCATAAATCTAGTATACTTGAGCGGTTAGGGGAGTGTACCGCTCGTACTTCTGTGACGGTTCCTTGCGTTCCCCGTCTCGGTTCTGCCTTTTTCCTTGGCCCGAGCTTGGCTCGGGTGCCCGCTTCTTGTCCCCCTCCCGACCCGAGCCGGTTGCGTCTCGGCATGCACTGAGCACTTCCTCGCACTCGGCGTGGCGCAATGCCAGAGTCACTAGTGCAGCAAGGGTCGAGGGAGGGTGGAGGACAAGCTCGTGGCGGAGGTTCTCGTCGCGGGTGCCCCCGGTCAGAGCGGTTATGGCCGAGGCAACGTCCAGGCGGGGGATCCTCAGGGCTTCCGATTTGAATCGGAGAATGTAGGCCCGAAGTTTCTCCCCTTGCGCCTGTTTGAGGGGCAATAGCCCCGCTACTGACCTTGGGGGGCCGTTGTCGACGAAACTCTTCTTGAATATTCGCCCGAATTGCTTGAAGTCTCGGATGGATCCGGGGGCGAGGGCCCAGAACCATGCTTGGGCGCCTTGGACCAAGGTGGTCGCAAAGGTTCGGCACTTGATGGCGTCGGACGCTCCGTGAAGGGTCATCAGAGCGTCGAAGCTGTCGAAGTGGTCGGCCGGGTCACCCTAGCCGTTGTAGGGCTTGAAGGTCGGGATGGAGGCTCTGGGAGATACCTCTGCCTTCAAGATATGGTCGGAGAACGGGGATCTCTCCTCGTCCTCTGGTGGAGAGGTCTTCTGCAGGGCTCGCAGGGCGCGCTCCTGCTCTGCGAAACGCCTCTCGAATTCTCGCAGTCGGAGAGATAGCTCCGGCTGCCGCTGCGCCGTAGGGCTAGGGGGGCGTGAAGGCAGGCTGTCCTGGCGCTCCCTGGGGACTTCGATCTCCGGGAGGGGACGGCGTGCCCCATGCCTGCCCCGCTTCGGCGTGGAGGAAGCCTCTTGCTCCGGAGGGGGGGCTTGCGAGGGTCCTCCTACTTTGTTGCGGATGAGCTGCTGCCCTCGGAGGGTGAAGCGGCCTCCGGTGGTGTGCTGGGACACGTTCTCGCGGGGAGGGCTCTCCGGAGGGGTGCGTGACCTTCCATCCCTGGCCGCCTGGGTCCTCATGAGTTCCACGAGGACGTCCAGTTTCGCGTTGAGGGCTTGGAAGGCATCGGCGCCGCCGTTGAGCGGTAGACCCACCGCCGTGGGAGGAGGGGGCGGTAGCCCGGCCGCAGGGGGAGGGGGCGGTCCGTCGGTGGGAGTGCTGGCACCGGAGGGGGGGTTTTGGGAGGCTTGTGAGGGGCCTTCCCCCGCCGCCGCCGTGGCCTTTCCCCTGTCGCCAGTGGACCTCCTCCCTGAACTTCTTCTCACCATACTGGCTCTTTGGTCGTTTCCTACAGACGGCGCCAGATGAAGGGGCGTGATCTCGCGCTGGTCCTGAGCTAGGAGGGTGATCATCGGATAGTGAATTACAGAGAAAGGGAAACGAATCAGGAGGCCCAGGGATGGTTCCCTGGGGAAAATGATGCGGGACAACTACGAGACTCGACTAGATAGACGATGCGACCATCCCTGGGGAAAATGATGCGGGACAACTACGAGACTCGACTAGACAGACGATGCGACCAGCAACACACTACGACGCGGCACCGACGAGCTCCAGAAGAGACGAACTTGCCCCAAACAAGAAGCGCTACTCACAGTCGTCCCCTTCAAGGGAAACGCGACGATCGTGCACGGTTGGGAAACCGGCTTTGAGACTTTGGGTAGTCGGCTCACTCTCGTGCTCGGAATGAGTCACGGGACGGGTTTCGCTCTCACAACTCACAGCGGTGATTAAAATTAAACTAGCTTGGAAAGATAACTACTCACATGCAGCGGCAGTAAAGTGCATACTAAATAAGCAGAAAGACAATAAGAGTGATGGGTGTACCTCCACGCTCACGGCGTGGCGACGACGTCCCGGCCGTGAACCGTCACTCCCGGTACAAACTAATATTTAATTACAGCAGTAAAAATAAACTACGGCCCACTCCACGCAGGGAGGTAAAAGGCCACAACCAGCTATCCGGGAGCGCCGTTCAGGGGTTGGCGGGCAGCAATGTGCGGTTCCGGGCGGTGGCGGGTAGCACGGTGGTGGCGCTCAATGTGGGGCCCACAAGGCTCCAAGTGGGCCCGACTACTGGGTCAGCGGCTTTCAGGCGTCTTCTGGCAACGGCGACCGGAGGGAGAGTCCCTGGAGTGCCCCGGGTCGATCCTCGGGAGCGGTGGTCACCGGTGGTGAGTTGGGGAATTTATTGGGAATTAATCCCCAATGGTGTCCCGCAGCTCCGCTTCTGGTCGGATCTGCGTGCTCCGACGAGATCAGTCGGTACGCCCAGCCATGACGTCAGATCGAGACGAGGTTAGCATCGTTGCGAAGAGCACTCGAATTACTTCAACATACTGGAGTTTTAGAACCATCCAACGGTCTGAATGGAAATGAATAGCTCTGCAAACTGAGTGATGGTTATGTCCCGAAACTCAGAATCCACAGGGTAGACTAGAACCAGCCTATTTATGGGCTTTGACCGTGGATCAAAGGAAGGAAGTAGGATCTGAGATTTTTATGGTAGGTAGATAAGAGGGACACGGTGACACACATAGTTTTTTTGTAGGATTCTGATCACGTTTGGGGGGTTGGAAAAATCGCCTACCACATACTATCTCGCTGGCCTGCTCACAGGCAGACTGTGAGGGGAACAAACTACTGACTGGGACGAGGGGCAAACGAACTCTGATCGGGGTGAAATTTAAACTGGGGATGTAGGAGACATGGGGAAACCAACGCTCAAAATCTCAGCTCGATCCAACGGTCGGATCTGGAGTTATGGCCTCCTCTTCAAGCTTCTGATTTGTAGGCCGGAATCCAGGATAGCAACTCAGAGAAGTGGTGGTGGCAGCTTGATGGCGGCACGAACGGCGGCGACGGCGGCAGTGGACATTCACAATAGGTAGAGGAAGAAGAGAAGGGGAAGAGATTTGAGAGATATGAGAGATTTAGATCTAGATCTAGAGAAGAGAGGGGGAAGGAGATGAAGAACACCAAGAACACTAGAAGAAAGAGGGGGGGTGCACACCAAGCATAATTCTCTTGAATTTTTCATTAGTTCCACACAAAATACAACAAGAGACTATAAATATGAAAACTCTAGATTTAGATCAAAGGACATCCACTAACACCAAAGGACATCCACTAACACCAAAGGACACCCACTAACATTGGTCAAGGGTGGGTGGGAGACACGCATGGGGGACAAGGAGGGGGTATCCTCCACCTTTGTCTCCTTGGTCTAATAGTCCAAGTCTTCTAGAAGTCCATCTTGGGCCTCGGGCCAGCCTTTTAGGCCCACATGTGTAGAAGTCCAATTGGGCTCCTAATGGTCTTGAGGCCCAATTTAGAATTTGGATCCCTTACATGAAGTGTAGCCTACATTACAATCTTGACCCAACTAGAAGCTAAAATATAAAATATACACTAATACACTCACAATAAGCAAATACATGGTAATACACTCACAATAAACATAGGAAAGTATCAACACTCAGGTAGGGACTCCATACTGTCGCCCAGCCACAACGATGTCGATGTCGACCGAGTCGTGCTGTGGGTCCGGTATTGACGGCTCGCTGAGTCGAGCCGTACTCGTGCTCTGGTGTCCTCACCAATTCTCCCCGGGTGGTAGAAGCTCGACCCCGTTGAGTAAGGGTCCGGGTCGCTCTGGTACCGATCCAGCATATCTGGATCTATCCTCTGTAGCTCTGCCCGGGTGATCCAGGTGTCATCGGACGTGGGCCGTCCCCTCCAACGCACCAAGTAGCGCTGGTACACTCCGCCTCGAGTAGTCGTCACCTGCTCATTTAGTATACATTCTATCTGCTCTCGCTGCTGAGGTAACAAGGCTGGAGGTGGACACTCTAGGGTGGTGTCACTCATAATGGGTGGAGACGGCTCAAAGGGCTCACTGGGTATCACCGCTGGGTCCCTATAAGCGACAAGATCCGAGACGTTGAAAGTAGAGCTGATCCCGTAATCCTCTGGCAAGTCCACAACATATGCATTCGATCCTACTCGCCTCACTACCCGAAAGGGACCGGCACCGCGAGCATGCAACTTCTTCACGGCTCCTGAGGGAAACCGTTCAGGTCTGACCTTGATCATGACAGAATCGCCCTCCTGAAACTCACGGTGGTGCCTATGGGCATCAGCCAATTCTTTGTATCGTGCGTTGCTGGACTCAATGTGACGACGAATATGCTCATGCAACTGTCTAATATGGCTAGCAAAAGACTCGGCTGACTCAGACACACGGGACTGGATGGGAGATGGGACTAGGTCTATGGGTCTCCTAGGTCTACGGCCAGTGATAATGTCGAAGGGGCTCATACCTGTAGACCTATTGACCGAATCATTATAAGCGAACTCGGCCAAGGGTAAGACCAAATCCCAATCCCTGACTCGATCTTGGACAAGACACCTAAGAAGATCCCCCAAACTCCTATTGACAACCTCAGTCTGACCATCGGTCTGGGGGTGATATGCAGTGGAGAATTTTAATTGTGTGCCCATCATGTGCCATAGGGTTTTCCAAAAATAGCTAGTGAATCGTACATCCCTATCTGACACTATGGTACGGGGAAGGCCAAACCTGGAGACACAATGAGAGAAGAACAGGCGGGCAACTGTAGTGGCATCCGAGGTCTTGGAGCATGGAATGAATAATGCCATCTTGGAGAACCGATCGACAACCACAAAGATTGTGTCATGCTTTCGGAGGGTGCGGGGCAATCCTAACACAAAGTCCATGCTAATCTCCTCCCATAGACTATCCGGGACGGGAAGGGGAGTATAGAGGCCAGTACTTAGCTTCCTTTGTTTGGCCATAGCACAAGTGCGGCACTGGGCCACAATACGAGCAACATCCCTCTTTAGGCTAGGCCAATAGAATCGATGCTCAACCGCCTCTATGGTCTTGTTCCGACCAAAGTGGCCAGCAAGACCTCCCGCATGCATCTCCCACATAAGAAAGTCACGAACAGAAGTCTGTGGGATGCACAACTTGTCACCCCGGAATAGGTGACCCTCCTGTAACACAAACTCGCTATAATCGCGCGAGGGACCATCCTAAATGACGGCATAGATCGGACCAAAGTCTGAACAGTCAACATAAGCGTCCTTCAGCCTCTCTAGCCCTACCACCTCCACACTCATGGTGGTCAACATCATCACCCGACGACTCAGTGCATCGACGACCTTATTCTCCGCATCGACGATCTTTCTTCCGATTCATCTTTCTAATCTTCCCGAACATCACATCCTTCATTTTTTTCTTCCTTTTCCATCATCTTTTTCCCTATTTCGTCTCAGGGGATCGCGTCCCTTCTTTTGTCATCCCTTCGGAGCCTTCGAATTTTTCCTCTCATGATTCTCCTCCGCCTCCGGACCCTCCAGATCCGCCTCTTTCCATCTATCAATTTCTTCTTCTAATTCCTCCTGATTCTGGGTCTGACCCAACTTCTTCCACATCCACTGCCTTGGGCATCTGCCCATTTTCCCATTGCTTTCAAGGCTTTAGTCCTCACTCCTCCTTCTAATTCTCCGCTTCTTCTGTAGACCGTTCCATGTGATCAGGGTCTCCACGCCTTAGCAAGGGAGTTCTAGCCCTCGCCTCTTGTTGTTATTTTATTGTGGACCATAGAAAATGTTAATTTATTTCCTGCTTAATATTTTAACTGTTTAATTTCCGCAATTATTTGTGATACTCGTGTAGTCTCCACACCATCCTTTTAACCCTTCCGAGTCTTCGGGCTCGTGGGTGGCGGTACGAGTCTCGGGTTATCGGGCCTTCCCGGTAATCGGATTCTCGGGTCGTTACATTCGCCGGCACACTCCCTGTTGCCTTCGCCGGCACGCTCCTTTGGCCCTAAGCGGCACGCACCCTTTCAGCCCCTCAGCGGTACACTCCCTCAGCCCTTCAGCGGCACACTCCTCAGCCCTTCAGCGGCACACTCCCAGCCCTTCAGCGGTACACCCCCAGGCCCTTCAGCGGCACACTCCCAGCCCTTCAGCGGCACACCCTCAGCCCTTCAGCGGTACACCTTTCTCTTAGCCCTCTAATGACCCATTCTCTCCCCAGAAAATATGAGTAATAATAATAATAATAATAAATATTAATAGATTCAAAAAAATGAATAAATAAATAAGAATAATAAAGGAATAAGTAATAGTAATAATAAGCTTAAAAATAATGACGATAATAATAATTAGATAAATAAACGATAACAAAAAAATGAATGAATAATAATAACGAACTCAATAAGAATGATAAATAAATAAAAGATAACCAAAATAAATAATAATAACAAACTTAACGAAACACGACAAGCAAATGAATGACAATAAAATGAACAAAAATAATAACAAACCTAACAATAACACTGATAAATAAATAAATCATAAAAAATGATAAATAGATAGTAATAACAAACTCACTCAAAGATATGCATAAATTAACGAATAATAATGATAAAATTTCAAATGATAACAAAACAATAAGATCCACTTTGCAGCCCCGTCTCTCTCGTGACCCGGTGCCGAAGGAACAACAATGTCGCTCTTCCAAGTTGGGCCTGAGTCTTGGGAATCATCCCGAACTGGCCGTGACCCGACCTCGCCTCGGGCTGACGTTCCGATTAAACCGGATTCATTTCTCCGGCCGGATCCCTTCCGAGCCGCTACTAAAATTGCCGCACGCTCGGCAGACATTTGAACGGGTTCACCTCGGTTTTCACCGCATTTCTATTACGGACCTGTGTCTGAATATGAAAAGACCCGTGAGCAACCAATATGGCCGACGGCTCCCTCCCCGACATGGTCGTGAGCCGGCATTGCTCCGGGTCGATAGCCCGTTAAATCGGATTCATTCTAATGGGATTCGTTCCCGTTCTTTCATTGAAACTGCCGTAAACTCGGCATACATTCGTACGGGGTCGTTTCTGTTGGATACGGACTGAATAGATCTAGAGGGGGGGGTGAATAGATCTTTCCCCCTTTTCGATAATTTACTGACTATCGACCAGATGAGCTACTGGTAATTAATGAATCATAGAACTAATGCGGATAGTAAAGATGCAAGCATACGTATAGGAAATCAAACACACACAAGCACACCACAAGAAAGGATTTTTAAGGTGGTTCAGTCTCTTCCTGAGACTTACATCCACCCCTTGCTTAACTCAAGCAAGGCTTCACTATGAGAATCTCTGATCTCAACCAAAACACAGCTGACACACAGCTTGTACCTGCTGACACACAGCTTGATCCTGCTGCCTCACAGCTTGACAATAATTGTAATCAGAAATGAAAAGATGATAAGAACAGGTGATGAAAGACAGGACTGAATATTGGCGTGTGTAGAAGAATAGATGTTCAGCCTGGGACTTGATCACTCTTATGAAGAAGCCTAGACTCCCTGTTGATCTTCCAGTCAGTTGCCTTCGATTGTTCTGCTGCTGGAGATCGCACAGTCTTGAGCTAAGTCTTCCTTCTGCAGCAACGAGATTGCCTTTAACCTTTCTGCAGATCTTTGATTGGTGGAGAGCTCCTTCTTCCTCTTCTGTGTGTATCTTCCTTGGCTTCTATTCCGTGCTCTCTCACCGCTTCTTTTTTCGTGATTAGTTGCATTATATTCTTCATACCGCCTTTGAAGTTCTTCCCGCGCAATTTTCAGATCGAGCGCCAATCTGCTAGAAAACAGGGATCGGTTTAAATCCAATCGTTAGAACGAGTTTGACCACTTCTAAGCAAGATTGTTTCCTTGATTCCCGTGCGGAATCTTATCTCCTGAGCAGCCCAACAACCTGCAACAACCATCTGCAGGTTTTAAGGAACCTCAACAGAATTCGGTTAGAGTTCGGTTCTGGACGCTATAAAGCCCGTGGTCGACCATGACCCTGTCGCTGGTCGACAATGGGCATTCCCCAGACGGCCGGTTCTTCTGGCTGAAACTCACTTCGCCCGTTGGTCGACCACAGCCTGGTCGCTGGTCGACAAGGGACGAATTACAGATGGCCGTCAGTTCTGTCTGATGTTCTGGCTGTTCTGTGGTCGACCAGAGGTGGGGCTTTGGTCGACAGCCAAGGTGCTTCCAGAAGACAGATGATCTGATGCTTTTCTGGTTGAGTTCGTTGGTCGACCATAACCACTTCCCTGGTCGACAAGCGGCCTTTGACACTTCTTCTGACTTGTTGATTCCACTTGGATTTCAGTGGACCTGAAATTACTTAACTTATCAGAAGTAAATTGAACTATCAGATTTATATTGAGTTGATCAGAAACATTGTTTGTCATCATCAAATGGGCATTAATTCAATGCACTATCTTTACACACATAACTAAACCATTTGTTTTAAGAGACAAGATAGAACTTAGATTAGTCAAACATATCCTATTGTCATCATCAAAACCAAGGGATGCACAACATTCTCCCCCTTTTTGATGATGACAACCATGAGTCATTTGTGTCAAACAAAACCATTTGATATAGCATTCAAGGCTTTCATAGCACAAATTTCATTCAACAAAGTATTTGATGTGCCTTTCAAAAAGCTTTCAAAAAGCAGTATAGCACTACTTACATGAGTGACAAAACTAAAGACAAAACTAAAGACACTAAGGACTAGTTGGACACATCTAGACACACAATGACACATAAGCTTCTCTCTCCCCCTTTGTCAACAGCAAAAAGTGAATCACTTAAACAGTCCTTCCGAGGAGGATGAGGAAGTCTCTGGCTTCACGTTCTCTTCCATGCGATCCAGCTTGTCAACAATGTGGGCATAGGAGAGCCTGAGTTTCTGGATCTCTGAGATAGTATCCTTGTGATACTTCTCATTCTGTTGGGTTGTGATCTCGATACGGATTCCCATCTGATCGGACACTTCACCGAGGGTCCTTACAAGTCTGTTGAACCGAGAACTAGCCTGGTCAGAGTGTTCCTTCTGCTTGATGAACCTGGCCTCCATCTGTTGTTCCAGCCTTTGGACTTTCTGCTCCAAGCGTCCAGTGGCAGCATTGACATTCTCTTGAAATGATTGGAGTTGGGTAGTGAGAGAAGATAACTGAGATGCCATCTGGAGGAGCACTCCATGAGATTCAGGGTGGGAGGTAAATGCTGGTGGTGGAGCAGAAGTAGAGGGAATGGAGGTAGGTGGTACTTGTGTGGGTTGAGCAGAATGTGATGGAGCTTGGGAAGTTGGAGCTTGGGTAGGCGGAGCAGATGGGGATTGAGCTGGAGGGGCAGCAGTGCCTGGCTGCCAGAGCACTATTGAAAGGGACGATGGTGAATGGGCAGCAGTGGGGGTAGTAGGTGTAGCTTGAGGCACCACTGGTGACGGTGTGACAGCAGGGCTAACCTGTATAGGTGAATGAGATGGAGAAGAGGGTGGCACTGGATCCTTTGCTTTGCCCTTGGAAGGGAGAGTGCGCTGAACATGGTCTCCGACCTTCTTAAATCCCAAGAATGTGGTCACGAAGTGAAAATTGTAGACGTGCCATTTGGGAATGACAATGCTTGGGCTGTGAGGAGAAGGTATGTTGGCTGCTTTCAGAATGGAAGTGATATGGGCAGCAAAAGGAAGAGAATTCAGGGGATAATGTAGGATGCTTCGGAGGGAATTCAAAAGGAGTGTGGTTAGGCGAATAGGCTGGCGAGTGATGAGGCCATGGAGTATAAATAGATGGAGGCGACTTACTTGATCTCTGGCGCCTCCTCGAGGTTGTATGATGGTGGTGATGATGTGGTGAAGCAAACGATGAAGAGGAGGGAAGGTATTAGCATTGAGGTACTTGGGAAGGACCTCAGGGGCTGGCTTGCCAGTGACCACTGCATGTGCTTCTCGGAGGTCGAAGTCCTCATGATTGAAAACAGCTCCAATTCTGGGAGTCTTCAGCGTCATGTGGAGAAGCTTGACGTCGAGTCTGATGACTTTCCCTTGAACTACGGTGTATAGCTGACTGTCCACGACTTGCAGGTTGTGATAGAATTCTTGCACAAGCTGGGGCGAGTACGAATTGTGCACTGAAACGAACGTAGTCCACTCTTGAGCTTCAAAAATTGGCAGTAGATCTGGGAACATCTCCATCAGCTTGTCATCGGAGAAATCGACGATCCTGGGTTGCAAAACTGTCCGTGGCTTGAGAGCTCCAGAAACGGGATGCACTGCGGGTTCCTCTGAATCTGCTGATTGTCTGCCTGGACCAGGTGCATCAGCCGTGGTCGACCGGTGAGGGGCCGATGGCGAACCCTGCGCGGCCCGCGACTTGGATCGCTTGGACGGCATCGAAGCTGCGGCAGGGGCCTGATCTCTTCTACGCTTAGAGGAAAGTAGAGCACGCTTGGGAGACATTGTGAAGGGAAGCGAGATAGAGGCGAGAGAGAGGCGAGAAAAGAAATCTGGAGAAGATGAAGTTGAGAGAGGGCTAGAGCTGCGGATGGGAGAATTTCAGGGACCCAGCCGAGACAATTTATAGGGTAGGGCATTAGGGCTGGCTCTTAATTTTTAGGGCAGTGAACCATCGCGATGCAAAGAACGAGCGGTCAGGATTGAATCAGCATAACTCATATTTTGGGAAATTGTTGAAGTGTACCCCCTTTCTTTAATAAGACATTTAAGTAACCGTTCCCCCCTTTCTTAAAGACCACCTTGTGACCAAATCGAGTGGGTCTTGTGGTTCAAAGAATTTGAAAGTATTGCCCCAATAAATTGACTCCCCATATCCACTGTCTTACTCACGGCTCCTTAAACTTATAATATGGTTCATGAGATAATTTTACTAGCTGAACAAGCTGAACAGTGTTTTATGCCTCTATTTGCATATAGTGCATTAGGTCAACCATTTTTGTTGCCTTTTCATTTTGGAATATTTAAAAGCTGTGGTCAGGTTTATCACATGCTTTTCCACACGAAGAGACACGCTTTTTACACGCCAGAAACCCCGGCTACTTAGCATGCCTAACCATTCCACTTTTAACTGGGACACACTTTTTATCCGTGAGGATATACGTTTATCAGACGCCAATATCCCCAGTTACTCAGGATACCCAATTAATAATTTTGAGAGTGGCAGAGGTAGATTGAGTCTTCATGACATACATGTCTCCCACTTAATTTTTCAGCCAATTTTGCTTTGTGATGGAGAACAGTAGTTTCTCAGAACTCAGTCCATTGCTCTACCAAGTAGGCAGAATTATGGCGTATTCCATATACATTCATGCTATAGCTGCGTTTATTTTCACTGTCCAACACAGACACAGGTAGAGAAACAGTCTCATTACTAAAAACATAAGTTCTCAATAGTCTTGAGTCAGAGTCATAGTTATGGTTTGAATTTATTGCAGTAGTACAGGTCAAATTCTCATTACTACACTTAACATTTACTCTCATTGATGACTTTGGTGATTTTCTTGTAAGAGGTGGTTAGGTTGTTCAATGGTTTATTAAGGAATGAGTTTACACTTTTTACTCCCCCTCAATTTGTGAGTCCTTGCTGAAGATAGAGAACAATAAGCTGACCACAAAGAGATATTGAGACACAAGGAATGGGAAGTGAATGAGGATGAGTGAGTGAAGCCAAAACTGAGCTCAGAGTCCAAAAAGTTCAGAAGATTTCCCACCAAAGCCAGCAGCTTGATTAGATCCAATTTCCCTTTTTCAGGTCCTTTGTCGACCATGGAGTGGCCTGTGGTCGACCTTTGTGCTGACACAGAACCTGCCTGTTGAGAAGACTGCGTTCTCACAAACCTGTTGTCGACCATTGGATCGCCTGTGGTCGACAGCTGCGAATTCCCAGAGCTAACTATTTCCTGTCCTGATGCCTTGGTCGACCAGCGCCTTGTCTGTGGTCGACCACAAGAGATGAGCCGTAGAGAACCAGTATTCTTGCTGAAGTTGCACCCGACACAAGACTTTCCAAACTCAAAAACTTGACCAGTACTAGAGACCTATAACTTAGACAGAAATGACAGAATCTATGTAGAGTACACATGAATATGATTATTTCAAGAATTTTCAGGAGAAATTCTACAAATTCCTAACTCCCTTCTTAGAGTTGAAAATCTGTCATTGTTAAGGGGTTTTGTGAAAATGTCTGCCAGTTGTTTTTCAGTTTCTACAAAATGAAGCATGAGATTTCCTTTGGAGACCTCATCTCTTAGAAAGTGATGACGGATCTCAATGTGTTTTGTCCTAGAGTGTTGAATGGGGTTTTTAGACAAATTAATAGCACTAGTGTTGTCACAGAAAATAGGTGCACATCCAAGATCTACATTGTAGTCTTGAAGCTGATGTTTTATCCACAAAACCTGTGTACCACAGCTCCCTACTGCGACATACTCAGCCTCAGCAGTGGAGAGTGCCACAGAATGCTGTTTTTTAGAGGCCCATGATATTAAACATCCACCTAATATTTGACAATAACCACTAGTACTCTTCCTATCAATTTTGCAACCAGCATAATCAGCATCTGAATATGAAATCAAGTCTAGTTTGCAGTAAGTAGGATACCATAAACCCAATTCTTGGGTACCGGCAAGGTAACGAAAGATACGCTTGACAGCCCCTAAATGTGAATCTCTAGGGCTAGATTGATATCTAGCACACATGCATACACTGAACTGAATGTCTGGCCTAGAGGCAGTTAAATATAGTAGGGATCCGATCATACCTCTGTATTTCTTGGCATCTACCATGTTACCTTTTACATCAGCCTCCAATGTTGCATTTGTCCCCATGGGTGACTCTATTGGTTTGCAGCTCTCCATGCCAAACTTTTTCAGCATCTCCTTTATGTACTTGGATTGATTTATGAAGTAGCCTTCTCTACATTGTAGAATCTGCAATCCAAGAAAGAACTGTAAATCACCCATTAAACTCATTTCAAACTCATTGGTCATTAGATTTGCAAATTCAGTACATAATGAAGCTTCAGTGGATCCAAACACAATATCATCCACATAGATTTGCACAATTAGTATATTCTTACCTTGGGTCTTGGAGAATAATGTTTGATCAATTTTACCTCTTGTGTAGCCCTTTTTGGTGAGGAATGAACTCAGTCTGTCGTACCATGCCCTAGGAGCCTGCTTTAAACCATACAAAGCCTTATGCAGTTTAAAGACATGATTAGGAAAATCATCATTTTCAAAACCAGGGGGTTGTTCCACAAAGACTTCTTCCTTTACAAAGCCATTTAGAAAGGCACTTTTTACATCCATTTGCTGCAATTTAATTCCATGGGACGCCGCAAATGCTAACAGTATTCTAATGGCTTCTAACCTTGCAACTGGAGCATATGATTCTTCAAAATCAACTCCAAATTCTTGGTTATACCCCTTAGCCACCAACCGAGCCTTGTTCCTCATAACAACTCCTTCTTCATTAAGCTTATTTTTATAAACCCATTTGGTTCCAATAACAGGATGAGATGAGGGTCTGGGAACAAGTTTCCAAACCTGATTTCTTTCAAATTGATTTAATTCTTCATGCATGGCATTTATCCAAGATTCATCTCTTAAAGCTTCCTCTACATTTTTAGGCTCAACTTGAGATACAAGGGCTAGCTGATCTAATTCATCAACTGTTTTAAGCTGAGATCTAGTTTTCCTCGGTTCATTAATTCCTCCAATGATGTTATCTAGAGGATGATCTCTGAGAAATCTCAGATTTTCAGAATTGTTACCTGGGATGATCTCTCCTTCGGGTTGATCATTGGAATCACCTTGCTTTGGTTCTGCTTCAGTCTCCATTGGTTCCTCTTTGCCTTCCAGAAATTCCCCATCTTCATCTTTGCCTACCTGTCCAGTTTTGTCAAAGTCATTATTTTCATCAAATGTGATATGTGGGGATTCTTCAACTAACTGATCTTTGGTGTTGTAGACTCTATAGGCTCTTGATCGGTCAGAGTATCCCAAGAAGATTCCTGGGTCACTCTTTGGTTCAAATTTGTCCAATGATCTCTTGTCATTGTTATGAATAAAACACCTTACACCGAAGATCCTAAAATGAGCTAGAGATGGCTTCTTACCTTTGAACACCTCATATGGAGTTTTCGTACTAGATGGTCTTACCATTGCCCTGTTTACAATATAACATGCTGTATTGACCGCCTCAGCCCAAAATCTTCTTGGAAGATTGGCTTCAACCAGCAAGGTTCTGGCCATTTCAACAAGTGTGCGATTCCTTCTCTCTACCACTCCATTTTGCTCTGGCGTCCTTGGTGATGAGAACCTGTGATTTATTCCTTTGTTCCTGCAGAATTCATCAAACTCTGAATTTTCAAATTCTCCCCCATGATCAGATATTATTGAACACACTTTGGACTTTCCATCCTGCTTCATCCTTTTGTAAAATTCCTGAAACTCAGAAAAGGCATCACTTTTATGAGATAAGAACATGACCCATGTAAATCTAGAGAAATCATCAACAAGTACATAACCGTACCTCTTACCACTAAGGCTAGCAGTTCTTGTTGGGCCAAAAAGGTCCATGTGCACAAGTTCTAGTGGTCTAGAGGATTGACTTTCAGTTCTACCTTTGAATGATTTTCTTGTTTGCTTACCTTGGGTACATGATTCACATACTTTGACATTTTGAGCAAACGAAATTTCAGGTAAACCAGATACCATTTTATTCTTAACCAATTTGTGCAGCACCCTGTAGCTAACATGCCCTAGCCTTCGGTGCCACAACCAAGTCAGGTCCTCCTTCTTGGCGGTGAGGCACAAGTTGGAGTGGGCTGGATCATCCAAGTCTATCATGTAGACATTATTTACTCTCTTGCCCATAAACTTAACTTTAGCCGAATTTGGTTCAAGAATTTTACAGATTTTAGAATCAAAGACTACTTGATGGCCTTTGTCGCATAGCTGACTGATGCTAAGAAGATTATATTCAAGGCCATCCACTAGCAGTACATCTTCAATGTTATTTGTAGATGTCTTACCTACCTTACCTTTCCCAATGATCTTGCCTTTGTTATTTCCTCCAAATGTCACATGTCCTCCATCTTTTGAGTTTAGCTCGGAGAATTTTGCCTTGTCCCCTGTCATATGTCTTGAGCAGCCACTATCTAAGTACCACTTGTTGTGTATAGCTGCCAAACACACCTGCATCACAAGTTACACAGAAACTTTTGGACCCCAATGGTACCCGGGTCCAAGATGACTTGTAAAGTTATGAAATTGCTGCAGTAATCCTTTGGGAACCCAGATTCTGTTAGAGCAGTGTACATTTTTATTTTTGAACTTGTTCAGATTGGGTTGCTTTTGTTCTAAAGTTTCTTTAATCTGAGTCCACCTTTGTGTATTCAAGTTTTCATTTTGTTTTACCCGAGAAAACCTGTGATTTCTGTTTGCTTGTCTGGCCATGGTCGACTTTTGGTATGTCTGTGGTCGACCATCGCGTTTCCAGAACTCAGCGTCTGTTCTGGCACCACCTCTGGTCGACATCTGGTGTACCTGTGGTCGACCACTGCTTCTCCAGTAACCAGCGCCTGTTCTGGCAGATCCTCTGGTCGACAGATGAAGGGTCTGTTGTCGACCAGCCTGTCTCCAGGCATCTTGTTTTCCAGATTTATGTCCTTTAACTTGGTTTATTTGGTGATTTCTGTGAATTTGGGTTTCTTGTTTATTATTTTGAATCTTATATTGATTGACTGTTTTCTCTTTAAAATTTCTCTCTTCCTTGGTGACATTGTTCCTTTTGGAGGAGCATTCAGCTACATCCTCTTGTTTATCTTGGTATAGATTAATCAGGGGCCTTTTTCCTTTTGAGTCAGCAATCCCATTTACGGTTTTTATTTGGAATTCCTTTTTAGCCGTAGGATTGTATCCTAACCCTTCTTTTTGAAAGTTTACTTTTATTCCCAAGACAGCATTTAAGTTTTCTTGACCCTTGGTCATTTTTTCCAAGGCTTCCTGTTTATCTTCCAATTCACCTTGGATTCTTTCTATCTCTTTTAGAAGCTTACTGTTTTCTTCCTTGAGTGAATTGTTTCTTTCTTGACTTAACTTAGTTTCCTGTTCATATTCTTGAGTTTTTAGTTTTAGCTCATCAATGTCGTTTTTTAGCATTTCATTCTCTTCGGACATTCTCTTGTGGTTTTCTTCATCTAAGTCCATTTGATTCAGCTTGTTTTTCAGAGACTTGATTTCCATTTCTAGTTCAGTTTTGTTTTCCATTGAATTGCTGTCTTTATTCAGTTGACTGATCTTCTTCTTCAAATGTTTATTTTCCTTTCTTATTCTTTCATAAGTATCAAGCAATTCTGAATATACTTCTTCCCAATCCGAACTAGAGAAGTCTTGAAATGGGGAACTTACCTCAAGATCACTGTTGTCTCCCTTGGCCATCAGACAGAGCTTTCCTTCTTCTTCCTCGGAAGTTGTTTCCTCTTCACTGCTCTCTTCCTCCTCACTCCAAGTGCTAATCATCGCCTTGGGTTTCTTGCCTTTCCACTTGAAGCTTGATTTCTTAGGAGCTTCTGGACATTCAGCCTTCATATGTCCAGGCTGCCTGCAATTGTAGCAAATGAGTTTATTAGAAGAAGTCTTATGTTTATCAGATTTAAACTGGGATGACTTCCTTACCATGCCCTTTGGATTTCTGAATCCTTTACCTTCCTTTCGCAGGAATTTCTTAAATTTTCTTGTAAGCATGGCTAGCTCACCAGATTCTTCACCTGAGCTAGATGAGTCTTCATTGTCAGACACCTCAGAGGTGCTTGTCTTAGTCTTTAGGGCAAGTTGCTTCTTTTTCTTCCCCTCATCTTCCTTTCTCTTCAGATTGACCTCATAGGCCATCAGGGATCCTACTAACTCATCCACTGTCATTGTTGTGAGATCCTTTGAGTCCTCAATGACTGTGGCCTTGGTATGCCACATCGATGTGAGAGACCTTAAAATCTTCCTCACTAATTCCTGCTCTTTGTATGTCTTCCCTAAGCTCTTCAAGCCATTAGTCAATTGTACTAATCTGGCATACATCTCAGAAATACTTTCATCATTTTTCATCCTAAACATCTCATATTCTGAGACTAGCATATTTGCTTTTGTCTCTCTTACCTCGGAAGTACCTTCGTAGATTACCTTTAGACGATCCCACATTTCTTTGGCTGTTGCGCATTGGGAAACTCTTGAGAATTCTGTGGGGTGTAGTGAGCACTGCATTACGTTCATGGCTCCCCAGTTGACAGTTGATTTCCTGACCTGTTCTCTGGTCCAGGTTTCTTCATCTTCCGGTAGCTCAAAAGGTCCGCGGCTCACTACCCTCCACATCTCGTGGTCTTGCGCACGTAAGAACACCTGCATACGATTTTTCCAATAAGAATAATCAGTTCCATCAAAATATGGAGGTCTAGTTACAGAGTGCCCCTCAGCTATGAGGCTTTTAGAGTTCAGTCCGCCCGGTCTCTCCTGGTTGTTAGACCACATTTTTGGAGAACCTGCTCTGATACCACGTGTTGGATACGGACTGAATAGATCTAGAGGGGGGGGTGAATAGATCTTTCCCCCTTTTCGATAATTTACTGACTATCGACCAGATGAGCTACTGGTAATTAATGAATCATAGAACTAATGCGGATAGTAAAGATGCAAGCATACGTATAGGAAATCAAACACACACAAGCACACCACAAGAAAGGATTTTTAAGGTGGTTCAGTCTCTTCCTGAGACTTACATCCACCCCTTGCTTAACTCAAGCAAGGCTTCACTATGAGAATCTCTGATCTCAACCAAAACACAGCTGACACACAGCTTGTACCTGCTGACACACAGCTTGATCCTGCTGCCTCACAGCTTGACAATAATTGTAATCAGAAATGAAAAGATGATAAGAACAGGTGATGAAAGACAGGACTGAATATTGGCGTGTGTAGAAGAATAGATGTTCAGCCTGGGACTTGATCACTCTTATGAAGAAGCCTAGACTCCCTGTTGATCTTCCAGTCAGTTGCCTTCGATTGTTCTGCTGCTGGAGATCGCACAGTCTTGAGCTAAGTCTTCCTTCTGCAGCAACGAGATTGCCTTTAACCTTTCTGCAGATCTTTGATTGGTGGAGAGCTCCTTCTTCCTCTTCTGTGTGTATCTTCCTTGGCTTCTATTCCGTGCTCTCTCACCGCTTCTTTTTTCGTGATTAGTTGCATTATATTCTTCATACCGCCTTTGAAGTTCTTCCCGCGCAATTTTCAGATCGAGCGCCAATCTGCTAGAAAACAGGGATCGGTTTAAATCCAATCGTTAGAACGAGTTTGACCACTTCTAAGCAAGATTGTTTCCTTGATTCCCGTGCGGAATCTTATCTCCTGAGCAGCCCAACAACCTGCAACAACCATCTGCAGGTTTTAAGGAACCTCAACAGAATTCGGTTAGAGTTCGGTTCTGGACGCTATAAAGCCCGTGGTCGACCATGACCCTGTCGCTGGTCGACAATGGGCATTCCCCAGACGGCCGGTTCTTCTGGCTGAAACTCACTTCGCCCGTTGGTCGACCACAGCCTGGTCGCTGGTCGACAAGGGACGAATTACAGATGGCCGTCAGTTCTGTCTGATGTTCTGGCTGTTCTGTGGTCGACCAGAGGTGGGGCTTTGGTCGACAGCCAAGGTGCTTCCAGAAGACAGATGATCTGATGCTTTTCTGGTTGAGTTCGTTGGTCGACCATAACCACTTCCCTGGTCGACAAGCGGCCTTTGACACTTCTTCTGACTTGTTGATTCCACTTGGATTTCAGTGGACCTGAAATTACTTAACTTATCAGAAGTAAATTGAACTATCAGATTTATATTGAGTTGATCAGAAACATTGTTTGTCATCATCAAATGGGCATTAATTCAATGCACTATCTTTACACACATAACTAAACCATTTGTTTTAAGAGACAAGATAGAACTTAGATTAGTCAAACATATCCTATTGTCATCATCAAAACCAAGGGATGCACAACAGTTTCCATCAACGTCGCACTTTCAATATGGGCCCTTGCCCGAACATGAAAAGGTCCGCAAGCAACCGACAGAATCGGAATAGAACGAGACGGCTCTCGCCACCCCTGGACTCCTTCCATGGGAATATCAATAAGGCCTCCGTAGGCCACACTTAGACCTCGGGCCTGACCCGATCATGGTCATCGTCTGGCTCATATCCTCGGTCTACAGCCCGCTCCTTTCAAACACGTTTTCGGTTCTGGAGTCTAGTCCCGGGACTCTCCCCCGTTGCCCTCCGGCACCGGAAATATTAATGATGCCCGCGCAAGTCTCGTTCGGACCACGGGAGGCGCCCCCGGCATGGTCCTGACTCGATCTCGCACTGGGCTAATAAATCCACTAGCTTCCTGCTACACTAGCCGAGATTCAACCAAATATTTTCAGTGTCTCGGAATAATAAACTTGTCGTATCCCGGCATGCATATGTTCCAGGTCCTCCCGCGACGATTACAATATTCTCAAGCGGGACTCCCATCCGAATATTAAATGGTCTCCCGAATGACCGACATGTTTCGAACGCCCGCTTCTCCGGACACAGGGCTTTTCAGCCGATTCAAGGGATATTCCCTCGTCGCCCCTTGGCACCGAAAATATTAATGACGCTCATGCAAGTCTTGTTTCGACCGCGGGGGGCCCACCGCAGTATGGTCGCAGCTTGCTCTTGCACCGGGTCAACAGATTTACCGATTTCCGACCGCTCTAACCGAGCTTTAGCCAAACGTTTTCCGTTCTTCTGAACAGTAAATTGCCATATCCTGGCATACATATGCTCCGGTCTTCCCGCGACGATCGCGCTTTCCCCGAGACGGACACTCGTCCGAACATCAAATGGTCAGCACATGACCGACATGATCTCGAATGGTTTTCTTCTCGCCCTCACGTGAGGATCTCAATACCTCGTAATAGACTTTTCATGCAATTAATCTCTTGGCCATGAGGCCCTGAACCTCGGCGATTAATCAAGGGTGTTCTCTCGTATGGGAGATGTAAATGACGTCGTGACCTTTATGGCGCGGCGGGTTTTGGTCCCGACCCGGACCACACAACCGTCTGACGAAGTCAGATCGAGCGCACCATGGGCTCTTCGGAGCCCGAATAAATTGTCACTTCTGTGACTGGCACGCCCACGCACTCAATAGACGAAGCCACTTGAATAAGCAAATTTTAGTGCATCCACAAGTCTGGCACGCCCGGTGGGACCTAAACCACCCTTCATCTCTTCTCCGGGATTTGGGGCCTCGTGGCCTCCTAATTAACGATGTTTGCCTGCTTTGATGAATGGTAGGTGCTGTCTTCACCAGTCCTATGGGGAGAAAAGCCAGACTCGGTGCAGCTGCCTTCGTGGTCTCGGGGAGGCTGCTTCGAAGCATATGCAGCTTCCAGGAATCGTGGGGGTTGTTATAAAAAAGGAGAAAAGAAAGAGAAGAGAAGGGAGGGGAAATTAAACAACCCCCCTTTTCCTCAAAAAGAAGGAGAAGAAAAGAAGAAAGGAAGAAAAGAAGAAAAGAAGAAGAGAAGAAAAGAAGAAAAAGAGAAAAGAAAGAAGCAAAAAAAAAAGGAGAAAGAATTGGCAAGAGAGGGTTGTACGGTCACGTCTGCCGAGACCCGTGCTGAACAAAGATTGCCATTGTGGGGTTGATGCGGTGGAGCGAACCACTCATCCCCTCCCTGAGGGGGTGAGCGCTCTCCTGCACCCCCACCCTGGTCAATCATACAAAAAAGAAGAGAAGAGAAGAAGGGACAAAAAATAAGAGAGAAGAAAAAAAAAGAAGAAAAAGGAGCAGAAAAAGAGAAAGAAGAAAAGTCGGCCAACATCGCCGAACAGAAGAGCAAGAAGAAGCCCGGCGTCCCACCCGACTCAAGGAGGTTCCGAGTCCGCGGTGCAATGACCCCGCTCGTTCCTCCTTCCTGCTGCCTCCATCCGGCACAAAACGGCCCCCGAATGGTTGTTAAAAGACCCAGCTAGCCACAATTGTAGCTTGATGAATGGTTGCCCGCTGTGGGGAATGTTTTGTAGCAATGAGGCCGAGCACGGCCACCACTCCCGAAGAGAGCATGCGCATACCCCGCCATGGGGATGGAAAGAATATATATACCCTGCTACGGGGCATAGGAGGCAAAAAAAGAAATACACCCCGTTCCCAGGGGCACATGAAGAGAATCCGCCCCGACTGAGGGGCACACAAAGCAAAAGCTACACCCCGACTTCGGGGCATTTAAAGAAGAATCCGCCCCGACCTGGGGACGTAAGAAGAAATAGAGCTGCACCCCGGCTTAGGGGCATTTGAAGGGGAAATACACCCCGATATGGGGGCACCTGAAGCAGAAGACATACCCCGCCATGGGGACATAAGAAGGAAGGGATACACCCCGGCTTGGGGACGCTCAAAGAAAAGGAGCCACACCCCGGACTGGGGGCATACAAAGAAAGAAATTCACCCCACCTTGAGGGCACAAGAAGTAAAAGATACACCCCTCGCCAGGGGCATACGAAGAGGATACACCCCGGCCTGGGGGCATAAGAAGCAGAAGAAACATACCCCGCCAGGGGGCATAGATGCCATAAAGAATACGCCTCGGCTTAGGGGCATTTGAAGAAGCTGCATCCCGCCCTGGGAGCATAAGAAGAAAAGAGTCCACCCCATCTTAGGGGTATTAAAAAATATATATATACCCCGCTATGGGGGCATAGAAACCATAAAGAATACGCCCCGGCTTAGGGCTATTTGAAGAAGAATGATACCCCGCCTCGGGGGACATTGCAAGCAGCGATATACCCTGCTTGGGTGCACAGGAAGAGACCACACCCCACTCCTAGGGGCACATGAAGAGAATTCGCCCCGACTCGGGGGGTACATGAAGTGACAAAGAATACACCCCGCCTTAGGGAAATTTGAAGAAGAAGCATATACCCTACCAACGGGGGCACAGGAGCCATCAAGAAAACACACCCCACTTTCGGGGCACAAGAAGCAAATATTCCCCAGCGTGTCGGGGCAAAAGAAGAAGAATCCCCCTCGGGGGCATAAAAAGCAAAGATACACCCTCGTGCCGGGGGCACACGAAGAGAATGCACTCCATCCCGGGGTCATGAGAAGCATAAGGCGCATCCCACCCTGGGGGCATATGAAGCGAAAAGAATACACCCTGGCTTAGGGGAATACAAAGAGAAGTATACCCCACTCTGGGGCAGAGGAAGCGGGAGAATCACACCCCCGTCTTGGGGGTATTTGAAGAAGAAATATACCTCGCCTCGAGGGCCTAGAAGCTATAGAGAAACTCACCCTGGCTCAGGGGCATTTGAAGAAGCTACGTCCCGCCTTGGGGGCATAAGAAGAGAAGAATACGCCCCGACCTTGGGGCATTCGGAGAAAGAATACATCCCGACCTCGGGGTCCATGAAGTAACATATATCCCCCCCCGGGGGGCATCTGAAGCAGAACACACAATATTCCCCGGCTTAGGGGAGCACGTGAAGAAAGGAATACACCCCGATGCGGGAGCACATAAGCATAAGAAGAAGAGACTACCCCGGCCAGGGGTCATGAGAAGAAGCAGAGTTGCACCTCGGCTCAGGGGGGCATATGAAGAGAAGTGTACCCCACCTTGGGGCATAAGAGGCAGAAGAATCAACCCCGACTCAGGGGTAACTGAAGAGAATTCCACCCCATCCCGCCACGGGGGCACAAGAAGCAAAATACCCCCCGTCTTGGGGGCATATGAAGCCAAGAATCACACCCCCGTCTTAGGGGTATTTGAAGGAGAAGCCCACCTCCCCTCGAGGGCCTAGAAGCTATAAAGAACACGTCCCGACTCAGGGGCATATGAAGAGAGGTCCACCCCGGCCTAGGGGTATTTGAAGAAACATACCCCGCCAGGGGACATAGAAGCCATAAAGAATACACTCCGGTTTAGGGGTACTTGAAGAAGCTACATCCCGCCTTGGGATCATGAGAAGAAAAGAGAATCCACCCCGGCTTAGGGGCCTTTGAAGGAGCATACCCCAGGCTCGGAGTCCTTGAAGCAACATGCACGCCCCCGGGGGGGAACATCTGAAGCAGAACAAACAACATCTTCCGGCTTAGGGAAGCATATGAAGAGAGGAATACACCCCGATATGGGGGCACGTAAACAAAGAAGAAGAATTCACCCCGTCTCGGGTGCATAAAAGCAAGAACTACACCCCGCATCAAAAGCGGCAATACACTCCACTCTGGGGGCACTAGAAGTGGAATACACCCCGTGCCGGGGGCATATAAAAAAAGGGGGATACCTCGCTCTGGGGCATCAGAAGCAGCAATACGCCCCACCCTGGGGGCATCAAAAGCAAAAAAAAAAAATTCACCCCACCTTGGGAGCACAGGAAGCAAACATTCCCCCCGGGGTGTCTGGGAAGAAAAAAAAGAATTCACCCCGGTCTCGGGACACTTGAAGAAAGAAGCACATCCCGCCACTGGGGCACATGAAGAGAACCCCTCCCGCCTCGGGAGTCTAAGAAAGAGAAGAATACACCCTGGTCTGGGGTCTTTTGAAGAAACAACATACTCCCTCCATGGGAAACAAAGCTACGCCCCGACTCAGGGGTATCTGAAGAGAGATCACCCCGTCGCGGGGTCATCATAAGCAAAAGAATACACCCCCGACCCGGGGACACATGCAGAGCGTCCACCCCGCTCAGGGGGCACAAAAAATTACACTCCGCCCTTGGCGCATAAGAAGCAGAAGCATTTACCCTGACCCAGGACACGGAAGCGAAGAGACATACATCCCGATCTGGGAGCATAAGAAGGAAGATATACTCCGCCTAAGCGGCACTTGGAGAAACAACATACCCTGCTTCGGGGGCATAGAAGCCGTAAAGAGATACACCCCGGCCTCAGGGGGGCATAAGAAGCAAGAGATACACCCGTACCAGGGGCATATGAAGAAGAGCATACCTCGCCTCGAGGGCCTAGAAGCTATAAAGAACACGCCTCGGCTCAGGGGCATATGAAGAGAAGTCCACCCTGGCTTAGGGGCATATGAAGAAGAAACATACCCCACCTGGGGGCATAGAAGCCGTGAAGAGTATACCCCACCATGGGGGCATTTGAAGAGAGTTACACCCCGTCTCGGGGGCATTAAAAAAAACACACCCTCGTCTGGGGACATAAAAGCTAAAAAATACACCCCGTCTGGGGGCACAGAAGCAAAGAGGCAAAACACACCCCTCAGGGGGGATGCACACCAAATGAAGCTACACCCCAACCTGGGGGCACATTAAGAGAAATACACTCCAGCACAGAAACGTTAATGAGAAAAGAAGAGCAATAAAGAAAGAAAAAAGGAGCACACGAGGCAAACGTGATCTTCGAGCCCGCCTCATCCCATAAAAGAAGAGAAAAAAAAGAGTCACGAGGCAGACGTGGTCTTCGAGCCCGCCTCGCCACACAAAAGAAGAGAAGAAGAGAAGGAAAAGACACATGAGGCAGACGTGGTCTTCGAGCCCGCCTCATCACACAAAAGAAGAGAAGAAGAGGAAGAAAAGACACATGAGGCAGCCGTGGCCCCTGGACCCGCCTCCTCACACAAAAGAAGAAGAGCAGAACCAAAAGAAGACACATGAGGTAGACGTGGTTTTCGAGCCCGCCTCATCACACAAAAGAAGAGAAGGAAAGAAAGAATGCACATGAGGCGAACATGGTCCTTGCACCTGCCTCTCTACAAGAGAAGAATAGAAGAGAAAAAAGGAGACATGAGACGAACATGGTCCTTGCACCTGCCTCTCTACAAGAGAAGAATAGAAGAGAAAAAAGGAGACATGAGGCGAACATGGTCCCTGCACCCGCCTTTCTACACAAAAGAAGAAGAGAAGAAAAGAAAGAAATGATCACGAGACAGACATGGTCCTTGCACCTGCCTCTCCGTAAAAAAGGAAGAGAAGAAGAGATAGAGTAATCATGAGGCAAACATGGTCTCTGCACCTGCCTCTCTACAAAAGAAGAATAGAAGAGGAAAAAAAAGAGATATGAGGCGAACATGGTCCCTGCACCTGCCTCTCCATAAAAGAAGAATAGAAGAAGAGTCACGAGGCAGACGCGGTCTTCGCACCCGCCTCATCACACAAAATAAGAAGAAGAAAAGACACATGAGGCAAGCGTGGTCCTCGAGCCCGCCTCATCACATAAAAAGAAGAGAAGAAAAAGAGACATGAGGCACACATGGTCCTTGCACCGGCCTCTCCACAAAAGAAGAAGAAAAAAAGAGACATGAGGCAGACGTGGCCCTTGAGCCCGCCTCACCAAACAAAAAGAAGAGAAGAAAAGGAAAGAAGAGACACATGAGACAGACGTGGCCCTCGAGCCCGCCTCATCACACAAAAGAAGAAGAAGAAAAGACACATGAGGCAGACGTGGTCCTCGAGCCCACCTCACCACACAAAAAGAACAGAAGAAAAGAAAGAAAAGACACATGAGGCGAACATGATCTTCGCACCTGCCTCTCTACAAAAGAAGAAGAGAAGAGAAAAAGAGACATGAGGCGAGCATGGTCTTCGTACCTGCCTCCCTACAAAAGAAGAATAAAAGAAGAGAAAGAAGGGTCATGAGGCAAACTTTTACCTCCGACCTCCAACCATCCAACAAATAGAAACCAACTAGACCTTCCGCCGACGGGGCGTTAAACCGACTAGACCTTCCGCCGACGGGGCGTTAAACCGACTAAACCTTCCGTCGGCGGGGCGTTAAACTGACTAAACCTTCCGCTGATGGGGCGTTAAACCGACTAAACCTTCCGCCGGCGGGGCGTTAAACCGACTAAACCTTCTGCCGATGGGGCGTTAAACCGACTAAACCTTCCGCCGGCGGGGAGTTAAACCGACTAAACCTTCCACCGACGGGGCGTTAAACCGACTTGACCTTCCGCCGACGGGGCGTTAAACTGACTAGACCTTCCGCCGACGGGGCGTTAAACCGACTAAACCTTTCGCCGACGGGGCGTTAAACCGACTAGACCTTCCGCCGACGGGGCGTTAAACCGACTAGACCTTCCGCCGACGGGGCGTTAAACCGACTAGACCTTCCGCCGACGGGGCATTAAACCGACTAGACCTTCCGCCGACGGGGCGTTAAACCGACTAAACCTTCCGCTGACGGGGCGTTAAACCGACTTGACCTTTCGCCGACGGGGCGTTAAACCAACTAAACCTTCCGCCGACGGGGCGTTAAACCGACTAAACCTTCCGCCGACGGGGCGCTAAACCGACTAGACCTTCCGCCGACGGGGCGTTAAACCGACTTGACCTTCCGCCGACGGGGCGTTAAACCGACTAGACCTTCCGCCGACGGGGTATTAAACCTACTAGACCTTCCGCCGACGGGGCGTTAAACCGACTAAACCTTCCGTCGACGGGACGTTAAACCGACTAGACCTTCCGCCGACGGGGCGTTAAACCGACTAGACCTTCCGCCGACGGGGCGTTAAACCGACTAGACCTTCCGTCGACGGGGCGTTAAACCGACTAGATCTTCCGTCGACGGGGCGTTAAACCGACTAGACCTTCCGCCGACGGGGCGTTAAACCGACTAGACCTTCCGCCGACGGGGCGTTAAACCGACTAGACCTTTCGCCGACGGGGCGTTAAACCGGCAAAGGCCTCCCAGATCCTGGCTCATGTAGCCTGCTTCCCAAAATTCGGCCCTCGTGGCCAGCTTATCTCTGGCTCTCGCAGCCTGCTTCCCCTCGGCTTTTATAGCCTGCTTCCCAATTCTGGCTCTTGCAGCCTGCTTACCTTTGGCCTTCACGGCCCACTTCCCATAATTTCGGCTCCTGCAGCCTGCTTCCCTTCGGCTTTTATAGCCTGCTTCCCAATTCTGGCTCTGGCAGCCTGCTTACCTTTGGCCTTCGTGGCCTGCTTCCCAATTCTGGCTCTCGTAGCATGCCTCCCTTTGGCTTTCATAGCCTGCTTCCCAGCTTTGGCTCTTGCAGCCTGCTCACCTTTGGCCTTCGTGGCCTGCTTCCCAAGTCTGGCTCTCGTAGCCTGTTTCCCAGAATTCGGCCTTCACGGCCCGCATCCCATAACTTCGGCTCCTGCAGCCCGCTTCCCTAATATCCTCTCAACCCTTTTGCGGTCTGCCTCCCTAATACCTTTACTACCACTACACATATACGTAACAACAATATTTTTCTATGCAAAAAAAAAGAAGAAACAACAACAACAACAACAACAACAAAAAACAACAACAAAACAAACACAAAAAAAAAATAAAAAAAAAGAATGCATGATTGCCCTGCTTGCATGGTTGCTTAATATAGAATAATACACCTCCTTGGAATTTTCTAGGACCGCGTTTCCTTGCTAAATAATATCGCCCCGATTCCGGGTGCGCGCGCGTCACGGCATATGCTCGAAGGGAACCCAATTATGGCAGGTGCACACGTCAAGGGGAAGAGTCATGGCCGAACCGCTAAGCCCAACTCACAAAATAAACCTGAGGCAACGCTCCCACACTTAGCACTTAATGTGTTCAATAGCCTTCGACTATAGGGATTGCCCGAATTTCTTCTTAGCACTCTACGAAGACTTGAATTCATGCACTCGCGTGAAAGGTAATCGTGAGGAAAAAGTTGCCTACCCCCACTGTAAAAAAGAGAGAGAGAGAGAGAAAAAAAAAGAAAAAAAAGAGAGGGACATGTGAACCCAAGTAGCCGGGAATCCCCATTGAGACACATGAGGAGACTCGCGCGAAATGGTGAAGCGAATTATAATAAGGACGAATCCTAGTAGCCGGGAATCCCCATTGAGACACATGGGGAGACTCGCGTCAAACGGTGGAATCCGTAATAGAATTATAATAAGGATGAATCCTAGTAGCCGAGAATCCCCATTGAGACACATGAGGATACTCGCGCCGAACGGTGAAATCCGCTACCAAAATAAACAGATGGGGGCTGTGTGAAGCTACCGAAAGTCGAAAGCCCGGAACTAATGTGTAGGCGCTAGAGTGATCCTCGAGTGTCACCAGGAAAACCTACATATCCCTATGGTTAGGGCCCTTTGTTCACACATTTGCACTGCCACGCCACAAAAAATTGCCTCGGGTGAAATGCGTGAATTTAGGCTATGCATGCAAGACATGCGATATCCTCTTGACAGGTGCACCACCCCTCAGTTGTGTCTCGCGGCCCGCACCGCATCTACGAATTACGGGTGATGTCCCTATCCTGTCCCCTATAGGGGGAGTTGCCTTACTTATATTTATGTTATGCCTGTTAATGAATGCTTGCATGCTTTAAAAAAAAAGAAAAAGAAAAGAAGAGAAAAAATGATTAAAAGAAATAACATAAAAATAATAAAAAATATATAATAACAATAAAATAACAAGAATGTGTGTATGCAATAAACTCAATTTCGGCCATCGAAGCCTACTTTTCTAGCACCGGCTCGTAGATCCCAATTTTGGCCCCCATGGCATACCTCTTGCCCTCGCGGCTCGTTAATTCCCAACTCCGGCTCTTTAAGCCCGCTCCCAGCCTTGGATGTTCTGGCTTCCCTTATCGGCCCCTGAGCCGACAGCTTTCTAATCATCGGCCTTCGGGTCGACAACTTTTCGATCATCGGCCCCTGAGCCGACAACTTTTCAATCATCGGCCCCTGAGCCGACAGCTTTTTAATCATCGGCCTTCGGGTCGACAGCTTTTCAATTATTGGCTCCCATGCCAACAGCTTTTCAATTATTGGCCCCCATGCCAACAGCTTTCAATTATCGGCCCTTGAGCCGATAGCTTTCAATCATCGGCCTTCGGGTCGACAGCTTTTCAATCATTGGCTCTCATGCCAACAGCTTTCAATCATCGGCCACTGCACCGACAGCTCTTATATCATTGGCATCCACGCCAACAGCCACCTGGAGTTCTTCAAAAGAAAAAAAAAAGAAGGGAAGAAAAAAAAACAAACAACGATGAAAAGAACAAAAAGGGAGATGACAAAAAAGAAGAGAAGAGAAGAAAAAGAAGAAAAGAAGAGAAAAGAAAGAAGAAAAGAAAGAAAAAGAGACAAAGAGACAACAAACCAGGTCAGCTCCCGACACCCTGTCGGCACTGACGAAGAGAGCAAGAGACAACAAACCAGGTCAGCTCCCGACACCCTGTCGGCACTGACGAAGAGACCAAGAGACAACAAACCAGGTCAGCTCCCGACACCCTATCGGCGTTGACGAAGAGACCAAGAGACAACAAACCAGGTCAGCTCCCGGCACCCTGTCGGCACTGACGAAGAGACCAAGAGACCAACAAACTAGGTCAGCGCCCGGCACCCTGTCGGCACTGACGAAGAGACAAAGAGACAACAAACCAGGTCAGCTCCCGACACCCTGTCGGCATTGATGACGAAGGGAAGAAGAGACCAACAAACTATGTCAGCTCTCGGCACCCTGTCGGCACTGACGAAGAGACCAAGAGACCAACAAACCAGGTCAGCGCCCGGCACCCTGTCGGCACTGACGAAGAGACAAAGAGACAACAAACCAGGTCAGCTCCCGACACCCTGTCGGCATTGATGACGAAGGGAAGAAGAGACCAACAAATTATGTCAGCTCCCGACACCCCGTCGGCACTGACGAAGAGAAGAAGAGACCAACATGTTACGCCAGCTCTCAACACCCCGTCGGCATCGACGAAGAGAAAAGAGACAAGTACACCCACGGGCACCGCCCGGCTCATCCTTTGCCTGCGCTACCCTTGGGTGGGGGGCATTTGTGGACACCAAAAATTGTACACCCATATATCCTACTCCGCCCAGCACCAACAACGGCGCCAAGTGAAGAAGCCTCGGAGAGACTAGGTCATCCGGGCTCCCCAAATATGCACACTGCCGTGAAGCCGTCTTCGGGGTCACGATGGTGAAAAGAAATTAATCACCAAGAGCCCCACAATCCATGGGCCATAACTCATGCTCACAACGGGCTCAAAACTACCCATTTAGCCCTTTAGCGTCACACTCCCTGGGGCCGTCCCTTCAACGGCACACCCCAAGGCGCTCAGCGGCACGCCCCTTCAGCGGCACGCCTTGGCGCCCCTTCAGCGGCACACCATGTGCCCCCCCCCTTCAGCGGCACACCCTCCAGGGTGCTCCAGCGGCACGCTCCCGTGAACCCCTTCTGCGGCACGCTTCATCGCACCAAGTCTATACAGCCATCAGCCAAAGTCTGTACGTTGGCTGAATGAACAAACGAAGTCTGTACAGCCAAGCCCCAAGTCTGTACATTGCACAAACAAAGTCTATACGTCCAAGTTCCAAGTCTGTATATTGGCTGGCTGTTTTGAACGCAAGTCTATACACTCGTGTGGCAAGTCCGTACAGAGTTCTGGCAAACGCGAAGTCTATACACTGGTGAAGTCTGTACATCCACCAGTTCAACGCGAAGTCTATACATTGGTGAAGTCTGTACATCCACCAGTTCAACGCAAAGTATGTACATCGATGAAGTCTATACATCAGCCCCTGCAAGTCTATACGTTGCAGCTAGGTGAAGTATGTACAGCCCATGCCTTGCCGAAGTCTATACACTCACTTGCCCTGGCAACCGTCCAACGGCACGCCCTTTGGGCTCTTCAGCGGCACACTTGCCTTGTCTTCCAGCGGCACGCCCTTTAGGCTCTTCAGCGGCACACTTGCCTTGTCTTCCAGCGGCACGCCCTTTTGGCCTTCCAGCGACACGCCTGTTTGGCCTGCCAGCGGCACGCCATTAAGGCTCTTCAGCGGCACATTCCGACAGACGAGATCTTGCGCCCATGCCCTATGGATCCTCGGCACGCAATGGGCTGTCCGAGGTGTCACCCGGGGGTTGGGCCACGCTGCCTACTCCCCCTGTCACCCAGGACAAGGGAGTCAACTCCCATTAAACCCGCCGGACGCTTCCTACCTTTGAGGCTTCCACCGTGTGGGGTATAAAACCCCTCTTCGCTGCGAACAAGAGGGGAGAGATACATATACACAGAGAGACACACACACGAAGAAGAGAAGAAGAGGGAAGAGGAGAAGAGGAAGAGAAGAAGAAGGAGAAGAGAAAAGGGGGGAAAGAGAGGAAGAGAGACAAGAGGGCTCGCTTCTCCACTTGCCGCCGCCGTCTGTGCACAGAGGGAAGAGAAGAAGAGAAAGAGGAAGAGGAGGGGAGGCTCTGCCTCCCCCTCCCGCTGCTCCGTCCACCGCCGTCCGCGCGAAGAGCAGAAGAAGAAGAAGAAGAAGAAGAGAAGAAGAGAAGAAGGAGAGGGGAGGCTTCGGCTCCCCCGTTGCTATCCCGTCCACCACCACCGGTGTGAAGAGAGGAAGAGAAGGAGAGTGAGTGAAGAGAGAGAGTGAGGTCCGGGAGGGGAGGAGTCCATGCTCCCCCCATTGTATCTTCTTTCTTTCTTTCTTTGTCCCCTTGTTTTCTTTCCCGTCGACATGTATTAGCTCCCTTGGGGCACTCCTTTTATGAGAATAAAAGTAGAAGGCTTGCAAGTATTTTCTCGGACGTCTTTCTAAAGCATTTCCTCCGTGTTTGCATCCTTCGGTGTTTCACGCCCCCTTTCCCTTTCTCCTTTTGTTAGGGTTTGTTTCCTCCCGGGCATTTTTGCCTTCGCTCACCCCTGGGCGCCCTCAGCGGTACGCCCTCCATGTGCCTTCAACGGCACGCCCTTGGGCACCTTCAGCGGTACGCCTCTGGCGGCCTTCAGCGGCACGCGCTCGCCCAGGGCCCTCGGCGGCACGCTCCTGCCGTCCCTCAGCGGCACAGCCCCTTCATGCCCCTCCTGCGCCTCCAACGGCACACCCTAATTGTGCCTTCAACGGCACACCCCGACTGTGCCTCCAGCGGCACACCCCAACCAATTCTTCCCCAGCACGCCTCGGCCAAGCCCTTCGCCGGCACACCCTCTCGTGCCTCCCTTGCCCTGCACACTTGCCCTTCCTTCTTGCCCGGTGCATCCCCCCCTCAGCCCGTCCTAGAGTAGTCTTCCACTCGCCGTTCCCTCCGAGTTTCCCGAGGTTTATAAAGGTGTTGCCACTCTCGGGCGCCCACCTCCAGTTGTCGGGTTCCGCCACTCCATGTGGGCGCGTTCCCTATATCTCCCTTACGCTCGGGTTAAGGGGAGATGCTGCCGAATTTTTGTTAGAAACGATAACATATTAAAAGATAAAAGGAAGCAACAAACAAATGGGACAACCACACCTTAAAAAGGACTAAAAGAAAGCAACAAACAAACGAAAAGAACAACGGTGAAACGCGTTCACCAAGGCAAGGGAACCGTAACCAACATAAAGAGAGCCAAATCGAACGACAACTAAACAACTTGAACATCCGCCCTCGCAAAAGAAAGAATGAAAATTAATCAAGAGAAGAAAAGAAGAAACCCATGCAAACTTAATAAAAATCAGAAAAGAAGAAAAGAAAAGTCTTAAAAGAAATGGAGGAGGAGTGGGCTCCCCATGCCTTTCGCCGGTACGCCCCTTCAGCTACCTTCGCCGGTACACCCTCTAGCTACCCTTGGCCGACACACCCTTCGCCGACACACCCACTCGCGCCCTTCGCCGACACACCCTCCATGGCCCCTCGCTGACACACCTTGCCAACTCTTCCCCGGTACACCCTTCAGTGGCCTTCGCCGGCACACTCCCTGTTGCCTTCGCCGGCACGCTCCTTTGGCCCTCAGCGGCACGCACCCTTTCAGCCCCTCAGCGGTACACTCCCTCAGCCCTTCAGCGGCACACTCCTCAGCCCTTCAGCGGCACACTCCCAGCCCTTCAGCGGTACACCCCCAGGCCCTTCAGGGGCACACTCCCAGCCCTTCAGCGGCACACCCTCAGCCCTTCAGCGGTACGCCTTTCTCTTAGCCCTCTAATGACCCATTCTCTCCCCAGAAAATATGAGTAATAATAATAATAATAATAAATAATAACAGATTCAAAAAAATGAATGAATAAATAAGAATAATAAAGGAATAAGTAATAGTAATAATAAGCTTAAAAATAATGACGATAATAATAATTAGACAAATAAACGATAACAAAAAAATGAATGAATAATAATAACGAACTCAATAAGAATGATAAATAAATAAAAGATAACTAAAATAAATAATAATAACAAACTTAACGAAACACGATAAGCAAATGAATGACAATAAAATGAACAAAAATAATAACAAACCTAACAATAACACTGATAAATAAATAAATCATAAAAAATGATAAATAGATAGTAATAACAAACTCACTCAAAGATATGCATAAATTAACGAATAATAATGATAAAATTTCAAATGATAACAAAACAATAAGATCCACTTTGCAGCCCCGTCTCTCTCGTGACCCGGTGCCGAAGGAACAACAATGTCGCTCTTCCAGGTTGGGCCTGAGTCTTGGGAATCATCCCGAACTGGCCGTGACCCGACCTCGCCTCGGGCTGACATTCCGATTAAACCGGATTCATTTCTCCGGCCGGATCCCTTCCGAGCCGCTACTAAAATTGCCGCACGCTCGGCAGACATTTGAACAGGTTCACCTCGATTTTCGCCGCATTTCTATTACGGACCTGTGTCTGAATATGAAAAGACCCGTGAGCAACCAATATGGCCGACGGCTCCCTCCCTGACATGGTCGTGAGCCGGCATTGCTCCAGGTCGATAGCCCGTTAAATCGGATTCATTCTAATGGGATTCGCTCCTGTTCTTTCATTGAAACTGCCGTAAACTCGGCATACATTCGTACGGGGTCGTTTCCATCAACGTCGCACTTTCAATATGGGCCCTTGCCCGAACATGAAAAGGTCCGCAAGCGACCGACAGAATCGGAATAGAACGAGACGGCTCTCGCCACCCCTGGACTCCTTCCATGGGAATATCAATAAGGCCTCCGTGGGCCACACTTAGACCTCGGGCCTGACCCGATCATGGTCATCGTCTGGCTCATATCCTCGGTCTACAGCCCGCTCCTTTCAAACACGTTTTCGGTTCTGGAGTCTAGTCCCGGGACTTTCCCCCGTTGCCCTCCGGCACCGGAAATATTAATGATGCTCGCGCAAGCCTCGTTCGGACCACGGGAGGCGCCCCCGGCATGGTCCTGACTCGATCTCGCACTGGGCTAATAAATCCACTAGCTTCCTGCTACACTAGCCGAGATTCAACCAAATATTTTCAGTGTCTCGGAATAATAAACTTGTCGTATCCCGGCATGCATATGTTCCAGGTCCTCCCGCGACGATTACAATATTCTCAAGCCGGACTCCCGTCCGAATATTAAATGGTCTCCCGAATGACCGACATGTTTCAAACGCCCGCTTCTCCGGACACAGGGCTTTTCAGCCGATTCAAGGGATATTCCCTCGTCGCCCCTTGACACCGGAAATATTAATGACGCTCATGCAAGTCTTGTTTCGACCGCGGGGGGCCCACCGCAGTATGGTCGCAGCTTGCTCTTGCACCGGGCCAACAGATTTACCGGTTTCCGACCGCTCTAACCGAGCTTTAGCCAAACGTTTTCCGTTCTTCTGAACAGTAAATTACCATATCCTGGCATACATATGCTCCGGTCTTCCCGCGACGATCGCGCTTTCCCCGAGACGGACACTCGTCCGAACATCAAATGGTCAGCACATGACCGACATGATCTCGAATGGTTTTCTTCTCGCCCTCGCGTGAGGATCTCAATACCTCGTAATAGACTTTTTATGCAATTAATCTCTTGGCCATGAGGCCCTGAACCTCGGCGATTAATCAAGGGTGTTCCCTCGTATGGGGGATGTAAATGACGTCGTGACCTTTACGGCGCGGCGGGTTTTGGTCCCGACCCGGACCACACAACCGTCTGACGAAGTCAGATCGAGCTCACCATGGGCTCTTCGGAGCCCGAATAAATTGTCACTTCTGTGACTGGCACGCCCACGCACTCAATAGACGAAACCACTTGAATAAGCAAATTTTAGTGCGTCCACAGGCGGTCTCTTTGATTTGGCTTTATTGGCCTTGTTTCTGTTTCTTTGGGCTTATTTGGGTTCATGGGTTTCTCTTAGCGACTTTGTAGGTCTATCTCCCTTTTGTTGTTTGTGGCCCCTTTCGTCTCTTTTAGTTTGGGTGCCTTTCTCTCCTCCCCCCTCCTCCCTATACTGCTTCTGCTATTTACTTAATGAAAATCGCTTGCTTGGTGGCCAAGGTGGAGCGTCCACCCCCTTCCGCAATGAAGGGATGAATGGAAAACCTCGACCCACCTTGTAAGTATTGTCTTTGAGTTAAAAAAATAATAATAACTAGTAATTGGCAATGTTACGTATGGGGAGGCATTCTTGGCGCTGAGTGATCTAAGGTTATGCTTGATGCTATACTGAAAGTGAACACTCAGAGAGGGCATACTTTGTTGGAGATGAACCATCAGGATTGTTAGATTATAAGGATATGAGATTTTAAGTTAATTTCATGCATGTATACCCTCCTTAACAAAGCCAAAATTACTATCTCCAATTGTCAAATATCGTATATAGCATTATTATTAACCAAAAATTTTAAAAATATCACCCAATGATGAAAATGCCCCCAACATTCTTATCAATCTCAAATCTCTCATATAGACCTTGGGGATTTTTTCATCATTTAATGGTATTTGTGAATTTTTTCTTAATAAGGATCGTGTAATGATATTTGATAACTAAAGATGGTATTTTGATATTTTACATGCAAGAAGGGCATATGTGAAATTAACTCTAAAAATATGAAGGAGCGCTTTCCATTTGAATGTTCTCACGGAACCTGCTTCACGTTCCTATAAATATAGTGCTATGAGTCCAAAGCAGGAGGGTGGTTCAATGAGATTTTCCCCATTCTATCTTCTCCATTTTATCGACTGTTTCTTTCTCCTCATCTCCTGAGGTCGGCGCACCTTGAATAGTACCATTCTTGACTCTTTGTCATTACAAGAATAGAGGTTGGGCCCATTTGATAGAGTTTCTATTCCCATATTTTAATGATTGGAAGAGAAATTGGAGGACAAGAGTATTAAATACTTCAAATGAATGTCTCCTTTTCAAAATTCTCATTTTAAAGTTTAGAGAGAGATAGGCATGAAATGACATCTTTTCTCTCCTCATTAAAAACTTATTTTGAGTTACTTTTAGAAAAAATAAGTGAATTCTCAATGATTAAGTGGAGTCCACGTATTTTCATAATCTCCACATCAAAATCTTTAGTTTCTCACTGATCTTCTCAAAGGCGGCCTTAGTATCAAATGGTGTGTGAGCCTCATTCGGGCAAAGTTGTTGGCAAATTTAAAGGTTCTTTGCCAAATGCTCGAAGAGTCATGTGATTAATAGCATGGTGTAATTCTCGTGAAGATTTGAGTGATATTGATGTAAATACTATAAAGGTAAGAGTAAAGGAATAATTCTTAGAAATTTTAGATATATATAAATATTTTTTCTTTTTTTTAGATCACGTATAATTATAGAAGGTGGAGGTCACGTTCAACTGAATGCACTCTAAGTTTACAACAAGAGTCCCATGACTCAATGACCATCATTAGTATCTCTCCCTGTAGATGAAGAAGTCCAACCTCGCCCCTCGCCTGTATCGAGGACCATGAAACCAGCCACATCATCTCACTCATGCTCTACATGCATGAACCATAAAACCCAGACAGCTTGCCCCATAGACCCATCCTTTTCACGGAGTTGTTGGAACATTTTGACTTTACCAACACATCATTGTCTTAATCTTTTGAGTCCCCTTTGATGTAAGAAAAGGATATGAGAGAATAATAAACTGATGAGAGAGAAAGTGGGCCCTATTTAAGCCCTCCACATAAAGGCGTGATGGTAACCGTGGTGGGGCAACGTATTCGCCCCGACCCAGGAGGTCAAATATGCTGCCTCACTCCAATTTAAAAGAGGCCCTTGTTGAACAAGGTGGGTGGGAGGCAGAGGGGGGGTGGATACTGATGAAGATGGAGGGAAGAAAGGAGTAGAAGAGGTTGGCGTTGTAAATGACGGAGCAGCCAACGGTGCAAGCTGCAGAGGCGGACTTGGAAAATCAATAACTGGTGCATATGATGGTGGAGTGGGAGCGGAGGCCAAGGAAGATGAGGGCAGAGGTTGTCCCCCTTGGGCTGGCCATGGCCAGGGCTAAGGAGGGAGGGTAGTTGGAGTTTCTCTCTTTAAAAAATTGAGAGAGAGAATCACACCAAATGTATTAAGGTCGGCTATCAAAACTAAGGCATGCAGTAATTGAGAGATATTTGGGATGAGAAAAAAAGTGAGTTGAGAAGTCTCGCATGTCTCATTCCCATACATATCAGAAATTGTTATATGAAGTAGAGATGACGGCCCAAATTTGATGACAGCGGCATCGGCATTAGGTGATGTTACCATGATCACTTTTCTTGGTTATTTTTCTTTTTATTTTTAAAGTAAACTAAGGTGGGACCCAAAGTTCTATATCTTAGAGTGGGGCTTAAGTCCCCCAATTTTAATTGGGTCCCATGTCACGATTCATATTTTCTTTTATTTTTTTGACTTCCAAGATAAGTTTTTGGTTAAGGGGCTTCACTCAAAAATAGGAGACCCTGAGCCTCATAAAAAAAACTAAAAATTAACTATAAATATGAGAAGTGGTCATGACGGTATCTCCTAGTTATGGCACTATGTGATCCATTCTCATATATATATATATATATTGGATCTTGATCCAATGTACTAAACCAAAAAAGATAAAAAAAAGGCACACCAAAGTTCACGGAGGTTAAAAATGAGAGAGACATAGGGAAATCTAAGAAAGAAGAGAAGCCATCCAATCACCTGATCAGACAACCCAGAATGTGCCTTAGGCGGAGGGTAATGTGCTAGCAAATCTCTCTCTCTCTCTCTCTCTCTCTCTCTCTCTCTCTCTCTCTCTCTCTCTCTCTTGCGTACAGAAAACACAAAAGAAAAGACCGGCCCCTAGGGTCAACATACAGAAAGAGCTTATAGGGCGTTTGGGAGTAGTTTTTTTTCTTAAGACTATTTCTCCTTTAAAAAATGTTTCACTGTGATTTCTGTCACAATTTTGAATTTATAAAATTTAACTTTTTAATATGTTTGGTAAAATCTAAATAATATTTAAGAGAGTATGGAGTTTCCTCATTAAGAGGTGATTGAAGAGAGAGATAGGTGATAATCGTGTGTGTGTGTGAGAGAGAGAGAGAGAGGTGGTTATGGGAGGGAGAGAAAGATGGGTGACGTATGTGTATGAGAGAGAAAGAGGTGGTTATGGGAGAGAGAGCTCTTTTGAAGAAAAAAAGAAGGAAAGAGTTATTTTTTATTTGGGGAAATTTAATGAAGAGTTAACTCCCTCCCTAAAAATTAGGAGAGGTGCTCCAAACATGATTCTATCCACATTCTTTCCTCAAAATAAATTTTGAAAGAGAAATCATCTAAAAAAACATAACCAAACATCCCATTATGTCCTATTAGCCCTTCTTTGGCATAAGTTTATCCTAATTTAAACGGGAGTGGGTTGACTTAATCCACTTTTATTCAATTTTAATTTGATAGCAAGTGGGTTAAGTTATCTCACCTATTGAGATGAGATAAGTTAATCTAGATTAGTCCTGATTAACTCAGATTAACCCAGATTTACTAAATTTACTCTTGTCAAAGTAAAATGTGCTAAATTGGAGGTTAAGTGGACTTATCCCTAAGATAAGCCCGAAACAAAGTGGGGCTTAGAGTTTGTATCCTTCCTGGCCTGGCCTCTTATTGACAGATATCCCTTAGCTCAATTGACAACGCTATTGGCCTTGGCTCTTGAGCATTGAAAGAAAAAAAATGAGTTGAATTTCAACAAAAAAACATTACATCTAGTACATGGTGCTGAGCTAATAATTAATATTGCATCTGCAGAGACAAGAAGCTGATGGGAGGCGAGAAGCTGATGGAAAGCGATTCCAAATCAATTTTCACAATAACAATCTTCCTCTAATGGCAAGGCTACTGTCACATCCATTTCCATATTGCTTTACCCAGCTACAAATTTAGTGTCACTGCTGCTTCTCAACTCTTCATAGGCACTCCTTGTATGAAAACCTGCCCAACGGCTCTAACAACTAGCTGGGTCTCTCTTGTCTGCCCGTTGACCTGTAAGAGTGGGATATAAGCTACTAATTTTGTTCACCAGCTCATCAGAAAAAACTACTTCTAACGCAGCCCTATTCTATCGTCCATCCCTGTCAAGAAAATTGTTCCACCGAAGGATTTCATTATCATTACACCGGCATCAAACAGCCAAGGCCTCTGATTTATAAGCTCCATCCTCGTATCCATCGGTCATTTAGCTAGCGTGTTTAATTTATCTCTGATACTTGGGATCCAACTGACGAGCGAGGTGCGCTTTCTTTTGATATATATGCTTAAGATGTATTTCCAATACTTTGTGTTGTGACATAAATTTTAATGGGAGATCCATGTTGCCCCTTCTTAAGTATCTTTAGCCACTGGCCAGCCTTGTCCACAAACTGCTACTATCATAGTGGACATTGTTGACGTGTCTTTTCAACTCAAACAATATATGACAAGAGCATTTAATTTTTCAAATAATTTTAGGCCCATCACGTATCCTAGACATAATAATTCTAGTTAGCTATACAAATTGGCACAAGGGCCCCTTTGGAAGGACAATGATATTAAAAATGGTAAATGAGAGCCCAACTAGGAAGAACCCCTTTACAATATGCAAACCCAAATAAAAAAGGGAAATTCTCTTTATTTTTTGACATAGAGAGAGCCAAAAGGACAAGAGTGGAGAGTTGAGAATCTTTCTCCCTCTTTCCTTTGAAGGTTGTCGTTTATTTGCCCCAAAAGATGATTTGACATCCAAAGAGGGTATTTTTATAGGCCTTAGATCCTTGCTAGTTGTTAGATAAACTTTCGAAACATCGCTCAAGTAACTGATTCTAAAAAGTTTGTGGTGCAGTTGAACCGTTGCTTAAACAACTAGTTATACATGTTGGTCGACTACTAGTCTACGATGGACTACCATTCACCCAATCTTTTTTTTTTGACAACGGAGAATCTAGTAGGCTAGTAAATTTCAAGCCCACATCTCTTGAGAATTAAATGTGAGTTAAGTTAATCCCCCTCCTCTCTGGAAGTCAAACTTGGGATCTCCTACCATGAGACAAGATCCTTTATCATTTGACCCACTCAGACTCTTCCCCATTGTTCAAATTTTCATTTGACTCGTCTTCCAAATGCTAAGGTATCCCACAACATTGATCAACCATATTGTGAAAAGAGACTAATCAACTCTTAAGTATTGGGAAATCGCCCAAGGGCATCCTAATTGTGCCACTCAACCACAGGTGCTTAGTGGTCAACAAATCTTCATTAACTTTATTCTAAGCCTTAGTTAACATGGATTTTGCTTCCTTTTTGTTCTCCTAACTCTCTAACCTTTGTCTAACTTTCTACACCTACACAAAACTCTTTTGAATGATAAATTTTATTATCATTGAAATATACACTCAATGCTCCACAATATCTCCTCCTTGAGGATGACAACACCTCTAATTAAGTAGAATTTAACAAATGAGAAACATACCTTTAAAAGAACAATTTCGCCTAGAGATAGACTACTAGGGCTTAATTGTTATTTTTGTCAATTCCTCTCTTCTTCATTTTTTTTAAACTCCCCTTTGTAATGTACACCTTTTTACAACATTAAACTCACAATCCATCCTTCTTCACCTCCGTTTTGTCATCGGGAAAAGAGGCAACTAGGTACATAAAAGCTAAAAACTCCTCGTTTCTTCTACATGACTTAAACAAAAAATGGTGATTATCCACATAATGACATGAAAGATTCATATTAAAACGAGGTATAAGACATCCTAAAATACTTAATATGAAAATACTTGTGAAATCCTCCGATCTTGATTGTACAGCTCTAGCCATTACGCGGCCAAGATGCATAGAAGGCATTGCCAAGTAGTAATGCAAATTCAAAGTTCAAGCATCATTAGACACCATAGATCATAGGCCTTCTATTGACCCCCCCCCCCCCCCTTTTTTTTTGTTTTGGTCAGGGGGGATACAGGGATGGGAAAATCACTTCGAATATCCTAGTCTTGATGTGTCGTGGATCCTTCTAAATTTCTTATTAATTAATTGCTTTGACTTTAATTAATAGGATATCCATCTTCACAGTAAAACAAAACATCTTCATCAAACCTAAGGATAAATACCAAGTTCATGAGCTGCTGTTGAAAGAGTTATTGCTGTACATTAAGGGTAAAGAAGTTACCTGCTTTTTCATAAAGCAATTCTTCTTCAAATTCTATTTTCTTAGAATTGTAATTAGAGATGTTCATAATTTTGTCTAAACTGAAAAATCAAACTGAACCCAATAATTTGGTTCAGTCTGGTAGCAAATTTAGTTCAGTTCAGTTTCTGAGTTGTGAAATTAAACCAAACCAAATCAACTGTACTTTCTTATAAATATATGTTTTATATTAATGTTAATACTATGCATAAAATATTTAAAATCTTTATAAAATTAATTATACAAATAAAGATATATGAAAATAAGTATTTTAAATTTTATATTTAACTTTAAACATTTATACATTAACAAATATAAGTATGTTACGCTAAAATATAAATATTCAGTTTGAACCTAATTGAAATGATTTCTTTTCCATTCAGTTTGAGAACCTTATTTAGTTCAGTTAGGTTTGGAAAAATTTCTCCCAAAATCGAACATCACCCGGAAGCGTACTCATCATTGTTTATATGCCCTTCAAAGACATCAAACCTAGTAACCAGTCTGAAATCACTAATTAATGGACAAAAATGTACTGAAATTTTTTTAATATTTATTGTTGAAAATTAAAAAATAAAAGGGTTTCCTATTTAAGTATTCTGTTAAATGATTTTCATTTTTTTAGTTCTTTATTTTAATGAATAATATTCTCCATTGGGTGTTTATAATTAAAATGAATGGACCCTTTATAATTTAAGCTTGGTTTTGGAAGTTGTGAAAAATATTAGTTTAGCTCAAAGTAATAACAACTGAGTCTTAATTAGCAGTAGCCCTTATAGTAATCTAACCTGCATAAACAAAGTAAAATGAAGCATTATGCCATTTGAATTTATCTCTTCATTTTCTTGGCCAAATATACTCTTAAGATAAATCCTTAAATTCACCAACCTCGTAGTTTTTAACGTTTGTATTTGGTCTTTGACTCTTTCGCTTTAGCCAATGCTTAATTAATTGAATGAAATTTAAAACTTGAAGAACCATTTTTTTACAAGTTTTTAGTATTCTCATCAGGTAATTGTTGTAATTTCCTTTAAGGATCGAAGTCCTTCTTGAACTTGTTTTGTTCATCGTACTTAGCTTTTCAATTGACATCCTTTAATACTACAAACCCCATTATTCACGTTTATTTGATCCACAATTATTTGATCCACAACCTTCTATTCATTAATTAGTTAATAACGAACATTCTAATTTGATACCACATCACCTGCTATACATTGACGTGAATATAGCTTGAGCCCATTTCAAGGACTATTATATTGAAAAAGTACATTGATTCACATGCCAAGCTTGTATCACAGTTGCAATAGAAAATTTACCCGCATTCTAGAATCTGTGGACATCTTATTAGTATAATCAAAAATTTCTAAAGCTAGAATGCCTTTTCTGCATACACTTTTGAGCTAATCTAGGTTGATGTTTATAAAAAAAATGTCTTCTTTTGTGTAGCATAATTTTCATTGCTTGTAATTATTTTCTTAATGTCATGAAGTCCTAGCTAAAAATAAATAAACTCATAAGTTTGAAGTCTTAATTAGGAATTGTGGAAGAATTCTGATGTTTTATTTCAGCCAATTGCCAATTGAATGAAATTTAAGATTTAATGTATGCTTCTTGCAATGTCGTGATTGTACTACTATTATGGACCACGAGGTAGTCATTATACAATTTTAAGAAAGTCACTTTATTCATTTAGGTTTCCTTTCTCCCTTATAATATATCTAAGTCTATTTTTCACGTTCATTGGATCTACCTTTGAACTTGTTGCATCTTGACAAAAAAAAATCCAACTTAATATTTTGTTAATCTTTGGTCAATATTTAATTAAGATGTAATGGGAGAATCTTTCATTTGTCAAACTTGCATCATAACATTGAACTAGAGCTTTTTATTTTTATGACATGCATTCAAGAATGCATGGATCCCCTTAAATTATGCTCAACAAGAAGTTCAATTTAGGGTTGTGAAGAGGCTAGATCTCGCGCACAGCCCTGAGCCGTCCGATCAAGGGGCGATCACCCGATGCAGTCGCTTCTTCCAAGATTGCTGTAAAGAGGGAAGAAGAGGATCAGGGGGCCCAAGGTTCAATCCCCGAGAAAAACCCTATGATGCCTAAGTCAGCGGACAGTAGAAGCAATATATGGACGATGGAGGCAAGAGAAAAAGAATGGGCACGAGATCTCTCTTCACCAGTTGGAATGGCTCAGAGTGGGCTTACCTCTCTGGAGGGATCCTTTGGGTATATATATAGTGATAGGCTTCCTTACGATCACAGTGGAAGCGGGGGATAAGGAGGATGTTACGTCTATTAAGGGGACTCCCCCTCAGCTAAGGACTCTCGCCTCCCCCTTATCTGTCCCTGAATAACGGCATCAACTGTGCCGCAATAAGCACCGGCAGGCGAGGATTTGGCCCCAGCCCCCTAAGGAGTTGAGATGCCGAGTTAATCCCAAGAGGATAAAAGGGGCTCTCCATGGCCTCGTCGAGGGTATCAGGATCGCTCGATATAATCTACAGGCCTTCCCCGGACGTGAAGGGGGCCGACCGACCGAGCACCGAGCCCAGGCTTGATGGGCCGAGTAGGCCATGGCCGAATGAGACATCAGATTAAGTGGGCTTGGCTGGGGTTGTTACTCGTTGGGCCAGGTAGGCCTTGGTGGGCCCTGTAGGCCGTGCGCATCGTGGGCCGCGGATTTCCCCCTCTCCAGGTTGATTTTTTTTTCATATATAGATGCCTTCAAAAATGTTATTCTAGGTTGATGCACATCCAAATTAAGCCAAATTACATGTATAGTTTATCTTTTGTAATAACTCTTTCCTCAATGAAGATCATAATATACAACATTTAGTTAACATCAATAATATAGGAAGTGTTAGAATGGTGTATGAATAAAGTGAAGGATTAGATTTCTTCCTAAAGGAAGACACAAATGAAGTGTACGTACGTAGATACGAAAGAGGAAACTGCATGTGTAAGAAAGTTTTCCCTAGAAAAAAAAAGCATAAGGGAAACAAGTGGAAGAGAAAAAACAATGAAGAAACTTTGCAATGAAGGTAGTATCCTAAAATACCACCATGAAGACATCTCGCAACGGAACATTTTGCCAGCTTGTCTTTCAAGAGAAATGTTGGGAGAGCACCTTTCTTCTCTGCTGGTGTTGGATATTATAATATCATTCTCGTGGACTTTCTAATGAACTCTACGCGTGCACATGGTATTAGATGTATCAAGACTTGCATTAGTCGTTAATCATTACACGGTGGCAAAAGTTGTTGATTTTGCACTTATTGTGACATGCAAAAGAAAATTCCAAGATGACAGTATATAGAAATCAACTCTGATAGGCAGCGATCTGCATAAAGAGATATATAGGAGAATATATATATATATATATATATATATATATATATATATATATATATGTGTGTGTGTGTGTGTGTGTGTGTACGTATATATTTGTCTTCATTTCCCATTCTCTTAATTTCTTATTATGGATCAGACAAGAAAATTTTCCATCAATGTAGTTGGAAATAGTGCAAGAAACATGTTTCCATGGCTTTAACATCTATTCCATGTTTTTCTCACCGAGCTAGCTCATTTCATATATAGGCACTCAATCAACAAGCGGGAAGCTCAGCATTGCAGCTAAGTGCTTCTTCTTCCGAACTAGAAATCTTCCCTCTGTGCAATTTAAAGAATCTGTAAACATTGGTAGGATTTTTAGGGATCGAACACGTTTTCTCTGTTCTCGTTTCCTTAGTTTCTTGTGTAAGGTTGTAGAATATACATATAGATGGAGGAAATTATAAAGGGTATGTACTCATTCATTTTAACAATTAGTTGTTTCTTTCTTCTCACTAAATGGTCATATGTTCTAGAACCTTGAATAGTGTGTCGTGTCAGCATGTGATGAGCTACTTTTCCCCCCAAGTTTCAGTTGGATTGCCCGAGTTCCTAGCATATTCAATTGTTCAAGCTCACAAATTGGTCTTCACCACAATTGCAACTCTTAAGCCAGAACAAATCAGCTCAGCATGGAAGGAATTAAGAGGAATGGTGATTGCTCCCATACTAAGGGTTGTGATTGCTTTGTGCTTGGTTTTGGTAGTAATGCAAATGATAGAGAAGATCTCCATGGGTGCTGTGAGTGTCTATGTAAAGATCCTTCGACGGAAGCCAAAGAAATTATACAAATGGGAACCCATAGAGAGTGATGAGGAGATTGGGAATGAAGGTTATCCAATGGTGCTTGTCCAAATACCAATGTTTAATGAGGGTGAGGTAGGTGACTCATGACAATTTAATCCCCTTCTTTAATTAATTGTTCTTATATTAGGACAGAAAGTGTGCAACATCAATCTATTTTGTTTGCTTCCATGAATTGTCATGCAGGTTTATCAACTCTCAATTGGAGCAGTCTGTGGGCTCACATGGCCAAGGGAACGGCTGATTGTCCAAGTTCTGGATGACTCCACAAACCACAACATTAGGGTTTGTTGTAACTTGCTACTCTTTATTCAGCAAATTTCAACAGCTTCTACAATTAGTTTCATCTTTTAATGCATAGCATATTTGACCAAACTAAGTCAAATATAACCTTTGAACAATGAATCTGTACTAAATGCCTATAATTAATTAATGTGAATATATGGAATCCCAATGTAGAAAACTTCTAGCATCCCCGTTGTTTGAGACGAGAAAATTAAGCTAAAATATTCTCATCAAAACTTTAGATTATTGATAACAACATGAAAGTACAAAATGGGGTCAGATAGCATGCAGGTTGTATATGTTCATTGATCTTCATTCTTGGGCAGACATATATGTGGCCTAGTTTTCTAGATCTTCTAGTGTGCCAAAAACAATGGAGTGAAATTCATGTGCAAATTAACCACCGTGAAGTCAAAAATGTGTAAACCACCAAGATGTTATTCGAGATAATTTTGAAAAAAAACACGTATTCTTCTTTTCTTTAGAGGCGGTAAATATATATAAGAGCTCTATACGGGGATAAATCACTGCTAAATATATAGCCAAATTTCTTATGTATGTTGCAATTCAATTTGATGGTCTACGTACTCTTTTTTTTGTTTTTCATTCCTTTTGTCATATATATATATATATATATATATATATGTATTATGTTTACAACCAAATTTGGTTGATTCCTCGGATATATATGTTTAAGGTACCAACATTTTTATTTCAAAAGATTGAAGGATGAGATCTTTAGTCAAATAAAAATGTTACTCATTTTAAGTAAAATCCATGAAATCTTGTGATTGCTTGCTCTCATGTCTAGGAGTCTGTGAAGGCAGAATGTCAAAAATGGGCAAGCAAGGGCATGAACATAGAATACGTTGTTAGGGACAACAGAAGAGGCTACAAGGCTGGTGCTCTACAGGAAGGGATGATGCTCAACTATGTGCAAGAATGCGAGTACATCGCCATGTTCGATGCCGATTTCCAGCCTGAGCCAGACTTCTTGATGCAGACAATTCCTTTCCTCATGCATAACCCGGAGATTGCCCTCGTTCAATCGCGTTGGAAATTTGGTACGTACGTATAATCATCCCACCTGGTTAAACAAGTGATTATTCATATATATACACAAAGTGCACTCAAATTAGGAACCCTTCGCAACATTTAACTCTTAATTTGAGGCTAGTACTTATTTTATTTTTTATATATATCTAGCTAAACACATAATTAGTAAACATTTAATTTTCATATTTTTTAACAATTGACATGACATTCCACATGATTCAGTGAATGCAGATGAGTGCCTCATGACAAGAATGCAAGAGATATCCCTGAATTACCACTTTAAGGTGGAGCAAGAGGGAGGGTCATCTACGTTTGCCTTCTTTGGTTACAATGGTAACATCATTAAACATGTTAACCCCATTTTCTTAGTATCTCTAAAGTTGCAAATACAAATTATATATCTTCCTCTCTAATTAAACATACATTAATTTGATGATCTCATGGCATAATTTTCCTATCCTTCTAACTATCACGGCATAATTTTCCTATCCTTCAAACTGTATATATACATATGGACAATTGAAAATTGGAATTTTACTTTTTACGTCAATATATTGATTGAAAAGATTTGTGTTACCCTTTTCACTAAGCACACAAATGTTTGCTGTGTATATATATATATATTTAGGAATCTCTGTCTTCATGGTTTGATTTGCCTAGGGACTGCCGGTGTTTGGCGAATTTCTGCAGTTACTGATGCTGGTGGGTGGAATGACCGCACCACCGTAGAAGACATGGATCTGTCTGTTAGAGCATGTCTTAGAGGATGGAAGTTCATATATGTTGGAGATATCAAAGTATGTGTACATGCGTTATTGATTGTCATTTATATATGGAAGTATGTATGTATGTATGTATGTATGTGTTGATTGCCATTATTCACATCCATTCTTGCACATTCCCTCGCAAATTTGTATCATGCGGGCCACTAGTAGTATAGATAGATTAGATAGATGGATAGATATGCGCGCGTAAGTCTTAATTATACTAGCTAATTGTAGCATGTATAAACAGGTTAAAAGCGAATTGCCAAGTTCATTCAAGGCTTACCGTTATCAGCAGCATAGATGGTCATGCGGGCCTGCAAACCTTTTCAGAAAAATAGCTGTCGAGATCATAACCTGCAAGGCCAGTCTTTCACGCCTTACCTTTTCTCACTTCAACGATTTCTTTAATTTACATATATACGTTGTTTTGGCCTTTCACATTTACAGAAGGTGTCACTGTGGAAGAAATTCTACATCATCTATAGCTTCTTCTTCGTGGGAAAGGTTGTGGCTCACATGCTCACGTTCATCTTCTTTTGTGTCGTCATCCCTCTCTCCGTCTTTGTCCCTGAAGCCAGCATCCCACAGTGGGGTATTGTCTATGTCCCTCTGGTTATAACCATCTGTAAAGCTGCAGAGACTCCGCGGTAGGATCTTGACCTTCTTCTTGGGCATGAGTTTAGACATTAAATTAAACTTTTTATATATATCAATATGAAAAATATAATATTTGGATGTAGTAAACTAGTTACATATGATTTACACAAGAAGGATCAACTATTATATATATATATATGATGCATGTATGTTTGTCTTGCAGTTCTCTTCATCTGCTAGTGTTTTGGGTTCTATTGGAGAATGCAATGTCGTTGCACAGGATGACAGCAGCTATGACTGGTCTATTAGAGACGAGGAGGGCGAACGAGTGGATCGTCACCGAGAAGTCAGGCGATTCTAACAAGCCAAGGCCATCAGTAGAAAACAATAGCAATGAGATTTCTACACCTTGCCTGAAGAGGAAGAAACATACGAGTAAGATCTGGAAGAGGTAAGACTATGCAGCACAGAGTTCATCACGCGCACATGTAGAGAGAGAGAGAGAGCAGCGTTGCCATCAGGCACTTTATTTGCTCTCTAGTTTTTAGCCCAGATGGTTAATTAGTCCTTTTGCATTATAAATATTCTCCATGAACCAAAACACAGTTAATACTTTTGACACTTAATTGTTTCTTAATTAATCTGTATATATATATAATGGTTCTAACTATACATCAGACGTACGTATCCATCTATCTAGCCATCGTACAATTTCTTCTATTTTGGATTCCCCACCCTATATAACAAGTCTGTACTCATTCATCCTCTTTCTCATGAAGGTTCCATGTCGTGGAGCTCGTTCTTGGAGTCGTCCTCATACTCTGCGGGGTTTATGACCTCCTGGTCTCCAAGAAAAGCTACTACATTTACATATTCCTCCAGGGCATGGCCTTCCTGGTCACAGGCTTCGATTTTATTGGCACACATGTCCCAAAGTCTAAATAATGCATGCCCCATGCATGCATGCCGGGACTCTAGCTAGCTTCTGCAATCTATGTATGTCACTGTGGGCATTTCTATTCATCTCCACATGCATGCATGCTAAGACGTATCAAATCACCAGGCTGATCAGCACCATCGTGTGGCTCTTGCATGTGGAGGGGACCCCCACAATTAATTAATTCCATGGGTCTATCAGTTATCAAAGATTATTCCAAATCATTTATCTTTTCCATGATGTGATGCTTCATCTGTGGACGTAAAAGAGTCCACGAAATTGAGGTTTTGCTACAATCAATGGAGCTCCAACTAGGTACCGTATAAAATTATTCTCACGAATTAAGTTCCACCTATGTAGAATGTGATCTCTGGATCAGTGACGTCCAAACCCATCTCGTATTAATTTACTGTAGCCAGCTAGCAGTTGTGTTTTATAAGATATAAGATTCTTTCATGTATATTTTTTCAATGTGGTTCATTTGTTTCTCATGGGGAATATATATATATGACACTTCAATATGTTAAGCCTGTCATTGACACTGGCGCGGATGTTATCCGATTGCATGTGGATGGGTCTACATCTGATTTGACGGCTTAAATGATGATTCAATCAGGTTCTTATATATATATATATATATATATATATGTACTAGAAACAATGCCATGCTGAAAATACAGCCAATATTGAAATGTTTGAAACAGGGTATTAGCCAGCCAGCCAGCCAGAGGTCACATTTTATGACTGATATCCTTTAAAACTACAGCAACAACTTTACGTTTTCTTCATCTCATCTCTTAATTGCTTATCATTACCAACAAATATTTTTAGATAATATTGATAGTTTTCGGAAAATGAGTCAATGCAAAATGTTATTTATTGTCGCCCTTTGCCCAAATATCGATCATGACCTTCTGCATGCACAACAGACCACTTGACTAGAGCCACATCATGGGCGGCCGATATATATATTCCTGTCTTCCAAAGTGTTACAAGTCTTTATATATGATTGGAACCTTGACATGCTTTTCTTTGATTCTCTGGACCTTTTTGGTGGTCAATTTTGTATGGCAAATTAATGTCAGTTTGTGTTGTACATTGTTACTGTATAAGCAGAGCCAACTTCCTCTATATATCTTGGAGGCTTCCAGTAATGTTACTCACCATGTATATATACATGCGTGCCTCTGCGTGCACGCACATACAGTCTTAGCTTCTTGCACAAGTGATGCTACACATGTTACTGCTCTCTGCGGTCCATGCACAGCTACACGGCCAGATTTTTATGGTTGAGGCTTCTTTGTAACTTCACTCATCCTTTGGGCACGACATTAACAAATCCGACAATGGGACGAGTCCGAAGAGTTCCGTTCCTGTGGAGGTTTCAACACACATTAACTGCTTGTTTCCACACACATTAACTGCATGTTAGATTTTTGAAATTGTAAGGAAGACCACAGTACGTGGAAGGAAACAACATAGATCCGTGCGCATGCATGCCAGAGGGACAGAAGAGTAGCTGGTTACAAAACAAATTAATGCAGTATGATGTGTCACGATCAAAGGTTCCCTGAAACATGTTATCAGATTCTGGGTTTCAGGATTTGTGTCAAGCCAGCCCTCAGACCTCATGTCCAATCCCTCACCCACCTCAAGAAAAAGATACAACAGGAGATTAACACCACCCAACCACACCCACAGCACATTCTTTAATTAGGATGCTATGCTAATGGAAAAGACGAAATTAAAAACGAAGGGTGATCAAAGTGCATGGATCCTACATGAGATCCTTACAGATGACGAAATGAGCATTTTTGATGGGTTGAATGATAAAACTGAAATGGGTCATATATATATATATATATATATATATATATATATATATATATATATATATATATATATATATATATATATATATATATATATTGCCAAGGAGTAATTAAACTCCCTATTGGACAAATTAGAATTATAAAAGTGGACGGATTAGGTCATGGTCTTAAACGTAGAGGTGGCGCATGAACTTAATTTGTTTATACGGTACTTCACGTATGCCTAACTACTTATTAAAGCAATTGCTTCCAATTGGAGATATTATAGGGCGTTTGGTTGCGTTTTTTTCCCTTTATTTCTATCTCAAATTTAAAAGAGAGAGAGAGAATTCACTTAACCGTGTTTGGTAAGTACTCTCTAATTTTTAGAAGAGAAACCAACTCCATTCAAATCTCTTTCTAAAATAAAACAACTCCGGAGTAGTTTTTTTTTAAAATCGTCCGTCTACGTCTGCTTCGACTGCAACATCTGCTTCGACTGCAACATCTGCTTCGACTGCGACATCCCTGAACATATTTTGCAGACTGTGGAGTGGGGTGATTCACCGGATGCGCCTCCTCCACGAGCTCGATCTCTCCAACAATGTCAAACATGTATGCATAAATTTTAAAAATTATAACATTTCTGTCAAACAAGCAACATCAATTTTAATTTTAAAATTTAAGGTAAAAATTGATACGATATAATTTTTTAAGTAGAAATAGTTAAAAAAAGTGTTTCCAAATACCCTATTAATGATTTAAGTTAAACTAACAAAAATATGGCTTTTGTGGAAACTTATGAATCTAACAAGAGAAGAAAAAAAAGAAAGACGGCTAATTTCTCTAACTAATTTATTAGTCAAATGGTCCATGCACTGAGATCATAAGCCAAGTCCTCAGTAAACTGAGGATAGGATATTATTCGGCCACTACCATTATCGAATAAAAGTGCTATATATATACACTTCAGAGTCCAGGGGGCTTAAATTTTGTTGAAAATTCCAAAAAGCCTCCAAAGAGGTTTGGGATTAATTACTCTGAGGTCCTTTTTCATAATCGTTATGATTTTTCATATGAAAATTCCTTTTTCATATATATGTCAAAAGCATACCAAACAAATTAAGACCCACCAGGATTAGTGCTCATACTGGCGAGGTAGCAAAATTCAGGTCCACATCATTTTAGTGGGCCTACGAGTAGTTTGTTGTTGCTCATCACAATTCCTTCTGTACATCCGTTAAGTAAAGATTTCGGACCACTCATCAATGATTCCGAGATGAACAGTACGTACGTAGCCATAATGTACGGGAACACGAATTATGTATAGACAGGAAACCCGGTTTACTAGCACCTTTCTTGGACAGCAAACTGACCAGCCCGTCTATGTATGTACTGTTACGGAGAGTTATGGAACCCGATTTACTAAATAGTTTTTAACTATTTTCATGGTTTTGAGATTATTTTATTAAATTATGGAGAGTTATGTATTATTATACCTTAAGACATTTACGAGACTTACAAAATTGCCTCACAGATGCCTCAATATATATCTTTTAAAGTATGTTTTTGGTAGGTATAAAATTATGAATCATATGATCAGTAAACCAAAATCATAAAAAATTAGTTTACTAGCACCTTTCCTGGACAGCAAACTGACTAGACCGTCTCCACATGCATGTACACTCCACATGATCAAGTAATCAGAACAGCCCGGTTGTCAATTTGTTTATGATAGAGAGAGGAGTGTGCGTGGTGCATTGATATCTATTTGTGTGTTTAACAGCATTTCTATGTGTTAGCTTTCGTGCCAAGGAAGTTAAGGTGTCCATAAACACCGGCATTTCTATTTGTGTGCTAACCTTCTTGTTTCGAGAAAAACATGTTCATGAATCAGGATTTGCCTCTTCCATTAAGGACTCCTTAAGGCAAGATCCTCTATGTCGTGGCCCACTATGCTTGGCCTTGAACATGCGAGTCTTTTATATAAAAATTGCATGTCCCACATTGAGGGAAAGTAAGTGTGTCTGTGTAATAAGAGCCAAGCCCACTTCATGCATGTTGGGAAGGTGATCACGTCGATTGAGCAATCAGCCTTCGTCCTAGGAAGATATATATATATATATATATATATATATATATATATATATATATATATAGTGGACAACATCTTGGTAGACCAGGAGTTAATTAACCCACATCATGCACTCCAAAAGGAAACTGCACTGATACATAGTTTTGTTAAGTTGGTTATAGAGCAGGCATACGAAAGTCCTAATTACATTAATGCTATGGGGTGGTTTGGCTCTAAGCAGTGAAGCTGGGTTCATGCTGCACCAAAAGGGTAGACATGGCTCTAGCTACTTAGTCAATGGCGCTCTAAGCATATGCTTCACTCCTAATTAAGAGAGGCTAGCTAAGACAAGGAGTACCTCTTTCAGCTTACTTCTATCATGGTGCCCGAAGCTCTCTTAGCAGCTTCAAAAGTGTGGTTAGCAGGGAGCTCTCAATCGCCACTTTCAATGAACACAAGAATATCTCAACTACCAGCACTTCCTTTACGCGGATGATATCCTAACAGAACCCAGAGAGAGCATTGTCAAACTCAGCACGTCCCACGTGCTAAATAGGCCCTTCTGCCATGATCCACAACTGGAAGGAAAGCCCAACTAACGTTTTCAGGCCCATAGGAAAGTCCCCAGATAAACGACGTAGAGCCCAAGTGTTAGCGCGCAAGAGGTCTCGTGCGTCAACTCAGATCTCAAGTCATCAGGAGATCTAGAGTATTAACTCGAACTCAGAGCCCTCTCAAGAGGTCTAAAGTATTAACTCAATCTCAAGTGACCAAGATGTTTAAAGTAGATATTTTTGCATATTAATCCCTACAAATTTATTGAATTGTCGATTAGTCCCTCAAATTTAAATATTATCTTAAAAATCCCTATAATTATCTATGTTGTCTAAATAAGTCCCTATCGTTATTTTAAGTCAGACAAAAATTAATTAAACTAGAGTTAAGTTGACCCGACATTAAGAAAAGATTAACGTAACTCTCATTAGTCCGTACTCTCGTAAGATAACTATCGAGAATGCTCGCGTGATGTATGTGAAACTTACATCAAAATATTAAAATGCATTATATAAGAGATAATATTGTGTTTTTTTGACATATATAAAAATATCAAATAAATTTCTCCTTTATACCTATTATCATCAATATCCTTCAAATATTCCGAATGTTTGTGGTTAGATCCTCGCCGGTGCCCACCTTCACTTAACTAGAATAAAATGTAGCTTAAGAGAGTAAATGACTAACTTAATTATTCTCGAGTTAGCACTCTCTCTCTCTCTCTCTTTCTCTCTCTATCCAAGGTAGATCATAGGGTGACCAATCGGAGACTAATGGTGCTCTTCGCATAACCTTGGCTTCTCCGTCTGGTCACCCGGATGTAGCATAAGACGGCGGCGAGCACGCCCAACATCACCTCCGCTCCCGCGAAGGACCTGTTGAGCTGTTGGTGCCTCATGGGTTCCTCTTTTGCCAGTGTGGTTGCGAGCACCACCCCCTTGCTTTAGTGTAGGGAGACCTCTACAAAGCGAAGCATAGGAGTATCAGACAGGAGAAACTTCACCACTCTCGGTGCCGACGCTTCCCACAACACTCGACCCATCACCAGTACCCTCACCAGAAGGTGCATAGATAACAAGCAGGCGAGGAGTAGATGACCCATGTATATGGGAAGAAGCCGTTGCTACCATTGGAAGCGGGGGGGGGGGGGGGGAGAGAGAGAGAGAGAGAGAGAGAGAGAGAGAGAGAGAGAGAGAGAGAGAGCGAGCGAGCTGGGTGCAGAGGGGGAGGGGGTAGGAGGAGTTAGGGGGGCTACTCACCGAAGGGGGAAGGAGGGCTGCTCATTAGAGGGGAAGAGGGGGTCATGGAAGGGTGGCTGCTCACCGAAATGGGGAGAGGGTGACGGGGACATCGTCCCAAGGAGGAGGATCGATCTGATATAACCCACGCCAACAAATCTCGGATATGGAGACATGATGACATTTTATGTGCTTATCATCGTTAGTTTGCTTTCATATGTTTGTGTCATCTTTACTTTATGTATTTAAGTTGTCATTTCATGCGACACCTTATCTTTGGGTTAGTGGGTTTACATTGCTTGGGCCCACTAGAGTCGTGGGTCTTTAGTCTTGTAAGCCCATTAGATAGGAGATGTTATTTTCGTAATATTAGGATGACACATGTGTGTTTTGTTTTTATAACTTATCCACTATATAAGGGGAGCATTTTTCTTTGTGAAGGATGATGGATGATCACGTTGGTTTCAGCTTTGTGAGTTCTCCTTCCCTCCTTCCACCTCTTTTTCTTCTCGCGTGAGTTAGAGAGAGGGAGTCAGAGACCTTTCGAGAGGAAGGTCCGGCATGAGGTCACCCGGTGAGAGGTCGTCCAGAATGAGACAATGTTATCCCGTCTATCTCATCCTCTCTTCGCCACCGCCACCTTTGATGTGTCGTGACGTGCTGCTGAAGGTCCCCTTCTGTGTCAGGGGGGGAAGGGGGGATCGGGGAGAGGGTCTCTCTCTCTCTCTCTCTCTCTCTCTCTCTCTCTCTCTCTCTCTCTCTCTCTCTCTCTCTCTTAGTTAAGGTATTTTGGATATTTTATATATCCTAATATTTTTCGTGATATATTTTATGGAATATTCATTTGTCGTTGATAGTCGGGAACCACATAGATATAACTGCAAGCATATAGGTCTAAATGAGATGTTCATTTGACAACATTGATATTTATAGGGATATATATGTAAAAAAACTTGAAAAATATTTAACTATCTATAAGAATATAGTATGTGTCATTCATCATCATCATCGTCAGATCCTTATCCCATTATTGAGGGTCGACTACATGAATCTTATTCCGCGAAATTTTTTTATCAAGTGTTATATATATTCATATTTAAACCCAAGAAGTCAATGTCCCTCCTAATAACATCCATTAAGATTCGATCGTATCTTTTAACTAGTGCTGAGTTAGGACAATGGTGCACATATTTAAATTATATGAGTGTATTTTCTCTCATTTTACTATCAATTACAGTTACACCTAAGTCCTCACAAATGCACTCATTTCTAATTTTATCATTATTAATCTTGTCACACGTTCATCTCAACATTCTCATACTACATATATTTTATGAATATATTCCTTTATTATTATCCAACACTCATTATCATATAATAAAATAGATTTTACAACTATTTTATAAAATTTATCTTTAAATTTCATAACTATATAACGGTCATATATTTTTTTTATTTTTTTATTTTTTCACTAGAAAGATAAATAAGAAGAGAACGGGAGATGAAAATATATGCTGGTCTTCTGAAAAGTAGTGTTATCAGAATCGGACCGGTCGGTCGGACCGGTCCAACCGCCAACCGGTCAGATTAAGGCCGGTCTAGTCTAATATCAAAAAAATTGGGTGAATCGAACGAAACGCGATTCAACTGGTGAATCAGTCCGACCTAATTCACCTTTTAAAGTTAAAAAATAAAATATTTAAATATTCAAAATAATATTTATGTGTGAATAAAATTATCTTATTATTAATAATTTATCATTAATTTATTATTTTATTTTAGATATATTTAAAATTTAAAATTTTAAAAGAACATAGACGTCAATTGTGAAGATGAAAACTCAATAGAGTATTACAAAATTTTAAAGTTAATTTATTTAACTATATTACTATTATTTTTTAATTATATAATTATATAATCATGACTAATAATTATGTATGTATATTTTTTATTTTAATTATTATATCTTCTTTACGATGATGTCATGATTTAAATCTATTTGATTGAACGATTAATTGATTTAAATCAAATTAACTGGTTGACCGGTCCAAATATCGGTTAGATTATGTTAACATTATCTCCCATCGCCTCGGTGGCTGCGTGCACTTCCCGTTGAAGCGCGGAAGGGCGGAGCCACCGGCAGCAATCCACCCTCACTGAGATGTCCGGAAGAGAGGGACCTGGCAAACACCCAACCGTTGAAAAAAAGTAGCTGTCAGCGCCACTTGCGTACGAGAGAGTACCACGTGGCTGAAACTTCCCAAGGTAATTAACCTCCGGTGTGTCCCTCTACGGTCACCTCTTCCCCCGCGTGGTAGGCCGTGACGGGTGGGAGTGTGGGACGGACCGGTGCGTCGAGATTCTCAAGAGAGCCCTCCAGGATGCAGCCCTTGATAATTGGGTCCCACATTTTCTGGAGCGCTCCAGGGCAGTCGTTTTCAATTTGGGTCCTACAGGTCTTCACTCCTCTCTTGCTGGCTTTCGATAGGTTGGACCTGGGCAATAGATAGATGGGGGAGTGGGGGCCCAGCACCTTCTTCACTCCTGCGAGTAATACTAACTCACTCTTCGATACAGAGGAAGGTTGATTGAAGAGGTAATGATGGTGACTTAAGTAAATGGTAGCATGTGGATTAGTGCCTTTGGGCAAGTGTGAAATGACGGGTACCCTTTCAGCCTTCACACTCTTTGTTTGTTTTCATTGGCTCAAAATACAAACGGAAAAAAAAAAGAGCATCTCCCACTGGCAAGTAGAGTGGTGGGTGGCACACATACACAGTGATAATGGAAACAGGGGGTGGTCCCAACTCCCATCCATCGTATGTGCCCTTGTGGAACCTTGGCCGGCCAGATTTTGTTTGGCCTGACAGCCTTGGGGGTGAAAAGGTTAAAAAAAATGGTTCTACTGCCACTCTTGAAGGACCAATAGACAGAGAAAACCAAGGGCCGGAGTGAAGTAGTGAAACAAGGTTCCATCAACCCTCGTCAAGAACAAAAGAAAACAAAAAAACTAGTGCTGCCCTCTTCTGAGTCCTGACCCCAACCCTTCACGGGCTGCACACTGACCAAGGACACTTTTTCTTTAATGTCCATGTTGTGCTGTGGGGGGGTGGGAGGGAGGGAGTGAGTGGAAAGGGTAGCAGACCCTTTATTTAGCTACTCTTTTGAAAAAGGTCCTTCCATTTCAAAGCACGCCCCTTCTTATAGATTTTGACCTTTTAAGGGTGGCCAGTGGAGATGGAGGTGCAGGGAGTAGGAGCTGGGCCTGCAGCTGCTCTCACTCCCGCCGCCGACGTTGGCACCGGCCGCCCCTTGGGTCTGCTATGGACAGGCTTTCGCGTCCTGTCCGACTCGGCCGAAGCCTTTCTGCCCGGGGGAGTTGCCGCCGCCGCCTGGGTCCAGATAAGGGCGGCAGTGGTGGCCCCGGTGCTGAGGGCGGCCGTGGCGGCGTGCCTGGCCATGTCGGTGATGCTGGTGGCGGAGGTGATCTACCTCAACGCCGTCAGCCTGGCCGTCAAGCTCCTGCGGCGGCGGCCCGAGAAGCGGTACAGGTGGGAGCCCCTCCGGCAGGATCCGGAGGCCGGCAGCGGCGCCTACCCTGTCGTACTCGTCCAAATCCCCATGTACAACGAGAAGGAGGTACGTACTCCTACTGGTACTGGCCTACTGGGTGCTGAGCTACCTAGCTCTTGAAGGGCCCCTCCCCACCCCCTCTCTCTCTCTCTGCAGTACTCTACAACATTCTCTCTACAGTATTATCTTTCTCTACAATGAACTACCTCTATTTCTATAGAACATTAAGCACTCTCCCTCACTCTTCCCACACTATTATTGCACGGTCAATGAGTAATAGATTAGAGTTGCCCCTCTCGGTTTTTATTGCCTGATGAAGGTGTACAAGCTCTCCATCGCGGCGGCATGCGGCCTGGCCTGGCCACCCGACCGGATCATCATCCAAGTGCTCGACGACTCCACCGACCCCTGCGTCAAGGTATCTATTTGTGCATCCTCCGACGTACCTCCGCACTTCTTGTGTTAAAAGAAATTCTCAATAGTGTACATCCGTAACACCGATCCCTGCGCCGCGCTGCGCGTTGTGCCTGGTCTGCATTATCGTGATCATTAAAATAGAGGGGATCCAGCTACTGACGTAGTTAGTTCGCCGAACTCTCCCATCTAGGGGAGATCTCGGTTCGATTTCGGTTATCCTCTACTCTTCAAATAAAAAACAAAAGAATACCTACCCAAAAAAACAGTAAGTAGAGGGGTGTTGGGGGGGCATCTTCGCATGGGTTAGGCAGGGTACGCCACACTAGTCTGTGGTTAATTATTCTGCGTACCTAAGCAAAGAACATGGGACGACGTCGTCGATTATACGTGTACGTGTGATGGGTGTATTAGATTACAATATTCGGACATAGGTTCTGAAATTTCTCGTAGGGAAAAGTCTGAACCGTGAGGACTGACCAGAAGGTTCGCCTCTTGGTGGAAGCACCAATTCACGTGGCACCATGTGTTTAATGGGAATAATAAGGACACGGGTGCCCGGTTCCCTGTGGGTCGCCCACGTCCCCACTGCGCACAGCACTTCACTTTTATCAAAGCTTAGATGCCAAAGCTTTAAAGAAGAGACAGACAGAGAGAGAGAGGGAGAGGGAGAGGGAGACGCATTGCTAGGGAATCAGGAATAGAGGAAGGGGACCCCCCCTTCTCCCTCTGTCCAACCCCTAACTTCTTCCCCACCCAAGCTCCCCAAGTCAAGGCAAAGGAGGCCAGGAAAGATTTGATTTTGACGAAGGATGGACAGCAATATGGAGTGGAGAGAGGGCCCCATTCTTTGAAGTTTATATTACCTTAATCTGGTAATACTATTTTAACACACATCTTCACATATAAGTCAGCCTAAATTCTGTTAGTAGATCATAACACACATGAAGTACACACCAGATCACAGTCACAACTTGATGCCATGACAAGATGTTTATCACGAGATCCCTAGATAGATATGTATACCTTGGCTTTGCGAGGCACGAAGGTGCAATATATAGACACGGGGAAACTGACCGACGTTGAGCACGCGGGCTTCTGATGCAGCAAACCAAAAGGACTCGATCGTCCAGGACGACGACGACAACAATAATTAACACTTATTAACAATAATTATGATGTGTGTTTTATCTTACACCCCAAAGGGTTCTTCCCGGTAAACACAGTTAACTAGTTCACCAGCCACCCCCTTCCCTCGCTGGCCTTAATATAACCATTTCAAACTTTCTTTTGCATATATGTTTCCGTCTTTCAAGAAATGGGATCCGCTCCAAATTTCCCGCATTAGCCTAATCCGGGTCAATCGCCATGTTTCTCACATTTAAAAGCTTTGCACTGGCACTTGCACCCTTCTTGGAAATCTGACTACAAAGATATCTCTTTGAATATATAATATCATGTGCATCTTCTTTGGGTAGTGCTGTAGATTAACTTGCCTTCACACAAAAGGGTCAAGAGTCCATACTTCATCTCCCTCGAGGAAGAGGTAAACTATCTGAAGAGAAGAAGCTATTTGACTGTTAGCAAAAGCTATGTTTTTTTGGCCAATAAATGGACATTGTGGTCGATGATCATGTTTTCTTAGGTTCGAACTTCCTCGGGGTTGCCTCATCTGGGTTTACCTTAACACATTCCTGTTTTCTCAGTTGCCCATGTCAGGATTCTCCTGCAAATGCTCCTTCTTAGCTCTCAGCTCGTCAAGTGCTAATGGCTCAGTCTAGCTGCCAGCTTAGCTTATCCGTTTTATTTCTGATTTGTTAGGCCCTTCCTGTCCTTTCAGTGAGTTAATTAGCTAGCCCACATCTTGTTGTTTGCTTAGCAGTCCTTGTTCATGTGAACCCAATTCCTGTGTTCCTGGCGAGGTTCTTTCTGTCCAATGGCGAGTAGTCATCCACCACTTGTTAAGCCCCTAGTCTAGAAGACTGTACCACCTTCCAGGAAATCATACAAGTCATTGTGTGTTTAACAAAAAAATTAAGGAGACTAGCTAAAGAACTTCATTTCCTTGAACGGTATTTGTCCTACTGGATGTGCATGCAATTAACCCAACTAAAACAGAGTCCAGTGTTCAACAGCTGATGTGCCATATATATATATTTGAGCATTAGCTGTCCAACTTTGTTAAAATTAAACATTAGAGACTTGCTCACTTGTTAAAAGGCATTTTGGTCAAAATTTCATTTTCAGTCTCTTTTCTCTTAGTTGGAAGATGTCAAAATCGGCCCACAAGAATGCAACCACAATCAGGTCATGGCAGCCATGCTTGACTGTAGCATTTTCGTCTTGACATGTTCCTTATAATTTAGTGTCCCCAGTAAATCGGTTGGCGGATGCCTCCATCATTGACTCTGAGACTGATGTCCTTTCCACTTGGTTCTTTTTCCCACAACAGAAGGAACGAACAAATTTGATTGATGCTGATAGGGGCTTCCTGTTTGATTTTTCAATTAAACCTTCATAACTTCAACATATTGTCAAAGAAATCAATGCAAAATTAGAAACTTCTTGTAAGTAGTTCTCTTTACTGATTAAAGTTTCAACATGGCATCAATTTCCTTGGAAGTTAGCCCTTCCCCATATGGAATGAATCCGAAGCCAGACCACCATTACACAGCTGATAGGATAAATCGATGTTGTTTGATTACTAGTCAGCTTGAGGAACTTGTTCTCCGTCCAAAGTATTTATTACTTAATGTATTTCTATTGAATATTGGATAACGTCCATCTTTCATAAGTTCCTTCATATCATATCCGTTGGTCCCAATATATGACAAACCCAAGAGGGGGGGGATTGGGTTTAATGTAATTTAATGCTATTTTAAACTAATCTATCACAATAGGCAATTAAAGATGTAAGCTAGGCTAAATGGGCACAAACATAACCACAAGGAATGGACGATAAGAGGAAAAAGATCAATCACACAAATAGACACCGATTTTCATAGTGGTTCAGAGTCCCCTTTGAGACCTACGTCTACTCCCCCATGTTTGTGAGGTGCTTACCACACTAAAACAAACTTGCATGCAATACACACAACACACACGGTGAGGGACGCCTCACCAAGGTGCTAAGAGCACCTACATACACAAGGGCAAAGCCTTCCCCTTCCCCCCAACACACACACACAAGAGGTTTACAAGCTCAAGGATACAATATTTCAAATGAAAGCACAAATAGAATGAGCAGGAAGAGTGTTAGTCCGATGTGAAGCTTAAAGGATGCCTCCCTCTTGATGTAGCATGCTTAGGAAGAGTGGAAGAGGCCCACACACGCTCCTCCTTCAGCCTTCTTGAGCTCCCTTAGTTTGGAATTGCAAGTTGAAGCACCATCAAGGAGCAAAGACAATGGGGAATGAGAAAACCCTAGAATACATGATTTCTTGCTATTTCTCTCTCTTCCCCAATCTCCCCCAAGGGGAGGAGAACCTTCCTATTTATGCCCACACACATTCTCCCCCCTTATACTTGTCAGATCGGAGTAGGTAGGATCGCAAACGGTCAAAACCCTTAACTGGTCAAAAAGCACAAAGCAGAAGTGGGTCGACCAACTCTCCTATCTGCAACCCAGTCTAAAAAGCAAGTGCTCTGGCATTTTTGGTCGCACTAATAGTTGACCACCCTACGACCACTTTCCCTATTTCGGTCTGTTTAAGCTAGTTTCTTTGGCCTGTCTTCATGCATTCGCTCCGCATTTTCTTCTACAATTTTCTTTAAGGCATTAGCCCTAAAACACATGGTCTTACAGGATTTTGATTAGTTAAATTGGTTTTTTTTTGGAATCATCAAAACACGGGCTCGGAGACAATAATCCTTCCCTTTTTTATGATGACAAAACCCTTAATAAGAGTACCATAATCAATCACACGCATGCATGAATCTCGACTTAGCACTAATCAAAGCACAAGATTGCACATAAACACATCTTACCCATCATAGAACACCGATCACACGAAAACATAAAAGAGGATCACACATGAAACAAGATAAGTATCACACCAATCAAGCATCATGCTAATAATCACACTATTATCGCAATCATGCATTCTCCCCCTTTTTGACATCATCAAAGAGGGCGTACGATGAATGGTTATCAAGCATTTCCACAAGTCAATTCATGGTGAAGAGCAATTTAAATAAACTAAGCAGATGCCAATTCAATTCATATGGTTGCAAAAACTTTGGCAAAGAGTACATAGAGTGCATGATGCATATCATAAGACACAAAGACTATTCCAAATACAGGCTGAAAGATAAAAGGATAGCTAGATGGAAATGAGAAAACATGCAACCTAGATGAACAAGCAAGCAAATAGATAGGGAAGTCACTCCATTGATGTTATGCTTTTGAGACACGGTTTAAGGATCTTGAGGAGGTGGGCTAAAGAAATGGCTCTAAAGGTCATTGAGAAGCCTAGACTGATTGATTTGCTCTTCTTGAATCTACTGCTGACTGGTATATAGCTCAGAGACATTCTAGAGAATTGAGCTAGTTTGAGCTCAAACCACCCTGTGACCATTTTCCCTGTTTTAGTCCGTTTGAGCTAGTTTCTTCGGCCTATCTTCATGCATTCGCTCCGCATTCTCTTCTACAATTTTCTCTAATAGATTTTCTTTAAAACACAAGGTCTCACAAGATTGATTTGTTAAATTGATTAGGTTTTGGAATCATCAAAACACGGGCTCGGAGACAACAATATCTGTTGTAAAACCACGGACTCGCCCTCACTAGTTAAAGACGACAGATCACTCATACGTAATCAAAGAATCAATGATAGAAAGAAGAGAGAGAGAGAGCACACAGAGATTTTACATGGTTCGGAGGTGCAAGCCTTCCTATGTCCACGAAGCCACGCACTGACGTCCTCCTCTGCACTATAGAAATAGAAAAAAGTACAAATGCAAGGCATCCTTTTTGTCCCTTAGGGTTTTTCCCTGTCACCGATATATCATATATGTATATAGTAACCCTGAAAACCCCAAAATACCCTCATACGTATGAAATATGTTATTGCCCTGCGGCACCATGGGAAAACCTCCCCGTACTGCTCCTAATATCCTCATAACTTCCTAATATGAGACATAATCCCAACTATATCATATCATAACATGGCATTCAGTGCTCAGTTATTTTCTATTGTCCTAGCTAATGTCATCTGCTAGTAGCATATACGAGGAAGGGCATATCTCTGTAAAAAGGCATTTTGAACCATCACAGAGAGATAGAAATGGATGAACTTCACGGCTACTAAATGTCTAAAATCGTTTTGTCTAAGCTGGAATTAAAGAGATGATTTGGAAACATGTAGATATAGAATAAATCTTCACCAGAACCAATTGACTGCTTATTTACAGATGCAATAATTCTTCTTATTTAACTAACATGGAATGAAATGAAACTCTCTGTGTGTTCTCTCTTGTATTAATGCAGGAACTGGTGGAGCTTGAGTGCAAGGTGTGGGCAAACAAAGGCCTGAACATTAACTATGAGGTGAGGGACAACAGGAAGGGGTACAAAGCAGGTGCTCTGAGAGAAGGAATGGAACGAAGCTATGTCCACCTGTGTGAATTTGTTGCAGTCTTTGACGCAGATTTCCAGCCAGAATCAGATTTCCTCATTAGGACAATCCCATTCCTCATGCACAACCCCAAGATTGCTCTTGTCCAAGCACGTTGGGATTTCGGTAGGCCTCGTTACACTACACGATTATGTATGGGAACTAGTTGTAGTACATAGCAGACATTATTAGTAGAACCATTTGATGTATTTGATTATTTCAGTTCAATCCTGTTCAGCAGGAACCTATGTTCATCATAAACTAAGAAAATTAAAAGAAAAGGAAATGCTAATGTTGAAAATATGGGACCTATTTGGTGCTATCCTGCTTGAAATATGAACAAATGTCATACAATTTATGCCTTTATGTCGTCTAAAGAAATTGGAATCTTTGTCAGATAACAGAATGTTCAGAAGGAAAAAAAATAGAATAAACTAGTCTACCAAGTCTCACCAACTTTAATTGGAGAAAACACTAATAATTTGTTTAATTTTATCTTATCCTAGGCAGCATTTGTGTGTAAAAGCAGTGGAATCCACAAATTTATCCCAGTGTACAAAGCATCCTTCATCAGGAGTACAATTTCCTGCCTTTGATTGTGTTAGCATTGTGATTTCTTGATGGTTAGAAATTAGAACGAAGAAACAGAGTTAAATTTTCTTCCATCATTTGGTTCTATGCCCACACTGTCAATTTTCTATTTTACATATTCATTTATGAATATAGAACTTTCTTGCACTAAGATACAACAAAAATCAAGACATATCACGTGCTTCATCACTTCTCTGGGTAGACCTATTTAACTAGGGTCCAGCCAAGGCCTTTTTGTTCCACACAAAAGTCAAAACATGAACTATGTTTTTCATCAGAGGTGTTGGTGCATTATGGATAAATGCAGAATCATGTTCAAATTTGAAGTCTAAAGAACATAAACCATCTACAAGTATCCATCTATTTGTAAATTTCCTTCTTCTTCCTTCTGCTTTCTAATACGAGGCATCCACTTGTGGTTCTCTATCTATGGCCCATCTCAGAAGTTCAAAAACTAAGCTCTCACAACCAGTGTTCTGATATGAAGCCACACCGTGAACATCTTTCAGAATCTGATTTTCTTCTTTCAGTTAATCGGCCATGAGAATTAAATGTTCAATAAAATACGATCTACAAAGGGTCAAAAGTAAAATCACAGGTCCATTCATCATTGCTTTGAAAGTGGTCCAAGGAATAAGAAATGATCAAATACAACCAAATAAACGCTATTGAACAATTGCAAGAATAAAAATGATTACGAAATTCTCTGAATATTCAGTTCAAGCATTTCAACAAACAAAAAATACAGTTTTAAGTTTGGAATTTTCAAGAATGTTCCTGTTCTATTTTGTATGTTTTAATGGGATCTTTCGGCAAGAAATGGCATTCCATACATTTTAACTACTTCCTAATTAACCTCTTAGCTTAATGAGAGGAAATTGTATCTTGTCATTATTACTTCAACTCCTCTCACATGATCTGTAGTAAAATTGACCCCATAATTCACTCTGATTTATACTTTCAATTGACAGGAAGTTGCTGATCTGGCATTTACCGGGCAATTTTGCAGTTAATTACAAGGAATGCTTAATGACAAGGATACAAAAGATGTCTTTGGATTATCATTTCAAGGTGGAGCAGGAAGCAGGTTCATCGACCTATGCTTTCTTCGGCTTCAATGGTAAAAATCAAGCCATTTTCACATTAATCAGTTGTGGAGAAGTTTTCTATAAAGGAATCACAAAAGAAACAGTCATTGTCCTGAGATATTCACAAGTAACAGTAAAATTAAATTTTACAGTGAGGGGTGTGGGAAGCCCCCGCTTAAGCACATTAAAAGTGTTACAATACTAGATTGTGAAAGTATGTTCCTTTTGTTTCATAACAAGAAATGAATCATATGATAAGGTAAGAAAACCATACTGGTCAAGTTGTGTTTCAAATGGAAGAAGAAATGGAGAGGGAGGAAAATGTGAGAGGAGAATAAAGCTGCGTTAGGATATTAAAAGTTTTTGCAATAAATGAAATAATGTGCATTCTTTAATTTCTAGATGAAAAAAAGTTATATCAAGCATGCCTTAACACTTCTTCTAACCTTCTCTTAATAAGGCACGGCTGGTGTATGGAGAATCTCAGCTCTCAAAGAAGCTGGAGGATGGAAGGATCGCACGACTGTTGAGGACATGGATTTAGCTGTTCGAGCAACCCTGAAAGGTTGGAAATTCGTATATATTGGTGACGTTAAGGTAAGAAATGCTCTCTCCCCCCCCCCCCCCCCCCCAAAAAAAAAAAAAAAAAGTAGTAGTATGTATTACACTCAATAGAAGTAGATTCTTTATCAGCATGAACCTATGTTTTGCATATGTATCAGATTATAAAAACTTTTCTACAGGTCCTATGCTATGATATGCATACTGTTTTGGCTATTCACATTTCTACTATGCCTTGCTTCATAGACTTTGCCCTTTAGGTTACATTTATAACCTGAAGGGGAGAAAAAGGAATATGCCACTTGCATTAACATGCATTCAACACTACTTCTGTTCAAATGAATTCCAAGGAAATATAATGAATAAACTGACTCATCAGCATACAATGTTTGCTGCAGGTCAAAAGTGAATTACCAAGTACTTTTAAGTCCTACCGTCATCAGCAGCATCGATGGACTTGTGGGGGTGCAAACCTATTTAGGAAAATGGGGATGGAAATATTGACAAATAAGGTAGATGTTCTAAGATGCCTGAATTTCATATACATGCGCAGAAAAAATAAATAAATAATTTGGTAACATCATGTCAATTTCTGTACAAAGCAGGAAGTGTCTTTGTGGAAAAAGTTTTATGTGATCTACAACTTCTTCATTGTGCGGAAGGTTGTATGCCACGTCCTCACCTTCGTTTTCTACTGCATTGTAATTCCAGTAACAGTCTTTGTTCCTGAAGTTGAGGTTCCTGTTTGGGGGGTCGTCTACATCCCCACAACCATTAGTCTTCTTAATGCCATGAGAAATCCCAGGTTCGGATTTGCATGAGTTCTTCCTCCAGTTTTCTTAACATCAGTCCAGCAGCTTTTCTAAAACACGTAGATGTATCACATTATGTATAGTTTATTAAATTTAGTGCTCTAACTGTGACAGATCCATCCATCTTATTGTTGTCTGGATTCTTTTTGAGAATGTCATGGCTATGCATCGGTTGAGAGCAACTATAATTGGCTTGTTGGAGACAGGAAGAGTAAATGAATGGGTTGTCACTGAGAAGCTGGGGGGTACCGTCAAGGAAAAGCCTGAAACACGAACACAAGAAAAGCCCCAAAGGAAGTTTAGGGACAGGTAACAACAGAAATAAATGCTAATAGAATCCGTACTTGTCATATGATTTGCTTCTATACATAATGTGATTTCTCATGACTCTCAGGATTTACTTGAACGAGCTTGGATGTGGCATCTTCCTTTTCTTCTGTGCATGCTATGACCTCATCAATGGACATAACTACTATTATTTCTACATCTACCTACAAGCCATTGCATTCCTTGTCATGGGCTTTGGCTATGTGGGCACGAATATCTCTGAGTCATAGCAAGCCATGCAGATGGAAGCACTGTGGACATAGTTCCCAGATCATTGATGTTTTGTCTTTTACATATTTTTTTCCTTGGTCTAAATGAATCATAGTAGTACAATATCCGGGGAGAAATTTTTATTTGCCTCCCAGAAGTGTGCTTCAGATTCAAGATTACAGATAAGGCAAAGGCACAGGTCTCAAAGGGACAAATAATGGCTTTTGCTAACCAGTAGATGGAGACAACTAATTTGTTCTAGAAGCATCTTGAAAGGTGCTCATTCTTGATATCATTAGAGGCATCACAAAGGTTTCAATGTTATACAATTGAAAGGAAGGATACTTTTTTCCCAGTGTGCTTTTATTGTCTGTCTTTAAAACTGTTTTGGGAGTCATTTCTAACTTTTACCTATACTGGAATTCACAGTAGAAAAAAGCAGGCTTGCATTCAGCACATTTTGTTTAACAACTAATTTGGCTATCTTCAGCCCGTCTTCTCTCTAGTAGACAACTTGACAAGAATAGTTAAAGAATTCCATTTGTTGTAAATTTACTCTGAGAATGAATATGATAAGTGTGCTCATGTTAAACTTTGGACTTGAAGTCGTCAATAAATACATTCCTAGCTATCCAACATATTCTGTGGGATTTTTTCTGCTTTCAGTCCTGTACAAATTAACTGTCAAGATTATAGGATTAATTAATTTCTCTCCATTTGAATGGTATTCTAAGGGATATTTTATAACCTAACTGAAAGTGGTGAACAAACCAGATGATCTGAATATCTAGTTGATCAAATATTTGAACTCGTAAGCAGAAAGTTCCTTTTCTATTAGCCCTCGGAAACTATGACCAACTTATAAGTGATGAATAAGAGACTTGACATTGTAAAATGTGAGCATCAAGTCAAGCAGGCATCAATCTTTTGCAGTAAATATATTAGAATTTATTAGATTGGGTTATTTAGCTTAAAATCTTAAGGTGTTGAGTAGAGAGGATTTATGAGACTATTCTAATTTGTCTCTTCGTGCGTAAGGTGATTTAGATTTTATCACGTGGATTATGACAAATACAGAGTGTGCGATGTAAATCATAACTATAGATTCTGATATCATATTAAAATTTATTAGATTAAGTTATTCAACTTAAAATGTTGAGTGGAGAGAGTTTCATTTATATAAGTATGTTATATTTTAGTCCGTTTTCAATACAGAATTATTTTAACAATATCCACAATTTTCCCTCCAATATGAACAGTTCTAGCTTTATAAAGACTTGAAGGATGGTTTGAACTTCCTGCATATGATATAATTGAAACAGACATTATGATTTAATGACATTGATCAACTGAAGATTATAATCATTCATTAATCTGTAAAAAGACAATGTATTATTTTGGTAAAGTATCCCTTCACTTGATTAGAAAGTTCAATCAAGCACAGCTGATCACCAAGCCTAGTGTTAGTTTTTCTCAGATTTTTCTGCTTTTCTTTTTTAGGATTTTGAATCTCTTTACAGGTCCATCAATGGACCACCCATTATCATCCGCAATACCAAAGAGTAACACTTTCTGCAGTTCTGGTTTGCACCTTGCCTTGCAAACGAGCCCTCAATTGCTTCACATCAGCCCAACATGACACGGATGACAAGAAAGGCTGGGGGACAAGCCTTTCTTTGGTCCCCCACGTCGCACGAGCTGACATGGACTGGTTTGCAATGCTTGTTCCAAAGCAGATCTGCAGCAAGTAACACTCTTTCAAGAAAAAGGACTTGCGAACAAAAAAGGACTGTCACCCTTCGCCCTTGAACTAAGGAGAAAGGAGCAGACTGTCATTGTGAATTCAATCTGCTACGGATCCATCCCTGCTTTCTTTTGAGACGACGAATAAATTAATGTTATCAGAATCGAATCGGTGTCTGAATCGATCAATGAGTTAGTTCGATTTGAATCGATTAGATCGTTCAATCGAATCGATTTGAACCGTGACGTTATCATAATATTGATACATAGTTCGATCCGATTTTATAATTTAAGATAATAAAAAATAAGATATAATAATTAAAATAATATATATATATATATAATTATCAGTAATGATTATGTAACTATACAAGTAAAAAAATAACAATAACAATAAGATGGTTAAATAAATTGACCTTAAAATTTTGTAATATTTTATTATTGATATCTATGTTTCTTTGAATTTTTAAATTTTAAATATATTTAAAATAAAAAGATAAATAATAACATATCAATAATAATAAGATAATTTTATTCATACATAAATATTATTTTAAATATTTAAATATTTACTTTCTTATTTTAAAGTGTGAATCAGGTCGAATCGATTTATCAATCAAATCGCAGTTCGTCGGATTCTTTAACAGTAGACTGTTTAATCGGATCGATTCACGGTTGGACCGATCCGACCGATCTGTCCGATCTAATTCTGATAACACTGAAACAAACCCATGTTTTTTTGCATTAGTAACGCCAGAAGCTTCACCGTTTACATCCTCGGTAACTTGAATCCTGTACAAGCAGCAGCAATCAAGCATCATCAACTGATATGATAGACAATATGTCAATCACAAAATAAGCAGAAGGAAATAACTCCAAATAGTTGTAAGTGACAAAGCTCCATCAAGTAAAAGCATTATCATTCATTTGACCAAAAGTTAAGATGGAAAGTAAAAACGTTATCAAAACGAAGGATATGGATCCTCTCAAACTTGCTGAGTCTCACTTTGAGACTATATTTGAGTAGGTAGGACAGATGATGTAGCATCTACGATGACTCTAGAATCTTCGGGCAAGTAAGATAAACAAGTAAGCATTGTATCTCTTCTGTCTGAGAATGTCACAGCCCAACGGACAAATAAATCTCCATAACAAATTCATAGGCGTCCGATTTGTGTACATAGATTATGACTCACACGAGACACATAGGTGTCGAGTGAGGGCATATATGTACAAGAGCTCACCTTTTTTGAGGTGATAGTCTCTCGACTTAGGTTAGAATTTTATGTAAAATATGTCATGATTAAATCATATTAACACGACGATGATGTGGATATAAGTTTTATATTACTGTATGTTATGAAAAAAATGCAAGTTATGTAAGTTATATGCAAGACATGTGCACGTAAGTTGACCCATTAATTTGCATGTTGACTATTTTTTCTACTAATTATGCTATGTATTGTATGTTATCAAGAATATTAAGAAAGAGTGATAAAAGAAATCATGGAATTCTTGTTGTTGACCAGATTTTCATTATATTACAAGGTTATGTTACAAGTTTATACAGCAAGATCGTATTACAAGTTTACGGTAATTGTTCATGTGATGTCATGATTCCTTAAATACATGTCTAATAGTGTAATATGATTTTTGGACCTCAACAACGTTGGGCGGTGGTACGGGACACCCCTGTCGTCATTCCACCTAAACTATAAACTACCTATTGACTTATGAAGATCATTCAATTTTCATGTTCTAGAATCACATGCTACTTGCACTCATATGTAATTGTATAACATGCATAACTAGTTGATTTGTAGTTTAGTTTAATTTCTTAAACTGATACATGTATATTGTATGGACAAGATTGAGTGTTGAGTTTGTATAGAAATCTTACTGAGTCATTGTACTCAGATGGGTTATTCCACTTCTTTTTAGGTGCTAGTGATTAAGAAGATTTACATGTTGCTTAGAGTTAATATCGTGCAGATAGGTTGAAGTTTTTGGTATGAAGGCTGTGATCAGATTTTGTATTTTTTGTTTGAATTATTTAGTTTTCGACCATGCAATCTATGTTATATTAGGAATTAACCGCTTTTACTGTAATTATTTATTAATAAGCCACACAATTATTTTAACTTTTATTAAAAGGCCCATCCGGTTAATCATCATCTAAAAATATAATATTTTTATAGGAGTTTATTCATAAAACCCTTCTGCTTAGAAGTTAGAACTCAAAAGTTGTATTTTGGGTTATATGTGTATAAGACTTTTGTATAAATAATAATATTATATGTATAAGTACAAGTTATGAAAAAAAATATCTCAACTGACTTTTCCATTTATGTTATGTATTTGAGTTGGAATTTCAAATGCTAATACTTACAAGTATGTACCGCCACCTTTTTTTCACACACTTCGACTATTCACGTAGGAAGATACTACACAAATGATATCAGAGGAGTTGATAGCTTTAGCACTTGATATATATTCATTTACATTTAACATGTCAAATATGATGTAGAGTTGTTAGTTGTGAGGTGGGCTCATTGGATTTTTGTTAAATTGCACTAAAGGAATGGTGAATGAAAGATTGCTATACGAATTTGAGAGATTCCTTGAGGGCCTCTTTGTTTTCCGAATATGATAGGTCGAATAGTAAACATATGTGAGAGAAAACTGTGGGTCCCATATTTTCTCCAAACATTCATCCCCCGCTAACTAGGGTGGGGTGACTTATTCACGATAAGGGGGCGAATAAGCCACCCCACCCTGTTATCAAACAGCCCTTAATACTTTTGAAGGATGGGCACAAAATATGCCGCGAATGGTGATGGATTAGAAAGAAGACTGGTTAGTTGGGGTTTTCCTTATGGAGAAATTTATGAAGACTAGACATCATTCTTTTAAAGGGGAGAGTAGACCGGGCATAATTGATAGGAAGAGAATTTAAATTTTGAGGATGAAATTTATTGAGATGGAGAGATTTGTAATATCCCGATTTTAGGAAACTCAAGAGTGTACGAGATTTGCCTAAGATCTCAATAAGTTGGCCCATTTAGTAGATTTGAGTTCGTTAAGAATAATTCACAAATTTAAATGAGTTATTCATTATTTATAACATAGCTTTACATATAAATGTCCAAATGAGGTGTAATTAATCTCATTCAAAAGATAACTCAATTATATACAACTTTCTTGTTGAGTATTTTTTGAGATTCTGTCATTTAATAGGTCAAAAATATCAAATAATAAAGTGTAACATTAGATAGAATAGATAGATGAAGATAGTCAAAATAGAGGAAATAAACGGAATATTATCTATCTAGGATGAGAGATATACGAAATAGAGGGGATAGACGAAATATCGTCTATCCACGATGCGAGATAGATAAAATATCATCTAACTAACTAGACGAAGTTGATAGATGAAATATCATTCAAGTGGAAGAGTTGGAGAACGTAAATTTCTATACGGTCAGGTGGATTAGCAGTTAATTATTCAAATTTACGTTATGTTACAAGCTTATGTTATAAGTTCACGTACCCGCAGTAAGATTATATTATAAGTTCATGACAATTGTTCATTTTACATCATGATTTCTTAAATATATGTTTAATATTATAATATGATTCCTTAGTCTTAATCGTCTTGGACGGTGCCATAGGACATCCCTATTGCTGTTCCACCTAAACTATAACTTACCTACTGACTTATTAAAATCCTCCTGCTTTAATATTCCAGATTCACATGTTAGTTGCACTTGTACGTAATTATGTAACATGCGTAACTAGTTGATTTGTAGCTTGGTTTAGTTTCTTAAATTATTATGTGTAATGTATGGGCAACGTGGAGTGTTGGGTTTGTACAATAATCTTATTGCATTGTTGTAATTAGAGGGCCTTATTCCACTTCTTTTGGCCATTGAGAAGGTTTACAAGTTGTTTGGAGTTCATAGCGTGCAGACAGGCTAAAGTTTTTAATGTAAAAGTTGGGATTATATTTTGTATTATTTTGTAGTACTTATGTGTGTACGAGATTTTTGTATAAACATCAACATTATATGTACATGTATAATTTATAAAATAAAAAATATTAAGCTAGATTTTCTATTTATATATACATTTGACTAAAAATTTAAAATATTAATACTCTCAAATACGTGCCGCACCTTTTCTTCACACGCTTCCGCTATTCGCGTAGGAAGGTGTGATAAGACGACTTCACGTTGCCCCGCCACTCCGTCGGACTTCTCGTCGTAAAAAAAGAAATGTTCTAAGAAAATATTTATCATATTCGAATGTTATACTAGGGATTTTGTAAAAATATCGTCTTTACAAGTTTATTTTTGAAATTATCTCCCTTATTTTTCTTTTAATAATCTTATTACAACATATTATTTGTAAAAATGTCCTTATTATCACCGGTTGTTAGTATTATGTTAAAATCTCTTATTTCACCCCCGTTAATTAATTTTTAATCAAATTTGGAAAAAAAGACCAAAATATGCCTAATCTCTTAGATTATAAACTCTCTCTCTCTCTCTCTCTTCGTATATCTATCTCTTTATCTCCCCTCTCTCTTTGGCGCAATATGTTGATTAAAATAACTCTTATGGTAAGGGTTTTTTTGACACTATAGTGATATAATAAAGTTATTTAAAACTATGAAAATAAGAGGGGTAATTTCACAAATGAACTTGTAAGGAGGATATTTTTGCAAGAAAACATTATAACATATATACTATTCCTAATTAAATATAAAAAGATGAATAATCAGATTACGGGATGCACAAATGTGACTTCTAAAAAGCATCAAATAAAGAGGTGTATCTCGAATTGTCCTTTTTCATTTGCTTCCCTCGTCGAGATCACGATCAAAACTCCATGGGCCCAACATTGACCAAATCGATGGGTAGCAACCACAATCATTCTTGGCAGAGTATCAAATGTCACTCTGGCCCACCCCCTATGCCACCCACCATCGGCAAGATCACATGAAGGGACTTCATCTTCTTCCTCGAGTAGGTTATAAAGTGAGGACCAGCTTCACTGGTGATGGGTTTTATTTGATGCCAGTGCTTGAAGGATGCAGTCAGTGGCGGGGTATATATATATATCAATTCTAAAATGAAATTTGGCCCTAAACTAAAAAGAAAAGATGAATTCTCTATTTCCAAATGTCCAGTTTGGATATACGCAATGAATCTATATTTTACTTCGGAAACTTCATGGATTTTATTTATTTGATAGGCTGTTATTCCTTGATTTTGAAAAAAAAAGATAAAAAATAAAAAAGTGCAAAGTACTCGGATTGGGGATATTGTGTGATTATTTAGTGTCCTAAATATAATTAAAGTGGGTCAGTTAAGAAAGAGGCGGTTGAATCAAAATATTTTTTAAGTTCAATTTCTGTCGGAGAATTTTACGGAGGAACCCTTAAATTTTAGGGACATTGTATTCTCACCAATGTTTCATAGTATTAATAGATGTTACAGCTACTTTTTTAACTTACGTCTATCTTACTCTATCTTTGTTGACATCGAATTGCTATTCTTTCTACTTAGATTCTTTATCATTCTTTTAAAAAATTACATATATATATATATATATGACCACCCAACTAATTAGTAATGAATGTGACATCTGAGTTTTATAAATCAATCTGGTACCAGGTGAACCGTCTCTTATCGGACCGTACCAACTACAGATCGGTACGATCGATCTATGGTACGTAATCGATACGTTTTATATATTTGATATTTTATTTTGAATATAAAATATTTTATAGATAAGTTGATCAAGTGCCTTCGTCGATTTGAGGGTAATTTGAATTTGAAAAACATCGATTGCATGCATTTTTTTTATTTTTTTTAAGATTTTTAATCTTAGACAAATTGTCTAATCAACTTAGTTAAGAGTTTTTTTATATTATTTTACATATATTATATATATAAAGACTCTTTTTTTATCTGGACACTTTACGGTGTAGAACAGTACGATATCGTATCATATCATATCAATAAAAAATCAGTAGGACCGATCAAGGTTTGCCGACCCGCCCGACCCGGTCGACCCGGTCTCGGCGCGGGACGGGTCGGGTCGGCCTGGTCGCACAGCGACCCGGTCCGCCCTCTTGGGCTCTCGGCGCGTAATTTTTTAAATTTTTTTAAAAATTTGAAATAATTTTGTTTTGAAAGATTAAATATTATATATATTTAAAAATATTAGAATGTAGAGTTTTTTTTATGATAATAGATCCATACTAAATTACACATAGTTAATTATATAAAAATTACATATTACACCGCTTAATTAAACATCCTATTATATATAATACATAAAAAATTATTTAACTTACTTAATATGTTAAATTAAACAGTGACATAATGAGTTATGTGTGTGTTTGTTTAAAGTCATGTGTGTGTTTGTTTGTCTCTCAAGTTATTTTCTTTCATCCATTTGGTTTGCATTACGTCGTGTCCATATAAGGCCAGCCATGCACGCATAAGGAGTTAGCCGATGCATGCTACATATCCGTGGATTCAAAGGGAGAGTACATCTAGATCAAGGTCATACCTGACAGGTTTTCGCCCGGAGACCGAGAGCCACTCTAAGTCCACGATCCCCACCCTTTCCGGGTTAAGAAACAAGTGGGTCCGAAAGCGTACGATATTGAACTACCGAACGACAATGGTGTCAATTCGGCGTTCCATGTTTCCTCTGGTAGCCTATTGGAACCCGTGGTGATCCCTAGTGAGTCTCGAGCTTTATCTTTCTATTGGGAGTGACCCCTCACCCGAGAATCCACCTTTCCAGCCTCAACGCATGCATATAGATTGTATACTGGATGAGTAGGTGATCACCACAAGGAATGGCGCATACCCACACGTCCTAGTGCGTTGGCGAGGATGCCCCACGATGACCAACGCCTTGATCACATGCGGAGAGCGCAAGCTTCGGGACCCTTACTCGACGGGGTCGAGTTCCTCCCACCCGGGGAGAATTGGTGCGGACACCAGGGCGACCACGTGACACGTCGGTGAACCGACGGTACCATACGCAAAGCACCAATTGGACTACATCGGCTTCCAATTCAAATGGGGATAATTTGACTTCAATTTGGATACATTTGGCATGAAAATTGGGCTTGTAATGGTCTTGTAATGGTCTTTATAGTTATGTTTTCATATTGGGCTGCTTGTAAGACCCTTAAATGGCCATTTTGGTTAAAGCCCCTTAGAATGTCTTAAGAAGGAATGGCCTTGGACCATTATGATGGATCCATTAGCCATGAAAGGCCCAATTGGGCTTCCTTCATTCTTGGGCTATCTAGATTAGAATGGCCTTAAGCCATATTGGTTCCATATTGGCTTAATAGACTTAAGGAAGACCAAGGCCAAACTTGGCCCATTCAAGGCCCAAGAAGGGGGGCGCCCCCTATTTTGTTGTATTAGGCTAGAAATTTTGTTTTCTTTTCTTCCATTCTCCATTTACCACATGGGACATTAGAATGGCTGCTGGTCAAGGGGAAATGGCTGCCACCTACCCCCCTTTTACTAGAATTTCAAAGTTAGGTGAGTTTATGTCACCTTGTCCCCCCCCTCTCTCCCATCAATGTCAAGGGGGCGCACCCCTCTCCCCCTCCCCTTGGTTCCTTCGAACCATTCAGCCCCCCCCCCCCCTTGCTAAACTCTATAAGAAGGCATGTATAGTGTTTATGCTGAATAGAATGAAAAGATTTTGTGAGAAATTGCATTAAGTGAGTGATTCACTTCTTCCTCCTTGGGTGTGACTCCCAACCCTATCCTGTGACTGGATAGTATTCAGGTCGTGAGACTCGACCATCTACCCCCCTCTTTCTCTTATCTTATGGCTTCACCTGATTTACCCTTGATACTACTACGAGTTAGCAAGGATTCAGCTTTGGTTTCGTGTCGATCCGAGTTTGTGAGCAACGGTGACGATTTTTCTCGTGGAGGCGCGCAGATCTGCCCCAGATTACTGCCCAGAATTGAAGGTGACTGTGTATTGAATTCTACAGCCCGACCCCAACACCATCTGAAGCTGGTTCTTGAAGATCAATCGTATTATTTCAAGTCGCCTTCGCGTCGCCGCTGATCTCGCCTCGATCCGTGACCGGTGCTGATCGTACCGACAGTTCTCGTGGGATCACGCAGGCAGGTCTGAGCAGGTCCGACTGAGATCTGAGTTGACTTTCAGAGCCTGGCCCACCTTCATCCGGCTAAGATCCGTGTGAGAGGTCTTTAGAGTATTTCTTCCTCTGGACGTCGCCTACCACCTCCCACAAAGAACGCTCTGATCCGACATTGGAAACCATTTTCCCAATATTTTACCGTGTTTCTGTGTAGTTCTGTGAGTATAAAACCAGAACCTCAGAAGATTTGTCACTGCGCCCAGATCTGAAGGCATCTGTTCGCGATCTTCGGAGTGAAGATACTACATCCAGTCGCCGACATTCTCCAACAAACAGCGCTCCGATCGGGCATCGTAGCTAGCCGTACAAGCCTCCGCAAGCTCGCTGCGCAGGGTGACCAGCGCGGGCAGAACCGGGTCGGCTTTCCGTCGGCGTACCCGAGCGGCTCCGGCACGCGTTCCTCGCCTCCTGCGAGTGTGGCCCGTCAACCCGGGTTCCAGCAACCCCAACATTGGCATTTGTAGCCCTATACCTCCCTGCGTGGAGTGGGCAAATATTTCTGAAAGTGTAATCTTATTGCATTTGTATATCGGGGTTGTTCGGAAATCGGCCGGGAATCTTCCCCACGCCTAGGCGTGGAGGTACGTGCTCGTTCCGATCCTCACATTTGTTGTTTAGTATACTTCCTATATTGCTGCGTTTGTGAGGTTAGGGCCGTTAGCCAGTTCAAATTCACCGCGATTGTGAGTTGTGAGCGCCCGTTCCATGGCTCCAATCGAGCACCGAGCGCGAATTAGCACCCTAGGCGACGGTGGTTTCTTAATCGCCGTGATCCCCACGTTTCCCTCGCAAGGGACGATTGTCGGGCTCACGAGAGTCGCTGTTGAAAGACGTCTCCACCTGGAGAATACCACGGTGGTCAGCCGCCCTGCTTGCCTTAGTGTGCTAGTGCTGGCCGCACATCGAGTCGGTCGTACGTCTTAGCCCGAGTCGGTCATCCGTCCCGCATCAGTTTGGTATCAGAGCGTCGTTCAAATCTAGGGTCATTTAAGTCGAAGGTTGCATTTGCATTCCTCTACTCGGTATATCAAAAGGTGCGACACGAACGTTAGACTACGCCTATCGGGAAGGCCGCACACTTGCGCGAGTGATCTTCGGATCGCTTAGCTCCGCCACGTACCGAATAGTGGGTTAAGTCTAGGTTCCTAGTTAGTGCATTCCCACATAGTCATGTCTAGCATGTAGTTCCGCCAAATTCACATGGAATCCCCATCACCCGGGCGATATGGCCGTTGGTCCACCCATGGGCTTGGCAACCATCCTCTCCCCTTCCGTAGGCCCGAAGCCTCTGATTTTTATGGCTCTAATGATCCGGGCGACTACCTCAATTGGGAGGCCGCGATGGACAAATATTTTGAATGTTACACCATGTCCGATGCCATGCAAGTTAGTTTTGCCCGAGAGAGGCTTGTCCACAAAGTCGCCTGGAAATGGGAGAGCATTGAGCGCATGAGAGAGGTTAGGAGGCAAAGGCCCATCGAGTCGTGGCATGAGATGAAGGACGAACTTAGGAAGGTCTACCTATCCGGCCCGGTCACCTCCAACCGACCCCACCCAATCACATCCACCCAAGTGGGCCATAATCGGAGGCAACGTGCCGCGCATGTAGAAGAGCCTAGGTCCACGACGAAGCCGAGTTCATATGGGAGAGTCCACCACATTACTCCTACTCCAAACCCCACCATTGCCGAACTCTTCCAACTCATTTTGGATAAAGTGGATAGGAAGTGTGCTTATATCGAGTCCCTGCTTCCCCCTTGCCTACCTCCTCGCCAGGGAGGAACCAAACACGAACCTAAGGAGGTAACAGCCGGTAGTCCCAATCCAGTGCCATCTATGGTTCCATCCCACGGTCCCCTCCCCATCATAGTTGATCCTCGTTCCCCACCCACGAGAGCCCCTTTGCCTATACCCCCTGTCCGTCAGGAGGATAAGGGTAAGGACGCACTTATCAAGGAGCGTAGTGGTTCACGACAGCAGTGTTATCGCTGCCTGGGATTCGGCCACTTTGCAGGACAGTGTCCCACTCGGACATCTCGAGCTCTAGGGGACAAAAGGGTTGGAGAAGCCTCACTCTCCGATCTTTATTTGGAGCCTTCTCAGCCAGAGCTACCCGTGTTTCTAACGGGAAAGCTACTCATAGCCGAGCCACTCTTTAGCTGGCTTAAGATAGGTTTGGTGTAATATCCCGGACCTTTCGGATCCTTCTTCGTGGGTCCCAGATCTGGTTTGCGGAGCGTCCGGCTCCGTTGTGTCCAAAATTTCGTTTCGGACATCTTTCGTGTTCGGATCGGCGCGATCCGGAGTTGTTTCGGAGGCCCGGAGGCATTCCGCGGTTTTTTCGCGCGTGTTTTCCGATTCCCGGTGTGTGTTTCGGCTTTTTCTTCGGAAGCTCGCTGCGGGCGAACCGGGCGGTTCACCCGGGCACGAGTGGTACCGTTGCGATCGGTGCGTTCCGAGGATTCCGGAAATGTATTTTTCTAATTTTTGGTATTTTTCCGAAAAATCGGATTTTCTTATATAACCCATTTCTTTTTCTTTTCTCCTTTCTCTTTCTTCTTCTTCTTCCTCCTTCCTTCCCCAACCGTGGCCGCCCTCTTCTCTCTCCCTCTCTCCCGTTCGAGCGCGGCGACCACCGTTTCGGCTGCAGACGGCGGCGGTGCGACGCGGCAAGGACGTGGGTGACATCGAGACGATCGTGCGGGCGTGCGGCAAGCGTGGGAAGCGTGGGGAGGCGAGGTTTCTAAAAGCGTTCTTCGTGATTCGTGGGTGATTCGGTGGAGCATTCGCTCCATTGAGGTAGGGTGACGTTCCTTAGCCTCTTGTCGATCATTCCCGTGTTTTATAGGCCGAGGGGAGGCCGAGAGGGGCTTATTTGAGCATGTTTGGGGTTTTTTCATGTTTTGGGGAGAGTCGCCCGATCTATGGATTCGATGCATGGATTCGTGTTTTGATGGCCTAGAATCATGCTAGGGGTCCCCAGGGGTCTTCCCCTTTGATTTCCCCCTCTCCGGTGGAGGTATGGGGGCGTGGAATGGTGTTTTTAGCCGTTCCCGGCCGTTCTCGGTTTTCCGGGATGATAGCTGTCCACCAGTAACCGCCTTCATCAGGTAGCGATCAGGTGGGGATCGCCTTCATCAAGGTTTCGAGCGTTGGGGCTTGTGCTCTTGGCAGGCGGTCGCGGTCTCGCGACTGACCGCGACTGCTGGTGGCGGTCAGGGGGCGACCGCTTTCAGCCTGGGGTCCGACACGGTCTTCGAGACGGTTTTGACCGTTGGAGTCTGGTCGCGGTCTCCAGGAGACCGCTACCAGGTGAAGGCGGTCTTCACGCGACCGCTTTCACGTTTCGCGCACCAGGGTGGTCGCGGTTCCAGGACGACCGCGACCAGGTGATAGCGGTCCTGGGTCGACCGCTACCACAGGAGGCGGTCCTCCGGTGACCGTGACTCCCCTTCTTTACCGATTTGAACCCGGACGAGCTAGTCTCGATCCATGTGCTGACCCGTAGTCCGACTGATGCGGGGCATCATGTGGGGGCTACACGTGGGGGTGCCGTGGGGTCCCGGGAGGTGGTGGCTCCGGCTTGTGTCACCGTGCGTCGGTGTTGGTACAAGGAGCGTTCCTCGTACCTGTGGTTGCATCGTTATTTTCCGTGACTCGAGAGTCTACTCCTTCAGTGACCCTCCACTAGTCGTAGCCCATCAGTACGAGGTGCTGGTCTCACCTGGGAGTGGTGTACGGGCACCCACCTTTCGAGACGGTTTGTGGACCGGTTACCGTAGGCCCCTCGTCGGTAGTCAGAGTCCGGCTACGGGGGAAAACCGGTCAGAGGACCAGACCTAGACAAGGTCTGTGTGTGCACACGTGGTTGGGGGCGGTTGGACCCACGTCGACGGGCGTGACCCCAGCTAGTTACTTGTTCGTGGTTACTTGTACGGTGTCTGCGCCTCGGGTAGGACCTACCACGTCAGGCGGTTCACCTGCGGTGCGGTGTAAGACGTCAGGGGACGCTACCGGCTGTGCTTCTAGTGGGTGGTACTCCTGTCGAGTACGGAGTGTCAGACTGTCAGTCGTGTGTTTCCGACCTTCGGATTTTGGCGGTTCGACCGTTGAGTTTCGGTCTTCTCGTACCGTGGCACGTGTGTCGGTTTGCGTGCCGTAGGGTCTAGTTCTGTAGAGTACAGGGCTTTCCTTTCCGAGGTACCTTCCTACCGCTAGAGTAGTGGTTTCTCATTTTACGAGGTAGGGTTCGAATGATCCCTACTGAGTCTTGTTCCGAGACTCATTCCCAGCGTGTTTTCACCGCGTTTCAGGTGGGGCGCCACCTTCGGGGAGCGCATCAGGAGCGCAGCGTGGTGCGGGTGCCCAGAGGTAGTGCCGGAGGTCAGAGCCGGGGTATGTCCCGTGTAGCTGTACTTTCTTTCTTGTCACTGTACTAGTCGTGGACTACTGTTGCTGTTGTTGTTATTTTATTGTGGACCATGTAAAATGTTATTTTATTTACCGCTTAATTTTATAACTGTTTAATTTCTGCAATTATCTGTGACGCTTGTGTAGTTTCCACACCATCCTTTTAACCCTTTCGAGTCTTCGGGCTCATGGGTGGCGGTACGAGTCTCGGGTTATCGGGCCTTCCCGGTAATCGGATTCTCGGGTCATTACAGCTGGTATCAGAGCGCGGTTGTGGAATTACATGAGAATCATAGGTAATTGTAGTGGTCCACTAGTCCACAGCGATGATGTGCAGGTGACGCTGGCATTGGGCATCGTGTGTTTTTCTTGACCTTGCCGTTTTCGTGTTTTCTGTCTTTTGCTTCAGGAGCGAGTATGGCGCCGAGGAGGAGCTCTCGCTCTCAGCAGGGGCAGTCGGCTGGAGGCCAGGAGATTCAGCAGGAGGTCCGGAGGGACCAGGAGGAGCATAGTAGAGCGCCACGGGGGGCTACCGAGGCCGCGGATGCTGCGAGAGTTCCGGGGGCCGAGGATTTCTTCCGTGGCATGTACCAGGTTATGTCTCAGCAGTTCAGCGGAGAGGCCGGTGAGGGCTCGTCTGCTAGGGGTGGGCCAGGCCGAGCAGTGAGGGACTTCATGCAGTTCCATCCACCTTACTTTAGCGGCCAAGCAGACCCTGATGCGGCTCGTGATTGGCTCGATGAGATGGAGCGGGTGTTCAGTTCCGCGAGGAGTGCTGCCGAGGACAGAGTGGTGTTGGCCTACAACCAGTTGCAGGGTACGGCTCGAAGGTGGCGGTCTTCCGAGTGGAAGACGTCCTTTCAGCTTCGTCCACTTGACCAGATCGAGTGGGATGACTTCGTTAGTACTTTCGAGCGTACGTACTGTCCAGACGTCGTTGCTACGCAGCGGATGCGGGAGTTTCTGGAGCTGGTGCAGGGTGACATGTCCGTGTTGCAGTACAGGGCCCGATTTGTCGAGCTGGGTCGGTACGCACCTCATATCATGGAGCATGAGAGGGTGAGGACCATGCAGTTTGTGCAGGGCTTGAGGCTGGAGCTGAGGCACCATTTGATCGCGAACGGGGCCACTGATCTACAGACAGCGTCTCGTGTTGCGATTTCTTTGGAGATGGATATGCAGAGGACTCGAGGACCGATCAGCCAGGGGCAGTCCTTGTCAGGTCGCAGCTAGCAGTCGGCTACCCAGCAGCAGGGTTCCTTCCAGCATGCGTCGGATGGTTCAGGAGTACCGGCGTCGGCAGCTTCGGTGACAGGATCTGCGTCCTTCGGCTCGAAGGTCAAGAAGTTCTTGAAGAAGAGTTTCCGTAAGAAGCACAAGGATCAGGGGTAGGCTTCATCGGGCAGTGTACAGTAGCCGATTCCTTTGCAGCGTCAGGGATCAGTGGGTGGATCGCGAGGACCTTGTCCACGGTGTGGTGGGACCCACCCAGGCAGGCAGTGCACGACGCCGATCATCTGTTTTCGGTGTGACCAGCCAGGGCATATGGCGCGTGACTGTCCTCAAAGGCCGCCATAGCAGCAGGTTCCCCTGCCGCAGCAGCAGCAGGGACAGTATCCGCCGCTACCCAGGTCAGCTAGCGTGGGAGGCAGGCAGAGGGCTCGGGACCAGATCACGCACATGACCAGGGCAGAGGCAGTGGCGTCACAGCTCGTGGAAGGTACCGTTCAGATTTTGGGTTATGCGGCTCGGGTTTTGTTTGATTCTGGCGTGTCTCATTCGTTCATTTCGGAGGATTTCGCGTCGAGTGTCGAGGAGCCGGTGACCCAGTTGTCCTGTGATTTGGCAGTGGAGTTGCCTTCGGGTGACTTTATGTTCACTCCGTATTGCTTCGACCAGGTTCCGGTGTGGATCGATAGGCGGAGTATGCCAGGCAGGTTCTATGCGTTGCAGCTTCGGAATTACGACGTGATTCTAGGCATGGATTGGCTCGAGACCCATGGAGCGGTGGTGGATTGTGGAATGAAGAGGGTCTACTTCCAGCATCCGAGCAAGAGGACCTTCTATTTCCAAGGTATCCGTTTTGCCTCTCCTCGATTCCTTATCTCTGTTATTCGAGCCCGTCGATTGATTGATTCCGGTTGTCAGGGTTTTCTCGCGTCAGTGGTTGTGTCTGACTGGATGGAGCCGAATGTCGAGGACATTGCGGTGGTGTGCGAGTTTCCCGACGTTTTTTCTGAGGAGTTGCCTGGATTACCTCCCCGGCGGGAGATCGATTTCGTGATCGAGGTTGTGCCTGGTACGGGACCTTTGGCGAAGGCTCCCTACCGTATGGCCCCCGCTGAGTTGAGGGAGGGCGCAGTTGCAGGAACTGCTGGCCAAGGGGTACATTCGTCCGAGCTTTTCCCCTTGGGGTGCGCCCGTGTTGTTCGTGAAGAAGAAGGACGGTAGTCTGCGGCTATGCATTGACTATCGGCATCTGAATGATGTGACCATGAAGAACAAGTATCTGTTGCCGCGGATCGATGATTTGTTTGACCAACTTCAGTCTGCGCGAGTGTTCTCGCGGATTGATTTGCGGTCCGGTTACTATCAGCTGAGAATTCACGAGTCCGATGTGGAGAAGACTGCGTTCAGTACGAGGTACGGGCATTATGAGTTTTTGGTGATGCCGTTCGGGCTCACCAATGCCCCAGCAGCCTTCATGGACTTGATGCAGAGGGTGTTTCATCTGTATTTGGACCAGTTCGTGGTCATCTTTGTGGATGACATCCTTGTTTATTCGCAGTCTGCTGAGGAGCATGTGTACCATTTGGGTGTGGTGCTGCAGACGTTGCGAGATCACCAGTTGTATGCGAAGCTCAGCAAGTGCGAGTTTTGGCTCAGCGAGGTGCACTTTCTGGGGCACGTGATTTCTGGTGATGGCATTTCCGTGGACCCCGCCAAGGTCGAGGCAGTAATGCAGTGGCCGAGGCCGAGGTCGGTGACCGAGATCCGGAGTTTCTTAGGGCTTGCGGGTTATTATCGCCGGTTTATCCAGGATTTTTCCCGCATTGCGACCCCGATGACGAGGCTCACACGGAAGGATGTGCCTTTCGTTTGGTCCGAGGAGTGTGAGCAGAGCTTCAGGGAACTGAAGAGATTGCTCACCTCGGTTCCGGTGTTGGTTTTACCTTCTGGATCGGGAGGTTTTGTGATGTGTACAGATGCTTCCAGCGTCGGATTGGGTGCTGTTTTGATGCAGCATGGTAGAGTGGTGGCTTATGCGTCTCGGCAGCTAAAGCCCCATGAGGAGAACTACCCTACCCATGACCTTGAGTTGGCGGCAGTGATTTTCGCGCTGAAGATCTGGAGGCATTATCTGTACGGCGAGAAGTTCGAGGTATTCATTGACCATCAGAGTTTGAGGTACGTGTTCTCGCAGAGAGATCTGAACCTCAGACAAAGGCGTTGGATGGAGTTCATGAAGGACTATGACTTCACCCTGTCTTATCAGCCGGGCAGGATGAATGTCGTCGCCGATACCTTGAGTCGGAAGGTTGCGGTCAGTACCTTGATGCTGAGGAAGTGGAGGCTCTGGGAACAGGTGCCCGAAGTATCCTTCAGGCTCAAGATTCCCCAGGAGCCAGGGTTGGCGGTGCTCGCGAGTCTGACTGTCACTCCTGTTATCCGTCGTCAGGTGACAGAGGCTCAGCATGCGGACCCTGAGTTACCCCGGATTCTTGCGATGGCTGACGTAGAACTTGGCGAGGACGGTGCTGCGAGGTTTCGTGGCAGGCTGTACGTCCCAGCGGAGGAGCATGTTCGTCGTGCGGTGTTACGCGAGGCTCATGGGAGCAGGTACACTGTGCACCCGGGTGCGACGAAGATGTATCGGAACTTGCGGAGGCAGTTCTGGTGGCCTGGCATGAAGAGAGATGTCGCAGAGTTTGTGGCCAGGTGCCTGATCTGTCAACAGGTGAAGGCGGAGCATCAGCGACCAGGCGGTACTCTCCAACCCTTGGATGTTCCTGCTTGGAAGTCGAACCATGTGACCACAGATTTTGTGGGGGGGTTGCCGAGGACCCCGAGTGGGCAGGACAGTATTTGGTTGCTGGTGGATCGGCTGACGAAGGTGACGCGGTTGTTACCGGTCAAGGTCAGCTGGAGCGTGTCTAAGCTGGCTCGTCTTTATGTGGAGCGGATCGTACCGTTGCATGGGGTTCCCATTTCGATCGTGTCGGATCGGGATCCGCGCTTCACTTCTGGATTCTGGAGGAGTTTTCAGCGAGCTCTTGGCACGGAGTTGGCGTTTAGCTCGGCGTATCATCCTCAGTCAGATGGTCAGTCTGAGAGGACCATTCAGACTTTGGAGGACATGCTGAGATCCTGCTGCCTGGAGTGGCAGGGGAGTTGGATTCATCACCTACCGTTGGTGGAGTTTGCCTATAACAACAGCTATCATTCGAGCATCGGCATGGCTCCCTATGAGGCTCTGTATGGGCGTTCTTGTCGGACTCCACTTGATTGGTTTGAGGTGGGTGAGCGTGTTTTGACGGGACCGAAATTGGTGCAGCAGTGTGTGGATGTTGTGCACCTGGTTCGTCAGAACATGTTGGCGGCCCAGTGTCGGCAGAAGAGCTATGCTGACCATAGGAGGCAGCCTCTCGAGTTCGCCGTGGGCGATCATGTGTTCTTGAGAGTTTCTCCGATGAAGGGGGTGATGCGTTTTGGACGGCGTGGGAAGCTGAGTCCCCGCTATATTGGTCCTTTCGCGATTGTGGAGCGCATCGGTGAGGTTGCTTACCGGTTGCAGTTACCTCCTGAGTTGGCGTCGGTGCATAACGTGTTCCACGTCTCGATGTTGCGGAAGTATATGCCCGATGACTCTCATGTGCTCGAGTTTTCCATTTGGCCTGAGGTGACTCCAGATCTTTCTCTCCCAGAGTTTTCGATCCGCGTGGAGGATAGGCGAGAGCAGCGCCTGCGGAACAAGGTTATTCCCTTGGTAAAGGTCATGTGGCAACGACACTCTGGTGGTGAGGCTTCGTGGGAACGTGAGGATGAGATGCGTCAGCAGTTCCCGTATCTGTTTGAGTGAGTCTTCCTCTTCTTTCCCCTTGGGTTGTTCTCAATTTCGAGGATGAAATTCCTAAAGGGGGGAGGGCTGTAATATCCCGGACCTTTCGGATCCTTCTTCGTGGGTCCCGGATCTGGTTTTCGGAGCGTCCAGCTCCGTTGTGTCTAAAATTTCATTTCGGACATCTTTCGTGTTCGGATCGGCGCGATCCGGAGTTGTTTCGGAGGCCCGGAGGCGTTCCGCGGCTTTTCCGCGCGTGTTTTCCGATTCCCGGTGTGTGTTTCAGCTTTTTCTTCGGAAGCTCGCTGCGGGCGAACCGGGCAGTTCACCCAGGCACAAGTGGTACCGTTGCGATCGGTGCGTTCCGAGGATTCCGGAAATATATTTTTCTAATTTTTGATATTTTTCCGAAAAATCGGATTTTCTTATATAACCCATTTCTTTTTCTTTTTCTTTTCTCCTTTCTCTTTCTTCTTCTTCTTCCTCCTTCCTTCTCCAACCGTGGCCGCCCTCTTCTCTCTCCCTCTCTCCTGTTCGAGCGCGGCGACCACCGTTTCGGCTGCAGACGGCGGCGGTGCGACGCGGCGAGGACGTGGGTGACATCGAGACGATCGTGCGGGCGTGCGGCAAGCGTGGGAAGCGTGGGGAGGCGAGGTTTCTAAAAGCGTTCTTCGCGATTCGTGGGTGATTCGGCGGAGCATTCGCTTCATTGAGGTAGGGTGACGTTCCTTAGCCTCTTGTCGATCATTCCCGTGTTTTATAGGCCGAGGGGAGGCCGAGAGGGGCTTATTTGAGCATGTTTGGGGTTTTTTCATGTTTTGGGGAGAGTCGCCCGATCTATGGATTCGATGCATGGATTCGTGTTTTGATGGTCTAGAATCATGCTAGGGGTCCCCAGGGGTCTTCCCCTTTGATTTTCCCCTCTCCGGTGGAGGTATGGGGGCGTGGAATGGTGTTTTTAGCCGTTCCCGGCCGTTCTCGGTTTTCCGGGATGCTAGCGGTCCACCAGTAACCGCCTTCATCAGGTAGCGGTCAGGTGGGGACCGCTTTCATCAAGGTTTCGAGCGTTGGGGCTTGTGCTGTTGGCAGGCGGTCGCGGTCTCGCGACTGACCGCGACTGCTGGTGGCGGTCAGGGGGCGACCGCTTTCAGCCTGGGGTCTGACACGGTCTTCGAGACGGTTTTGACCGTTGGAGTCTGGTCGCGGTCTCCAGGAGACCGCTACCTGGTGAAGGCGGTCTTCACGCGACCGCTTTCACGTTTCGCGCACCAGGGTGGTCGCGGTTCCAAGACGACCGCGACCAGGTGATAGCGGTCCTGGGTCGACCGCTACCACAGGAGGCGGTCCTCCGGTGACCGCGACTCCCCTTCTTTACCGATTTGAACCCAGGACGAGCTAGTCTCGATCCCTGTGCTGACCCGTAGTCCGACTGATGCGGGGCATCATATGGGGGCTACACGTGGGGGTGCCGTGGGGTCCCGGGAGGTGGTGGCTCCGGCTTGTGTCACCGTGCATCGGTGTTGGTACAAAGAGCGTTCCTCGTACCTGTGGTTGCATCGTTGTTTTCCGTGACTTGAGAGTCTACTCCTTCAGTGACCCTCCACTAGTCGTAGCCCACCAGTACGAGGTGCTGGTCTCACCTGGGAGTGGTGTACGGGCACCCACCTTTCGAGACGGTTTGTGGACCGGTTACCGTAGGCCCCTCGTCGGTAGCCAGAGTCCGGCTACGGGGGAAAACCGGTCAGAGGACCAGACCTAGTGACGCAAGGTCTGTGTGTGCACACGTGGTTGGGGGTGGTTGGACCCACGTCGACGGGCGTGACCCCAGCTAGTTACTTGTTCGTGGTTACTTGTACGGTGTCTGCGCCTCGGGTAGGACCTACCACGTCAGGCGGTTCACCTGCGGTGCGGTGTAAGACGTCAGGGGACGCTACCGGCTGTGCTTCTAGTGGGTGGTACTCCTGTCGAGTACAGAGTGTCAGACTGTCAGTCGTGTGTTTCCGACCTTCGGGTTTTGGCGGTTCGACCGTTGAGTTTCGGTCTTCTCGTACCGTGGCACGTGTGTCGGTTTGCGTGCCGTAGGGTCTAGTTCTGTAGAGTACAGGGCTTTTCTTTCCGAGGTACCTTCCTACCGCTAGAGTAGTGGTTTCTCGTTTTATGAGGTAGGGTTCGAATGATCCCTACTGAGTCTTGTTCCGAGACTCATTCCCTGCGTGTTTTCACCGCGTTTCAGGTGGGGCGCCACCTTCCGGGAGCGCGTCAGGTGCGTAGCGTGGTGCGGGTGCCCAGAGGTAGTGCCGGAGGTCAGAGCCGGGGTATGTCCCGTGTAGCTGTACTTTCTTTCTTATCACTGTACTAGTCGTGGACTACTGTTGCTGTTGTTGTTATTTTATTGTGGACCATGTAAACTGTTATTTTATTTACCGCTTAATTTTGTAACTGTTTAATTTCTGCAATTATCTGTGACGCTTGTGTAGTTTCCACACCATCCTTTTAACCCTTCCGAGTCTTCGGGCTCGTGGGTGGCGGTACGAGTCTCGGGTTATCGGGCCTTCCTGGTAATCGAATTCTCGGGTCGTTACATTTGGTCCCATCTCCCCTCCCATCTATGGACCCTATCCTACCTCTGGTGCCAATCCATTCATTTCACACCACTTTCCGGTCTAGTCACCGTGTGGATACATTGGATGACCTTCTTAAAGGGTTAGACCGGCAACTAACTTTTATGCACTTGTTGGCTCCAGGCTTTGACCAACCTATAGGTCGTAGCTTCACACATCCATCCTTAGGGTCTATCACCTCCGTGTACACTGTGTGCCATATCACCATGGAGGTTCTTTTACTCCTCCCCTTACCGGCCGAGCCTGACTTCACTCCTTTTATCCCGAGAGAGGAGCTGTAGCGACCCGAGAATCCGATTACCGGGAATGCCCGATAACCCGAGACTCGCACCGCCGCCCACGAGCCGGGAGGGCTCGGAAGGACTAAAAGGAGTGTGGAGGCACAAAGAAATAGGAAATAAAGCAGGACAACCAACAACAACAAGCTGAAAGAAAGAACAACTACAGCTACAACAGAGTCCAGTCCAACAGAAAGTACAGTCTAAAGCAGTAAAACGTACCACATGCCAAGTAAACACTCGGCCCGGCAAGCTGGCAACTGAGAACCTCCGCTCCGCACCCTCGAACCTCGAGGAAGAACCGCCACACCTGAAAAGCAGGGAATGAGTCTCCAAACAGAGACTCAGCAGGGATCCCGCGGAACCCCAACCGGAAACAACGGCGGTAGCGGAAAGGAAGGCTACAAGAGCAACCGCAACAGTAGGAACAGTAAACCCAGTGGCCGGTCGAACCCGGCACTACAACTACTCCTACTGTACCAGAAACACACCCCGATCTCGCAGTCGAGGCTCCCGAACTACACTAGTACCGCTTACCGAAGTAAAAACACACGGCAACCATGCCGTAGAGGCCTGTCCCCCAGACACAGCCAACCTGGACACGCTGTCCAAGGTGCAACCCCGACCATCCGATCGCGGGTACCGCACAACAAGACACAACCTCGGTAGAGCCACTAGCACTAGTCTCACGATGCAGAAACCGACACCTGCGCCACGGTGAAACAACCGAAACTCAACGGTCGACACGATCGAAAACCCGAAGGTCGAAGTCACGAAAACTGACAGTCTGTCACTCCCAACTCGACAGGAGTACCTCTCACTAGAAGCACAGTCGGTAGCGTCCCCTGACGTCTTACACCGCACCGCAGGTGAACCGCCTGACGTGGTAGGTCCTACCCAAGGCGCGAACACCGAACAAGTAACCACAAATAAGTGACTAGCTGGGGTCACGCCCGTCGACGTGGGTCCAACCGCCCCCAACCACGTGTGCACACACAGACCATGCGTCCTAGGTCTGGCCTCTAACTGGTTTTCCCCTCAGCCGGACTCTAGCTGCAAGACGTGGGGCCCGACGGAAACCATTCTAAAAACCGTCTCTAAGGGTAAGCCCGTACACCACTCCCTGGTGCGACCGGTACCGCGTACTGGTAGGCTACGACTAGTGGAGGGTCACTGAAGGAGTAGACTCTCAAGTCAACGGAAAACAACATCCGCATCCGACGACGTACGGGGACCACCCCACGCACCGTCCCCGTCACACGGCAACCACAGTCGGAGAAGAAACAGGACTCGCAGTCCATGGCCACGCACGCACCTTACGCGAGAGTCGAGAAAACTCAAGTGGCGCTAAGCCACAGGGCTTTGGACAGTCCTCTAGACGCACTACACCCAACGGTCCTTGAGTCACAAGACTCGGGGTCAAGACCGTTGTGCGCAACAGCACAAGGCCGTCAATCCAGTCCAATCTCTAGGTCTAAAACCACGGTAGCAGAAGTACCGAGATAACTCACGAGTCGCTAAGACCACTCCCTCGGGAAGGGAACGCAAGGGACCAAGGCCACCCACACGGGCCACACGGAAAACACAGAAGCACGATTCCCAGGGCAGCACATAAGCCACCTTGTCGATTTCCCATCTCAGGGCAAGCGGGAAACCTCTAGCCCCAGGCCGGATAACTGGACTCGCAGTCCAAGACCAAACACGTGGCCCACATGGGAATCGCCTTCCAAAGAAACCCACAACATGCGGGGAAGACCCCACCGCACGCACACCGGTACACGGTGACTCGATCGAGAGTGACACGAAAGCCCAACACGCGAGAAGTCACCCGGACTCTCAACCCCACGGGCACGCTAAACGAGGTAACACGGTCCTCCAAACACCCTCAAAACACGGACACAGAATCCCATGGGTGTCTGGCAATCACGAGACCGCAATTCGACCACTGGGTCCCAACCGGGTCGACCGGGGGTCAAAACAGCGCAAACAGGAACCAGAACGTGGTAGTGGTCACCTGGTGACCGCGACCAGATAGTGGTCGACCGGGGACCGCGACCAGATGGTAGCGGTCGATCAGAGACCGCGACCATGCTGTCACGGTCACCTCACGACCGCGACCAGCGACGCGCAAGCCTGATGGTAGCGGTCGCCCAAGGACCGCGACCAAACAGTAGCGGTCATCTCATGACTGCGACCAGACAAAAGCGGTCTATCGCACGACCGCGATGCATGAAGGCCTTCTAGACCAAAGCACAAAGGATGAAGGTGGTTCTCCCACGAGGTTCGAGGGTGCGGAGCGGAGGTTCTCAGTTGCCAGCTTGCCGGGCCGAGTGTTTACTTGGCATGTGGTACGTTTTACTGCTTTAGACTGTACTTTCTGTTGGACTGGACTCTGTTGTAGCTGTAGTTGTTCTTTCTTTCAGCTTGTTGTTGTTGGTTGTCCTGCTTTATTTCCTATTTCTTTGTGCCTCCACACTCCTTTTAGTCCTTCCGAGCCCTCCCGGCTCGTGGGCGGCGGTGCGAGTCTCGGGTTATCGGGCCTTCCCGGTAATCGGATTCTTGGGTCGCTACAGCTGGTATCATAGCGGTGGTTGTGGGCGTACATAGGAATTCGAGATATTGCAGTGATCAGAGTCCATAAGGTCCAGTACAGTCGGCAGCTGGCTTAGGGTTTTATGTTCGCTTTCCGCCTAGTTTCTCGCTTGAGAGCTTGAGTGCGCTGTGCGGCGCTGTGAAGGTGGTTGCTGTCCGCGGCTTTCGTGCCAGCGTGGGGTCTAAGGATCGAGGTCGAGAGCTTTCTCCCTCATCGATGGTGGCCCTGGTTGTGCTGCGTTGGGCAGAGGTTGCTGGCAGGCGTTAGTTCGCGGTGCTGCGTTCGAGGAATCTACGACGTGGTCAGGTGACTGGAGAGGATTTTTCGTGGTTAAGTGGTCGTGAGCGTGCTCTGAGGGAGCTGCTGTCGGTTTTGGCCATTCCAGCTTGAGGTTTGTCCAGCCCCTGAGGTGTTCAGGTCGTGGTTTAAGGTGGCAGAGTGGGTGTTCTGATCGAGAGGTGTGCTCGGGTGAGCGGAATACCTTCTCGGTGAGCTACTGTTTCGTCGAGCCTGATGTCCTTGTCGTGCTCTGTGGCGTCAGAAATGACGTGTCGGTCCCGATGGTTTTATGGATTTCGAGGCAAGATTGGGCTGTGGTGTCCCAGTAAGTCTTGCTCCCGCGCTCTTGTGTGCGATTGAGTTGTGTTCGCCTTAGTTTTGGTTTGGGTTGTGAAGGCTCCGCGGTGAGTTTCGGGACTCGAGGATGAGCGTTGACGATTGTCGATTATGGCTCGTGTTGCGACTCTTGGCGTGGCGTGTTGCAGTTCGAGGAATTACAGCGGTGGTGCATCGAGAGATGCTGTGATTGTGGTCCGACGTGACACTCGTTGAGTGTGTCGGAGGCGCTGACCTGATGGAAGCGATGGTTTTCCTTGATGCTGGATGGTGCTGTTTCCAGCATACGCGAGGTTCGAGGTCAGGTCGAGCGTGGAGTTCTTCCGTTGGTCGGAAGTGCGTTTGGTCTCCCCTTTGGTTGGAGAGATTGTGTTGGGCTAAGGTTCGTCGTCTTGCATTGGGTGCCCGGATTGGTTGACCTTGTGTGCCATGAAGTCCGTGCGAGACGTGCTCCTTGTCTTGGCAAGGCGGTTGCCTGTGAGAAGTCATGCCCATTCCCTTGTCGTGTGAGGGTACTGGCGCTGTTTCGGAAGGACGAGTGCTGGGTGGGCGGTGTTCGCTTTCTCGGCTGTGCGCGCGGATCAGAGTGCGCAGCGGAAGCGTGGTGGGCTTGTGACCCCTTGGTTCAGGATCATAGCGTTGGTTGCTACGGGCGGATTCCTGAGTTTGCGTTGAGCATTGGATGATTGGTTCCTCGGTGTGAAACGTGTTGTTGCCGTGCCGTTGCTCGAGGTATTATGGTTCTTGGCACTGGCAGGATGGAGTGTTGGGGAATGTGCTGGCTAGTGTGCCGCATGAGTACCATGTTCCTGTGTTGGAAGCCGTGTCAGGCGTCGGTGTTGGACCTGGATGAGGTTGTTGAGGATGTCGCCTGACGATGGTTGAGGACTTGTTGGTCAGAGTCGGTGGCTTGGTGCCGACTTGTGTTCCCAGTCGTGTCCTCGGATGTGATCGTTTTGGGGAAGTGGTCTCTGGCAGACGATGGGTCCCGGTTGGCGGCTGTGAGTGGCTGGTGAGCCTAACCGTGTGACCGACCACAGCAGCGTCTGTTGGTTCTACAGTCTTGTCGGATTGTGACGGTGAGATGTATAATCGATCGGGAACCCAGAGTGCTTTGGTCGTGGTGTCGGCAACCAGGTCGCCGTGAGCACTGTTCAGGTGGTGTCCCATGGCTCTATGGTAAGGGCGGAATTGGGATTGGCAGGTGTCCACTTGGATTGATCGAAGGATTTGATGAGACCAGATGGAAGAGTGACGCCTGTGGGCGGAGGCCTTTTGTGAGGTTGGCGTCGGTGGGTGGTCCTTGATGGGACGTTGGTGTCGTAATGGTTATCCCTGAGTTGGTGACCAGCATGGGATGATTCCCCTGTGAGTCTGAGTCGACCGAGGTGATGACTGAAGGTACCATGATCTTGTCATTTGGTTTTGCCGTGCTCCCCTGAGAGGGTCGAGTTAGCGCGATGATCATGATCGGTCGCGATGATCACGAGAGGAGTGCAGCTCGAGATGTGGTATCGGTCTGTGTAGGAGTCGACGGATGGCTTGCCAAGGTTTGGAATGTTTCCTTCGGATCCGGTGGAGGACCAGAAAAGAAGGAATAACCTGAGCAAGCGGAGGTTTCCCGTTGACGAGCAGTTGGTGACCAGTGGATGGTCTTTTCAGAGACAGAAGATGCTGGTTGTTGGGGCTCGAGCGTGGCGAGAGCCGTGTGCCAGCGAGGCCTTGGGTGGCTGATTTTGAGGTGTGCCTTTCCGGACGGGGTCTGGGCCTTGTCGAAGTTTATCTTCTGACAGAGTTGGCACAATGATATGTCTGGCTTTCAGCTTGCCATGCGTGAGGTGATTCTTGGTTCTGAGCTGATGTTCTGGTTGCGGTCTGCGGAGAGGACTGCTTGAGCTGGTGGAGGCTCTGTTTTGGTTGCTCCCTTGAGGAGGGTGTGCGACCTGTCAGCTGGTTGTGAAGCTGATGTGTAATTTATCTGCCGACCATTGGATGGATCAGTAGCTGTTTCTCGTGCGAGGGCTGTGTCCCCTCGGTGAGCGAGATGGTGGCAGCGGTGCCATGATTGGTTTTCGTGGTGTCTGAGGTGATGCCGGACTGTGTCCTCTGGTATATGCCTGCTCTGTTGGCCAGTGTGCTCGGCGCGAGGAGCGATGTGTTGCTTGTGATTGTAAGTCTGGCTGTGTCCCTCAGGACCGGTGTTTTCATGAGAACCGAGATTTTCTGTGCTGGGGCTCTGACAGCGTTGTCAGTTCGTTCAGTGTTTTTCCCCCGTGACTTCGTGCTTGGTCCTGAATTTCGAGGACGAAATTCCTTTAAGGGGGGAGGGCTGTAATGCCCCAGGTTTTTCGGATCTTTTTGGATCATTTTAGTGGGTCTCGGAGTGTGTTTTGTGCTTTACACGTGTTTTTCCCTGATGTGTCTTCGGAACTCTGTGCAGGGCAAACCGTGACGTTCTTCGACTCCGGGACAGTACCACTGCGTTGTGTTCCTTCCGAGGATCGCGGAGGTAATTTTTCGTAATTTTATGAATTTATCGAATTTTCGGGTCGCTATAGGAGCCCTATCTGCTATACACAGTCCCATTTACGTCGATGGATGAAGGTGACCATCAACACCTTCTAGAATTTCACACATGGGACCTTGAGATGAGGGAATCCATATCGAGGGGTCACACATTCTTTGATCCCTTCGATCCCTTTCTTCATGGGCCCTTTGGCCCACAACCTCCACTCCACCTCTTTGAGGAAGTCCACTTTCACATCCCTTTCCCACGGGCCGGGCCACCTACGCCCACCAAGCCCGATACACCAACATCCGGCCCTCCTAGCCCTCCCAAGTCTCCCAAATCCAATGGGCAGCCGCATGCTAGGGACAAAGTAGGATGTCTAGGAGTCCCACTTTCCGCCAACCACCGGTTGCCACTAGTGTATGCATGGCACACATTTGGGTGTCCTGGTCCGCCATCGTCCATGCGTAGGTCGGACTAGCCATAGGTTTGTCTAAAGTCATGTGTGTGTTTGTTTGTCTCTCAAGTTGTTTTCTTTCATCCATTTGGTTTGCATTACGTCGTGTCCATATAAGGCCAGCCATGCACGCATAAGGAGTTAGCCGATGCATGCTACATATCCGTGGATTCAAAGGGAGAGTACATCTAGATCAGGGTCATACCTGACAGGTTTCCGCCCGGAGACCGAGAGCCACTCTAAGTCCACGATCCCCACCCTTTCCGGGTTAAGAAACAAGTGGGTCCGAAAGCGTACGATATTGAACTACCGAACGACAATGGTGTCAATTCGGCGTTCCATGTTTCCTCTGGTAGCCTATTGGAACCCGTGGTGATCCCTAGTGAGTCTTGAGTTTTATCTTTCTATTGGGAGTGACCCCTCACCCGAGAGTCCACCTTTTCAGCCTCAACGCATGCATATTGATTGTATACTGGATGAGCAGGTGATCACCACAAGGAATGGCGCATACCCACACGTCCTAGTGCGTTGGCGAGGATGCCCCACGATGACCAACGCCTTGATCACATGCGGAGAGCGCAAGCTTCGGGACCCTTACTCGACGGGGTCGAGTTCCTCCCACCCGGGGAGAATTGGTGCGGACACCAGGGCGACCACGTGACACGTCGGTGAACCGACGGTGCCATACGCGGAGCACCAATTGGACTACATCGGCTTCCAATTCAAATGGGGATAATTTGACTTCAATTTGGATACATTTGGCATGAAAATTGGGCTTGTAATGGTCTTGTAATGGTCTTTATATTTGTGTTTTCATATTGGGCCGCTTGTAAGGCCCTTAAATGGCCATTTTGGTTAAAGCCCCTTAGAATGTCTTAAGAAGGAATGGCATTGGACCATTATGATGGATCCATTAGCCATGAAAGGCCCAATTGGGCTTTCTTCATTCTTGGGATATCTAGATTAGAATGGCCTTAAGCCATATTGGTTCCATATTGGCTTAATAGGCTTAAGGAAGACCAAGGCCAAACTTGGCCCATTCAAGGCCCAAGAAGGGGGGCGCCCCCTATTTTGTTATATTAGGCTAGAAATTTTGTTTTCTTTTCTTCCATTCTCCATTTACCACATGGGACATTAGGTGAGTTTATGTCACCTTGTCCCCCCCTCTCTCCCATCAATGTCAAGGGGGCGCACCCCTCTCCCCCTCCCCTTGGTTCCTTCGAACCATTCAGCCCCTCCCCCTTGCTAAACTCTATAAGAAGGCATGTATAGTGTTTATGCTGAATAGAATGAAAAGATTTTGTGAGAAATTGCATTAAGTGAGTGATTCACTTCTTCCTCCTTGGGTGTGACACCCAACCCTGTCCTGTGACTGGACAGTATTTAGGTAGTGAGACTCGACCATATACCCCCCTCTTTCTCTTATATTATGGCTTCACCTGATTTATCCTTGATACTACTACGAGTTAGCAAGGATTCAGTCTTAGTTTCGTGTCGATCCGAGTTCATGAGCAACGGTGGTGATTTTTCTCGTGGAGGCGCGCAGATCTGCCCCAGATTGCTGCCCAGAATTGAAGGTGACTATGTATTGAATTCTACAGCCTGACCCCAACACCATCTGAAGCGGGTTCCTGAATATCAATCGTAGTATTTCAAGTCGCCTTCGCGTCGCCGCTAATCCCGCCTTGATCCGTGACCGGTGCTGATCGTACCGACAGTTCTCGTGGGATCACGCAGGCAGGTCTGAGCAGGTCCGGCTGAGATCTGAGTCGACTTTCAGAGCCTGCCCCACCTTCATCCGGCCAAGATCTGTGTGAGAGGTCTTCAGAGTATTTCTTCCTCTGGACGTCGCCTACCACCTCCCACAAGGAACGCCCCGATCCGACATTGGAAACCATTTTCCTAATATTTTACCGTGTTTCTGTGCTGTTCTGTGAGCATAAAACTAGAACCTCAGAAGATTTGTCACTGCGCCCAGATCTGAAGGCATCTGTTCGCGATCTTCGGAGTGAAGATACTACATCCAGTCGCCGACATTCTCCAACAAACGGCGCTCCGATCGGGCATCAGATCTAGCCGTACAAGTCTCCGCAAGCTCGCTGCGCAGGGTGACCAGCGCGGGCAGAACCGGGTCGACTTTCCGTCGGCGTACCCGAGCGGCTCCGGCACGCGATCCTCGCCTCCCGCGAGTGTGGCCCGTCAACCCGGGTTCCAGCAACCCCAACATTGGCATTTGTAGCCCTATACCTCCCTACGTGGAGTGGGCAAATATTTCTGAAAGTGTAATCTTATTGCATTTCTATATCGGTGTTGTTCGAAAATCGGCCGGGAATCTTCCCCACGCCTAGGCGTGGAGGTACGTGCTCGTTCCGATCCTCACATTTGCTGTTTAGTATACTTTCTATATTGCTGCGTTTGTGAGATTAGGGCCGCTAGCCAGTTCAAATTCACCGTGATTGTGAGTTGTGAGCGCCCGTTCCGTGGCTCCAATCGAGCACCGAGCGCGAATTAGCACCCTAGGCGACGATGGTTTCTTAATCGCCGCGATCCCCACGTTTCCCTCGCAAGGGACGATCGTCGGGCTCAAGAGAGTCGCTGTTGAGAGACGTCTCCACCTGGAGAATACCACGGTGGTCAGCCGCCCGGCTTGCCTTAGTGTGCTAGTGCTGACCGCACATCGAATCGGTCGTACGTCTTAGCCCGAGTCGGTCATCCGTCCCGCATCAGGCCCCTTCTGGCCATATGCATCGTCCATCCTAGTTTGATTGCCATGCTCTCGGGATAGTGCATCGAGCTCCACATCTTCAATATTGATCGATTGTGTCCTTTTTCTTTGTGAACCCGAGTCAGCAGTCAAAAAACTCCTTATGCCCCGTGGTTGTCGAGTCGTAGATGAACCACCACTCCCTGATGCTCTGGTCCTCGTCGCCTCGCGACTTCGGACTCTCGTCTCCTCGGGATGTCTTGACTCTTCCCTGCTCTGACGTAATGCCTCACGGAACTTGGCTTCGTATGGATCATTCACCGTGACATACACATTAACCTGCTCAGTACGTGCTTGTTGGTCTTCGTCACTGGGTGTCCATGCACATCCTCCTCGTCGCTGCCGCTTGCTCTTCCGCTCACTGCCGCTTGATCTCTTTTTTTCTTTTTTTCCTTTTCTTCCATCTCAGCTCTCTTCTCCCGCAGATGCCTGGCTATTGCAAATTTCACATCTCGAGACACATGAGTACACCCAGCAACCTCAGAGTATCCTGCACTGGCTCCTCCTGCCAAATGCTTCTTCAATCGAGACACCCCTCCTCCCCCGTGTTCTATTTTACAATAGTTGCAACGCCAACACCGTCGGTTGCCATCCAACAAAACTCCGTGTGACCATCCAATATCATTTGGTCGTTCCCTAGGAGCCATAGAGTGCTTAACTGTATCTCCTAAATTTAAAAAATATAAATTATAAAAAATATATTATTTTAAGCAGAGACTAACAATGAAAATAATATCATTATTTCTACAATATGCAAGACTAAATTCAATACTTAATACATCTCAATATAATTTAGTTCAAAATAATATCATTATTCCTAAAACATGCATATAATGCTAATTTTTTTATTTAATACACCTACATTTAGTTTAAAATTATTTGTAAAATATTTATCACTAATTATATATTTAAATTATAAACATGTCTAATTAAATTACATTATACATCTACATTTAGTTTAAAATTATTTATAAAATATTTATCACTAATTATATATTTAAATTTTAAACATCTCTAAATAAATTACATTATACATCTAAATTAACTTTAAAATTATTTGTAAAATATTTATCACTAATTATATATTTAAATTATAAACATCTCTAATTAAATTACATTATAGATCTAAAGTAACTTTAAAATTATTTGTAAAATATTTATCACTAATTATATATTTAAATTATAAACATCTCTAATTAAATTATATTATAGATCTAAAGTAACTTTAAAATTATTTATAAAATATTCAACACTATTTACATTAAAAACATCTCTACTTAAATTACATTATACATCTTAATTACATTTAAAATTGTTTGTAAAATATTTATCAATAAATTTATATTTAAATTCAAAACACCTCTACTTAATTTAAATTATAAATATTAACTTTAAATTTTTGTAAAATATTTCTCACTACAGATATATTTAAATAAAAAACATCTTTAATTTTTTAAAAATTAAATATTATATTATTTTACGTCTACAATTAATAATGAAAAAAATATCATTAATTCTACAAAACTAAATTTTAAATTTAATACATCTCAATTAAATCTAATATTTAAACACGAATTAAATAATACATCAAAAATAAATATATTTCTACAACATGAATTAAACGATATTTATATTATTTCTACACTATGAATTAAATAATACATCAAAAAATTTACTTCTACAATATGAATTAAATAAAAATTATATTTTTTTCTACAACATGAATTCAACAATACATCAAAAATAATATTAAACAATCTAACAAATTTTATTCTTATACCTTTTTAAATTAAAAAAATATAAAATTATAAGAAATAATATATTTTTTATTCTCCCCCCCCCAAACCGCCCCTGGCCCAGCCACCCCCCCCCCACCGTCCCCCACGGTGGCAGATGCCCAGCCCCCCCCCCCCCCCCCCCCCGTTCCCCACCGCCACCTCCGGCCACCCCTGCCCCACTCACCCGGTGGCAGACACCCCCCCCACCCCACCCCCACCCGGTGGCAGACGCCCCCGATCCCTCCCCCCCACCGGCGGCGGCGGTGGTGGCAGACGGCCCCCTCAACCTCCCCCACCCCCACCTCCGTCCACCTCCGGCCAGATCCGGCTGGCAGACGCCCCCGATCCCTCCCCCCCACCGGCGGCGGCGGTGGTGGCAGACGGCCCCCTCAACCTCCCCCACCCCCACTTCCGTCCACCTCCGGCCAGATCCGGCTGGCAGACGCCCTCCTCCCCCACCTACGGCCAGATCCGGCGGTGGACGCCCCCCCTTCCCCACCCCCACATGCGCAGATCATTTAAAAAAAATTTCACCTACCTCCGATCGCCGCCCTGAGCCGCCCAAAGCGTTCTTCCGCCGGTCTGATCGCCGTCCGCCGCCGCTGCACCGCCGCTCGCCGGTGGGAGGGATGGAGGAAGACCCTCCCCCTTCAGTCCATTAAATGCGCGAACCGCCCCGACCCGCCCGTACCGAGCTTGCGGTCCAGTGCGTCCTGTCCACGACCCCCAGCCCGTGCGACCCGGTGCCCGCCTGGGTCGGGTCGGGTCGTGCGGGTCAGGACGAGACGACAAACCGTGAGATCGATACGATCAAACCGATAAATCTCATGTGACACTTAATTTGTCCTCCAACCCCAAATCCCCGAGATATTCGTCCTCATCCTCACGGCAACATATATAGTTGTCCAGTTTTTATGTTATTAGAAACTTTTTTTTCTAATTAATGAAAGTGACATGGCTTCTATCATCTGGACGTCCCTAATTCTCTCTCTCTCCTACCAGGCTACGAGATCACATCCCGACAACGTGTTTAATTAAGAGGGTACGCGTTCAGATAAGGTCACATGGGCGGCGTACAGCACGAGAGTGTCGGTCGACTCAACGAGTGCCAAATTATAGGGTGATCCTCTCATTCCCCGTTAAGGCAATGCTATCAAACACCGATCCATTTTTCGCTGGAATATATATTCGTTGAATATATTATTTATAAGGACAGTTCCGATTTTTATTTTTAGAGTGTCACGTACGTAATATTTATCGATCATCTTATAGTATCGATCGTATTAATTTTTTATTAATATAAAATGATATGATGTTATATCGATCCGTATTATAATGTGTTAATATTAAAAATTATTTAATATATATATAATTATAAAAAATAACAAAATGTTATGTGTTATTGAATGATTAATAGTTGTATTAATTATGTGTGAGATAAAAGGTTCAATCTTGCGAATGTCATATATTTTTTGACTTATTTTTTTAAAAAATAATTAAAAAGTAATGTTATCAGAACCGGACCGATATCTGAACCGGACAATGAGTTGGTTCGGTTCGAACCGGTTTGACCGTTGGTTCGAACCGGTTTGAACTGTAATGTCATTATAATATTGATATATGGTCCGACCCGATTCCATAACCTAATACAATAAGAAATAACTCAAACAAGATATAATGATCAAAATAAGTAAACATACATGTATATAGAGAATAACTTGTAACTACTTGTTAGAAATAGAGTCTTTATGTTGATTCAAATATCCTCATTTATATGTTGGAAATAGAGTCTTTATGTTTAGTCCCATATTGGAAGTTAGAAAAATTTACTTGACTTTATATGTTGGAAAGCTTGAGTTGTGATGGTATTTTTATTTTTTTGGCGGGGGAATAGGGTCGAACCGGCCCGAACCGGTTCAACGGTCGAACCGCGGTTCGGCCGATTCAGACGGTTTTTAGTCAATTGACCGGACCGGACCGGACCTAATCGGACCGGTTCCTGGACCGGTTCACGGTCGAACCGGTCCGACCGGCCGGTCCGGTCCGGTTCTGATAACACTGTTAAAAAGTAAAAAAATGATATAACAAATATATTTTAAACCTAAATCCTAATCTTCCAAGTGAAAATTTTTAACCAAATTATCTATAAAATTATATTTAATATAAAATAATATATATAATATTTAAAAAATATATCGGTGCGTACTAATTGCATACCACAGATTGATCGTATCGATCTATGATTGATATGATCTGATATGGATGGTACATATTGTATCGGATCGATTCGACAAATTTTACGTGTACATATAAAAAAGTAGAGGCTTTGTCATCACCGTTGTGCAAATGTAAATTGTGATAAAAACCCAAATTCATAAGTGATCCGTCCCAATACTTTGTTGGGGAGTACATCGCTGATTCACTAAAATTGAGGCACCTCTGACTAACTTGAGACAACCATCTAGTTCTTGGTCTAGTGAATCTTCAGCATCGCAGATGGGAGGTCTGCAAGCCGATGGCTGACTTTACGACGTCGTTCATCCCCTTCTTTCTTCATCTGTTCTTTCTAATCCCATTCACACACCCCCAATTGAGTTAGAATATACATATATATATATATATATAAGATCTGGGCAATATCGGCCGCCATGGGTAATGAATGAGGTCCTCCTCATCGAGACACCCAACACAGAATAATAATAATATCGGATCTTGATTTTTGTAAAACAACTTAGTGGATCAATTTTATTTGGTGGCAGAGGGTCACACTTAATTCTCCATGGATACCAGTGACTGGTCTTGGACACTCTTGGCAGCTACCAATGTGAGAGAAACTTGGAAACGCTAACAGGAGGGCTGCTGAGTTCATACCCCTCGACTGTCTTACAAGATACCAAGTTCACAGAACAGTGAACTTCCCGCTTTATTTACTAGCGCACACACACAAAAGGAAGAAGAAGAAGAAGAAGAAGAAGAAGAAGAAGAAGAAGAAGAAGAAGAAGAAGAAGAAGAGAGCACAACTTGGATGTGCCAAGCCAAGCGTTCTTCCTCCTAGGGATTATTAAGTTGAGGCACAAAGCCGGCACCCCTGCAGGCTGGCGGGTGGCAGGAGGTGCCAACGTCGTCGCAACGGCATTGTGGAGGGATAGACCTTGTGCAAACGCATGTCTTGCAGGACTTGTCACAGTAGGGCTTCACGTCCCTGCAGCGGCACTGGGGTGGGTAAGAATATGCGCATAAACAGCTCCTGCAGCAAGCATTCTCTGCACTTGGATCTGCAAAAAAAAAAAAGAACATGAGCAGGAGAGTATATAGCACTTCCATGGTGAGTGAGAGAGGAACAGGTAATTAATTAATACCAGAGCGAAAGAAGAAAGAAACAAGTAGATAGTATATATGATCATAATGCAACATCATGCAGGATAAGTTATACCTGGTCTGGGTTTCAGATAAGTCAGCCTTTCAGGAAGATCTCATCGATTAATTTTACTGATTAAGGTATTCTTCCTGTTTCTCCTTTTTTTTAAATTTCTGTTTCTAGATCTGTTCTTTCTCAGTAGGGCTTTGAACAAGAAAGGTGAGACCAAAATTATGATTAAAAAAACCTTGAAAAATGGCTTTGGCCTGGGGACTTTGTTCAAGGAGGAAGTTTGTGAGTCATTCCAGCAGTCAGTTTTCCCCAGGTTAATTACTTGTACGAACCTCCCAACTCCAAGGCTAGATTAATAAATGATCAAGGAGAGCAAGTAGGACTCAGCTGTGCCCCGACTCCAACGTTGCCTACACGATGATCAATAGGTGAAGAAGATAATACCTTCATGTGATGTACGATGAACATCAACTGCAATGGTCACGGAAACCACTGAGGCCAGCGCAAGCACCATCACTACTAGGACCCAAAGGGACCTCATCTTCTTCCTCGAGGAGGTGAAGCTCCTCAGCGGATCCCTAATTAATAGGGTGCCAGTAGTATTTAAAAGGTCATGGCAGCTGTGGGGTATAACAATTTGGACAACTGTAGACTACATGCTAGTTGACAAGGAAATCCACTAGCATATAATGATATTAGTATGTCACCCAATGAACGCAGCTGTTTGGGAATTCTTCCACCACCAGACTTAAAACATATCATTGTACATGTGTTGGTGTTTGGGAAGGAGCTGATAGTGGCTGGGCAGCAATAAAAGCCAGCAGATTTTAATTGGAAATGCAATGGCCAACAGAGTACGTACCCATCCATCCACTATCTCGTAAGGCCATGTACACAAAGCTATCGTGTTGATGAAAAGATATCTAGTACTTGAGAGAGAGAGAGAGCAAGGAATGCAGTATCAAATGGGACACTTAGATTGCGTATGACCGATCTCAATCCAGATCAGATTGGATCAGCTGAAGTGGCCGATCCGAAGGAACCGATCCAATCCACACACAAAAAAATTAAGTATTTACATAATCAAAAGAACTTCTAATTAAATAAAAAAGATATTTGCACAAAAAATAAATAATGTAAAGATATTTTAATCTCTTTTAATCAAAGCCTAATAGTTTAGGATCGGCTGATACATAAAAGAATCGGCTGATTTTGGTCCAATCCGATTCGAATCAAATGTGTTCTTAATCTTTTAAATTTTCAAATTGGAATCAGGGAGGGGCCACACGATTCCAATCCGGAAAATTGGGATCGGCCGCTTTGTTTCTTCCAAATTGAAAAACGTAACAACTAATGTCGTCATTCTCTGTTCAAAGAAAATGTAAAATATCAGTCCAGTCTCAGCCAAGCCAACTAAGGAAATACTCACCCCAACACATCTTGTCTTTACAAGCTTAGTGTCGTCCTAGTGTGGGACTTGGATGCTTGATTAATTCTTTGATCTTGTTTTGGTTGGAAATCTGAAAGTTTGGTTGGAAATCAGCTACATTCTCCCATATATATATATATATATATATATATGAGTAATAGTTTGTGCACGTGCACAAAAGTCAACTCAAATTGTAGCATCCCTCCCATTGGCCCCCCAAAAGTTGAAATGACCATTTTTAATGTAAAAAAGACACCCCGCGTGAGATACGTACAGTCCCGTGTCAGACCCGGTCGACCCACTTTTTTATTCGGCGAAAAATGCGAGAGTGAAATATTTTGTAAGGCTGAAATCTTTTGTTATAAGAATGAAACGTTTTGTTATAAGAATGAAACCTTTTGTTTGACTACAGAAATGAACGAATAGAAATGAAACCTTTTATTTGACGGGAGTGAAATATTTTGTTACAAGAATGAAACGTTTTGTTATAAGAATGAAATATTTTGTTTGACTATAGAAATGAACGAATAGAAATGAAACATTTTGTTTGACGGGAGTGAAATATTTTGTTACAGGAATGAAACGTTTTGTTATAAGAATGAAACATTTTGTTTGACTATAGAAATGAACGAATAGAAATGAAACCTTTTGTTTGACGGGAGTGAAATATTTTGTTACAGGAATGAAACGTTTTGTTATAAGAATGAAACATTTTGTTTGACTACAGAAACGAAGAGTACAAGTGAAATATTTTGTACATACGTAAAGATTTTAAATGTAGGCAATCAAAATATTTCATTTGAGAGGTTAAACATATTGCACAGAGGTAAAACACATTGCGTATAAGTGAAATATTTTGTACGTACGTGAAGATTTTAAATATAGTCAAACAAAATGTTTCATTCTTATTCGTTCATTTCTGTAGTCAAACAAAATATTTTATTCTTATAACAAAACGTTTCATTCCTATAATAAAATATTTCAGTCTTACAAAATATTTCACTCCCATATTTCCCGCCGAGCAAAAAAGCGGGTCGACCGGACGTGACACGGGACTGACGCGGGCTGTCCTTTTTATATTAAAAGTGGTTATTTCAACTTTTGGGAGGCCAATAGGAGGGGATGTTACAATTTGAGCTAGTTTTTGTACACCAGATGCGATGAGAGAGAGAGAGAGAGAGAGAGAGAAGTAATTAAACTGCACTCGAGCACCTCGTACCTTTGTTATGGATGCTCTATCTTATAATCCAGGCCATATCCGCTGGAGCTCATAAACACCCTCCTGTTAACTTTGGGGAAATGCATGAAGCTTTCGGTACTAGACATAGAGTCGAATGCATCCCAATTCATGAGTATCAATCAATTGTCTTTGTACAACGGGATGTGGAATCAGAGAGAGGAGATTGCAACAACAAAGAAGGGGATGCAAGGGAAGCAGTCATAAGTGTTGAAGGTCAAAAAAGTGTAGCTAAGGGAGTGTGATTCAGAAGTAGCCAGGGAGAGAGGTGATGCCAACAGGTGATCCCAACAATGGAGGATGCAGTGGTTGTGGCAGTCTGAGAGGTGCCGGGTGGGAAATGGGAGGAGAGCTTGATACGGCAAAGCCAGCCCTTTTGGGCCGATTTTACTTAGCCTTTGGATTGCACAAAGCAAATGTATGATTGGGCCAGATTCGACTGAGATCGAATGGTTGTCCTATCTCTTAGAGATGTCAACGGATCAAATACGGTGTGGATAGTGGACTATCCGTATCCGTATCCGATAAGGAAGAACTGTATCCGTTTGTTGTTCGTTAAATATTCGAAAAGTGGTATATCTAAAAATCGTTATCGAGTATCCGAAAAATACGGTTAACGGACGGTTAGCGGATAGTTATCGGACATAAAAGTACATATAAGATTAAAATTTAAGATGTAAATTAACTCAATTAGAAAAAATTTTAAATTGAAAAGAACAATCCATACGATAAACAAACTTATTTCAATTTAGTTCTCATGAGTCAACATATAATGCAATTAAAAGTATACAAATATATAATATTATAATATCCCCAAAGATAATATGAAACATATAAAGTTTAAATAATAAAATAAATTAATTCTTTTGGACTTTAATCTCTATCGTATTCTCATTCTTTACATACTTTTCATGAAAACAAAGAATATATTAACTTGATAATTTATAAATTTATAAAAATATCTTATAATTTAGAAATATTTTACCATCATAAAAATAGAAATGACTTAAATTATACACATATCTCATCTTCAATATTATTTTCTTCAAGATACTAAATTATTTGAGTCAAATACAAATTTGTTTAATGGTAACGGACGTATACGGATTTGGAACGAGGTGTATCCGTATCCGCTAAAAAATTGGATGTATTCGTATCCGTTAATTTATCGGGAAGAAAAATACTATTCATTTACTGTTCGTTAAACTAACGAAACGGACGATTATCAAATTATCAATTATCATTGACATCCCTACTATCTTTTATATCGGTCGGGTTAGACTGTTCACAACCTGATTCGTTAATTGCCTGGCATATCAATCTTCTCCTGGGAGATTGCTACGAGTCCATGACCATCTTTGATATACAAGTCCGACTTGCTGCACTGCTTACACGGTAGGCAAATTTTTTCTTTCAAAAAAAAAGAAAAGGATTTCAGGTCGGTAAAAATAGAAACTGGGCACCCCCTGTTTCCCCAAAAAATGGGCCCACCACCACTTTGGACTCATTTAGGGGCGCTTTGTTAACCGGGCAACCGACCCCGGTTAACGATGATGCGTGTGAAGAGATCGTTGAGATTCGCACCGTTCTATCTCATCGACTCCCTCACCCTAACCGGTTATCAAGCAAGGCCTTGAGATGTTTAATTTTCTTTATTTTTTTAGCCATCCAATCAAAGATAAGATGGTGTGAATATATAGGTCAAATTATGACCAACTCTCTCTCTCAAGGAATATTTTGGTCATTTAACTATCACTTAACGAGAATATTAGAATTTTTGAAGAATATTCGAGACTTCGTCAATGACGTAGTGATATTTTTGCAAGTCTTTTAAGATAATGGGGATATATATATATATATATATATATATATATATATATGACAATATTTTCCGGAGCGATATATCTATAATTTCTCTTATAACAATAATTTATTTGTAAAAAATCCTTTTTTTTGTTTGCCACCCATCCCCATTTGGGGGAGTTCTCAAGTTCAAACACATTTATCATTCCCTTCACGGTAAAAAAAGTAAGTTACTGAACAAAATTGACATTTTTTTTGAAGAGTACATACATGTGATTATAATTTAAGAGATATTTTATGTAATAAAATTTTATTAGAAGTACTCATGAAAAATCGTAGAAAATATGTTCACATATATAACCTCTTTGATTAGAAAATAAATTAAGCAATTCTACATACTTATTAAATTGATTATAATTAGAACATTTGCGCAAATCCACATGAACTCATGTGCATCTCCAATGAAAAAAGGCATATATAAAGTTAGACTATAAATTTTCTTATTCCAAGAATTTAAGTATAGTCTTCAATTTGATTTAACTAAATTAATCGCATAGGACTACATGAATTTTATGCATATATGTATGGAAATAGTTTTTACATTGTCTATTTTCAATATATAAATACCTTAACTTTATTCGGGAGTCACACTTAGCAATTTAAAAAATATTATGTATACATCTTTTATTAAATAATAAAAGTACTTTAATACTTCTTTTATTTTTCTTTGAGTGCATTGAGAGACAAACTTATGATCATACAAAATGTTATGCATACCAGTATCAAATATAAAACTAATTTATGACCCTTTTAAGATCTCTTCGGTCAAGTTTAAAGAGCCCTTTTTGTTTTAAAAATAGACAATTTTGTAATATCTACCTTCCAAAAAGATTGGCAGTCCTATGTTGTTTATCTTTTTGCTGAATAATTATAAAATTTTATTTTATTTACTTGTCCGTACAAATTTGACAGCTTTAAACATGTATTCAATAAAAATGTTTATAAGCAAGTATGTAAAAAGGCCAACATAATCTTAGACTAACTGTGCTGGAATTCGAATTAATTACTCAAAAAGACGTTTGGTTTCATCTATAATTTCGGATAAGAATTTGCTAAGAGTTTTGCTCAAATTGGCCAAGAACTTGCAATGTCTTGGTTAAAATAAAAACTTCGCGCATATTTAAAACTAGTAAAAGAATGCAGAGGTCCAGACTTCCTCATGAGTTTATAAGAATGCTGAACATTTGAATAACTCCATAAACTCTACTAGGAAAATTATTTCTTCCGGATCTATGTACACGAGTTAACAAAGAAAGGTGTAACTCAGGAGTCACCACAGGATCTTCTCAATGTGAAATCACATAAGGTTACATCAAAGTTCTCCTTGGCTCCAGTTAAGGGAAAACTTCCTAGTGCATACAGGGGATATGTCTTAATGAACAATGTTTACAGAACTTGACGCAACGCCAAGGAAATTCCAACTGCCAAAATGGAGGCTTGGTTCCAACATCCCTTCAGACAACCCATCATCACCAAGAGCTATCCATTAATCTCAATGTCTGGCAATCTGTAGTTCAAGTGTTCTGTTACACGTTCGGCGACAATACAAATCAGGCGAAGAAAATTGCCAAGCCAATTATGAAGCTTGGATCTGAAAAGAAACTCAGGAGACAAGCAATAGTAATAGAAGTCTCAAGATACTATGATCAAAAAGATGTTAATTCTCCAGAATCTCCGCATAAATATTCCTGACTTTATCCCAGTGTGACTAATACTAAGTGAAGTAAAAATATCATGACCCAACCAAAGAAAGAAGAAGAAAAGAAGCCAAGATCATTTCATACATGGAAGTGGCGGAGATCAGGGCCATATCAACAATAAAGGCAAAATGATAACAAGCTGGAGTGCTCGTCTATAATTACATATACGCAAACCTTCTGGTTAAAATGATGAAAAATTCAACAAATCAGAAACAAGATCATTACCTAACTTGAAGAAGGAAGAGAGAGGTTTCCGTTACCCACTTTCTTCATTAATTACTTTAATTAAGTCAATGCCAGTAAAAATGGTGGAAAGGTTATCCCCTAATTCGGCTTGCAACGAAGCTGCAATACATAATTTTGGATCAATAGATGACTAAACAACAACATAGTGGAAGCCAACCGACATCCAAAACTTATAAACGAAATTACCTTTCATCTCATTCCTTAACCACTGCTGTGCACAGAGTAAGCCCTCCACAGTTGTTGCATCTAGACTTCGATATTGATCCGTTACTGTCCAACTGGTACTAAAATCATTTCTTGAGGCAAATGCTGAAACTGGGACAGCCATAACATCACGGGCCATCATAGAAAGAACAGGGTATCTCTCTGAATGTTGCATCCACCAATTCAAAACATCGAAATCATCTTCTGTGATGATGACCCCTTCTTCTAAATATAAATCGATATCTGTTTTCTGTGTCTGAACTTTGGAAGCTTCTTGAAGCAACCGCCCGAGTCCCTTGCGCATAGAATCCAATGAATTCCTATTTGAAGGCTGAACATTTTTACCACATTCATCCCCCAAACAAGTGCTGTCTTTGCTCGTTAATACATGGGAAGCGTGACTGGTCACAGTCTTTTCATATTGAGCCGCATACATTTCATATAGCTTAACAAATGCTTGGCGGACATCATCAACTCTCTTATATCCCTCAAAGAGATCATCACAATATACTTGACCAAACACATAATCAATGGATTTCAGCTTGAAGCGTGGATCTAATATAGAACCAATTGCTGGAAGCATGTTTTCTTTATGCCAGTAATTTCCCAACTTCTCAAACATGATAAGAGCCATAGACTTCAGACATTGGCGTGAACTATCACACCATTCTCTCAGCTTCATATGAAGAAAACATAAGTCAACAAGACAAAAATTGACTGTGGGATGTCTGGTAGTATAGAATCTCGATGTCACTTCATGAAACAAAGATAAACAATCAACAACTGCTTGGACATTGTCCCAGTTATTGGTAGCTGGTGGAACATTGTAAGAGCTATCTCCTGACAAATGGGAAAACACATTTTTTAACTGCAATGCGGTCTCAAGCATTAAATAAGTAGAAACCCATCTGGTTGGAGAATCAAGCATTAATGACTTCTCTGGCTCTCCAAGTTGTTGTGCACACCTCTGAAAACCTTCCATTCTTGCTTGAGACTTCATAATATATCTCAAGCTTCTACGTACTTCCTCAACAGTATTGCTTACTTCTTTCACTTCCAAACCCTCCGACACAATAAGATCCAAAAGATGTACAAAGCAACGCATGTGAAGGACATCAGCATCCAAAGGAAGCTTAGACCAAAAACATGAATGTCCAAGAAGCTCAAGAGCAGCATCATTCCTTAAACAATCATCTAGCACAAAACTAAACACTTTGCCATTAATACGCCAACCACAGATTTTGTCCCTGATGGCCTCAATCAACCCATCAGAGTTATGTACGGTTACAAAGTTCAAAATCCTTTCCTGAAGCTTCCAATCACCATCAATGAAATGGCACGTCAAACATAGGTATTGCATATTCCCAATTGTCGTCCACATACTAGCTGTCAAACTAACTTTTGAACAACTTCTGTCCAACCACTCACGGAGTTTTTCCCTCGTACTTTCATAAACTTTCACACAATCAGCTTGAATGCAACTTCGAGGCATCAATTTAAACTGTGGCTGGAGATTCTTTAGAAACATTCTAAAACCAATATGATCCACAATAGAAAAGGGATATTCATGTAGAATAAGCATACGAGCAAAATCCTGCCTACTTCTTTCTGGATCAAATTTAAATAAATCCAGGGTGTCGGTCCATCGTTTCTTTCTTTCACTTGGGTCTAAAAGCAATTGTCCACTATCAGCTTGATTGCTCTTGGAATGTCTAAAAGCTGCACAGAACCTTAAGTGATTTCTCAGATGTGTGGTTCCCTTTGCACTACTGCCTACCATCTTCTTTTTACAATGATTGCAAATAGCAAAATAACTCCCATCTCCTCTTTGTTCCTTGGTCATGTCATTCCAAACTGCGGATCTATTCCTTCTTTTTGGTAAACCTGGGCATGACTCTTGACCTTGCATATTAATTTCACTCTCATTCATTTCTGCATCTGCTTGACCGATTTTGGAATTTTTAAAAGCAGCACAAAATCTCAAGTGACTTTTCAAGTTTGTAGTACCGATACTACCCATTTTCCTTCTACAGTGATTGCACAGAACAATGTAACTCCCATCTCCTAGATGTTGTCTTGTCATATGATTCCACACGGCAGATCTCAATTTCCTTGATTTTCGTAACCATCGACATGTCCCTGGATCTTGCACATTATTGTTACCCTCATTCATCTCTACAGACAATGTTCTATAAGTAAAATTAAACAAAAATTAAAAGTGTATACCATATAACTAAGAAGAAGGTGACTATCATTCAAAGGTACACAAGAGTTTAGCTAATATCAAAAAATATTAGCACAACAAATTCCCAACAAAACAAAGAAATAGAGAAGACTGAACACAAGTGGGATGCTCACTGGGCGCTGAGCATTTTGAGCTCCCCAGGAGGATTCATGCTGACTCCTTGAGGGATGAGAGATAGAGATTTTCCTGCAAAATTTATGCCGTGCATTAGAATTGACAACTACAGTACCAGATGGAAAAACAAGGAAACATAACTTTACAGCACATGCTTCATTAAAAATTCCCAGCTCTAATAACAACCAAAGGTAGGAGAGAAAAGAAGAAAACAGACAACTGTTATACATCACATGTTCATTAAAAATTCCTAGTTCTAACATTGTCCTAGGCCAACTCTTGATGAGTTGGATGGGCCCCAGTATATCTGTTGGCTTATCTCGTCTCTTTCAACAAAGTGATGAAATTTCCATTAGTCTCAGAAACAACCGATAGAAACTTCTTAAACAGATACAATACTACCTACAACAAAAACAACCCAAAATCACCCTCTTCCTCCACATTATCCAGATCAAAATCCTTCTAGTAATCTGGACTAAGGTCATGCTAGTCCTTGTCAACCAAACCCCAAATGACCTCTGGTTTCTGTTTTTATATTATTTTCATATTCCATTCGTTATAGATTCAAATGTACAATATATAGACTTCAATAAGAATTAAGTTGGGTTAAGGTATTCATCTTCGGTTAGCAGCTTGTCTGGTGAAATTTTTGTGGAAAGAACAGGTTTGGTTTGATGCCAAGTTTGTGTCTGACTTTTACGAACACCTTTTTGCTTGGGGTTGGGCTAAGGTTCACCCAAGTCCAAGATAATACCAACCTGCATTGCGTCCCAAATCTGGATCAAAATGAGTAATGATAATCCCCAAGGCAACAGAGTTACCTTACCACTGACTTAGTCTGCATCCACTGCTCACTAATATCTGCAACTCTCGATGGTTTTTCAATCCCCCTAAGAGATTTGTAACCAGAAGACCCATTACAAAAGTCATTCAAGCTTTCTTTAGGATCTGATTGTTCCGTGTGTTTAGGTGCATAACCTCCACTTCAGAAGTTTCATCCACTAATGTGACTTTAGGCATCAGAGGCACTATGGCTACATCATTTTGCATTTGGTGGGCAACAGGTTCACCATTCTGAAAAAATGCATACATCACTGTCTGCATCATCTTCGCTAATGTCAACTTCATCAACTACGGCATGAAGAGTCAAGCTTCTACTGTTTGAATGATGTTGCATCAGCCCTTGCAAATGATCATCAGTGGCCACTATATAGATCTTTTTGGGCCTTGAATTTGGAATGCAGTAGGTGAATAACAATGGCCTATCAGCACCCCATTTTGAGACACTTGCAAAATTTCCCATCAGACTATGCACTGTAGCAGTCTCCTTATCAACTTCTATGATGCACTTCCTACCAGATAGGTACTTGAACTTGTTTACAGAAGCAACCTCCTTCCAAAAACCACCACGTATGAAGGTAACTTCGTACAGGTTACACTGCTCATATCCAATACCCCAATCTGCATAAAGAAGAAAGAAGATAGATGCATTCAGATGAAACAGAATGTGTATGTTGTTTTGCGTATGTTCGCGTGAGTGAGTGGTTGGTGCATGTGTGTGTGTGTGTCTGTGTGTGTGTGTGTGTGTGTGTGTGTGTGTGTGTGAGAGAGAGAGAGAGAGAGAATGAGGTGACCGGCAAAATAATTCTTTCCACCGGCAAAAGAAAGGCTATATGGAAGTTTTTAAAGAGCAACTTCCATCAGAGGAAAAAGAATGCTTGAATACTTGGTGATATAATGGCCCCTGTTCAAAACCTAACAAACTACTTTCAATATAAGGGTCTGATGTGAGAAATTTCATCGAAATGTTTTGTGAAGTCCCTTGTATTCCTGACACATACATGAGATAGACTAAAGGCAAAATGTCAAAAGAATCCCCAAAAGATTATGCACACACACACACACACACACACACACACACACACAGAGAGATCTAACCTTCAATGCCTCCCTCCATAATGAACTACTTTACAGATCTTTAGGGAGTGGTGGGGCATATAAGCAAAATCCAAGAGCGTGAACAGGATTGCCACAGAGATTAACAGATGGGGAGACCCCAAGTCACCTGGGCCAACAGACAGCTTGATGTCCCTTCTGGCATGGACAAGTAAGCAGATGTTTCAGATAAGAGTCTCTAAATTCCCACTGTTAGGCTACCTATCCATCCGCTTGGGGATAGCCAAACCTCCTAAACTTTGCCAAAAACCAACCAGGCCATTTGAATCAGTAAGTCCTTGAGATCAGATTGAAACAAGAGTAACAACAAAGTAGTTTCACTGCAAACACCTCTTACACCAGTGATGTCAAACAGAACAAGAATGCCCTAGCAAGAGTTTTACTCCTGCATATGTTAGTGCTGCATGGCATGCCATAACTACGGAGATCTGCCTGCAAGAATCCTTATAGTGGACATCACTACAGATGTTACCGTGACATTTGAACAAAAAGTAGATAGAATTAAGGAACTACCTTATGGTGTAATATCCTCCCCTCATTCAATAGTAGTTATCCTTCTGACACTGCCAGACTCCTCTTAACCTGTAGATTATCCTACTCCAATGCCTACATCTGGCCACTTCTGAGGAATGCGGGAGCAACTGAGCAAGAGATTATAACAAGGTAAGTTGTACCACAGAAAGACACCAATCTGAGCTCCTTCAGCACGAACGTCTCCACTTCTGCCATCTTTTTAAAGTTAACTATTAGCTTCATGACTACTGCCCATGGAAAAAAGAAATATCAGCTTCGTGTTAGATAATTCTTCAATGCTCCATAAAGACAGTAGATTATGTCATGTGCATATGAAATGTAGGTAGTCTCCATGCCAGCTGAATGTACACAACCAACTAATAATCTCTGCACACTGCCAACATCACATCTAACATCTGGGATACTTAAAAAGGGTACAAAGGAAGGGCAAAAGGTCCCTCTAAACATTTATAAGCACTAAAGAATCTAAGATAAGGAGACACATTTCTGAAGCTGCCCAATCCACTCATCGTTAAACTTTCAGCTCACCGTAAAGGGGGCATGTCCCAATTAGTCCTACAAAACATCTTCTGAATTTCACACCAATTGCTATGCCAGCCTTCTTTCTACATATCTGCAGACCTATATAATAAAATTCTCTAGTTCTATGAGATCAAGCCATCTATCAATATAGCATATTTGCTAACAGCACTTTGGTCAAGGTGATCACCAGTGAGCAAAATCTGAATAATCTTAGATTATGTCAACGAACTTGTAAAATTTTCGGAATAACAGAAACAGAACATTATGCTTCAGAAGTGTAGTCCCCGGACATGCTGAAAGTAGTTTGATCCACCTCTTCTACTAAAAGGGCATTGGCAAAGATGAGACAACTACCGCCCAAAGGTAGTTGGTCGCTACTCGCTACCTATCCTACTGAGAAACAAGTGAATTAGCATAAAAGTCCACATCCCTATTTTGATCTCCACCTCCTTGGTCACATCCATGATCCACCCACCAAAATTAGAACCTGCGATATTTCTCAATCTTTTCTCTGGCTCTACTTGGTTATATAACACGGTATTCTTATGCACCCATTAAGCCAAAGATATCAGAAATGCTGCTCCTACTTAGTTGCATTCAGTTGGAGAGGCATACAGGCATACACACACCAGAGTGAGAGCCATCAGCAATCATCACTCTTACTACCCATTACTGAGCAACAACCACAGAAACATCGGCTGGGGCACATCACTTAGCTGAAGGAACCGTACTTGGAGAGAGAATTAATCAAAGATTCCTGCTTGAGGAACTAACAATCACACAAACTGTTACCTTTGAAAAGGAGAGAGAGAAAGAGAGAGAGAGAGAGAGAGAGAGAGAGAGAGAGACCACAACATGTAGAGCTACACAAATTACCATTCTTTGGAGAGAAGAAAGAATGAAGAATTATTGCGCATGGAAACAGGTGACGATACCCCATTACTGCGAGAAGGCTAGCGACTTCCTCCGCCGCTCCAGGGCTCCCATGGCGTCGACTTCTTCGCCGCCTTAATCCTTGCCAAGGTACGGGAGAGGCGATAGCGAGCAAGCAAGCAAACGAACCCGGGGTGTGGTGTGCCACCACTGCTCTAGAGTCCCGTAAAAACTGGGTTCACAAACGCGGAAGCACACACAGAAGGGTGGGGAGAGAGAGAGGGGGGGGAAGGGTGGAAGGCTGAACCGTGCTACAGAGAGACAGAGAGCGAGCGAGCTACGATTTATCACGTGTAAGGGAAAAGATCACCCAAAATATCCTTTGTATATATATATATATATAATAGCGGGCATAGCGCGAATTTTATTAAAGGAAGCATAACGGAGGGCAAGCACAGGGTCAAAGGTCAAATGAAGTGCAGTGACTTCCATACATGGTAAAGGTGCTTAACCTAAAAAAATAAAATTAAATTATAGGGTTATGCAACAATTATGGAAAAAATCTAAGTCAGGGGGAAACATCAATACTATTTATGGGGAGGAGGGACTCTCCCAAAAAGTATTATGTCCAAGTACCGAACTAGATCAAAGACCTAATCATCGTGCACGGACAACGCTCTTCGTCGTTATCCTAATCTTTATCATCATCTTAATCATAATCCTAGTTTAGATAGTCATCCATCTAAACCTTATGTGCCGTCAAGATATCACACTTTAGAGGAGTTTGGTTCTAAATAACTCGAGAGGCAAATGGAGCAGCAACGACATTAAGAGCACCACTAGAAAATTGCTTAGGTCCTCTTAACATTTGATCTAAAAAAATTCTCAAACAATCAGAATAAGTCAAATTCCTCCCAAGTCGGTAGAAGTGGTAGTGCCAGCAATATTCGAAGAGTTTGAGAAACAAACTTGAGATGCAGGCAAGGGAATTCTAATCACACCTTTGTGATTAAGATGAAAAATTATAAAAATATCCAAAAAATTGTAATATTATCATTCTTATGTGGCTGTTATTATTATTATTATTATTATTATTATTATTATTATTATTATTATTAATTTCACTATGTTATTATACTTACAAAAGTATCTTTACAATCTTCCACCGCATGTTAACATTCTATTAAAAAAATTTATTTAGCCATAGTTAATCTTTAACAAACTCTAAAAAAACTAAGATCTCTCTCTCTCTCTACCGCATGTTAACATTCTATTAAAAAATTTTATTTAGCCATAGTTAATCTTTAACAAACTCTAAAAAAACTAAGATCTCTCTCTCTCTCTCTCTCTCTCTCTCTCTCTCTCTCTCTCTCTCTCTCTCTCTCTCTCTCTCTCTCTCTCTCTCTCTCTCTCTCTCTCTCTCTCTCTCTCTCTCTCTCTCTCTGTGTGTGTGTGTGTGTGTGTGGAGAAAATAATAGTTTCTGTAGGGGTATCAAATTTCAATTACATGGATCAACATGGTGGATGTAAATAGCAACTAGTTTTTGGCACAATTTTACACTTTTTCTTGAGAAATAGTAATAATAATAATAACTATATAAGGATGACAATTACGTAATTGTTAGCATAACAAAGTTATTTTTACAGTTCTCCCTATACTTCGTAGTTAAGATACGAATACCAAATCACTTTGCATTTAATATAATAATAACTAAAATATCTTATACTTTAATATTGCAAATATTCATGAGCACTATTTCATTTTAAACTTTTTTTCTGTGCATCAACGTTTTACATATGTCAATATATAGTTCCCTCTAATATATGACATTTAGGGATAACAAAAATCAATGATTTGAAGACTATTATGAGTGAATAGGAGTTACATTATTACCATAAGTTGTATACAACTATACATAGTTCTCTTTATGTGTGTATTATTTTGAAATTTTTCTTCTCTATGTACTTAGTACACTTGTTAATTACTTTGTTCGTGCATATTGCATTGATAAGTCTTATGGTATTTTACTTGATATTATTAATTTATTAACATGATAATTGCATAGTTATATAGATCATAGAAAATTTATAATCGGTGTAGAAATCTTAAGAGAAGGGTGATAAGAAAAAAGTTTTGTAAATTCTAATATCATTCAGTATTTTAGATGTTATATATCTATTTTAATAATTTTTAATAACAAAAATACATATATATATATAAAGATGTTAGTAGTCGGGGACACCCTAGAAAGGGGTGAATAGGTGCGTCTATGAAAATAATTTACGTATTAAAATATAACGTTGAAACACAGTAGAAATAAAAATGCAGAAATGCAAGTAACTATAAGAACGCAATGATTTTTATACCGGTTCAGTCAACTCTCTTTGACTTCCCTATGTTTAGCCCCCTGTAACTTGTCTTAGATTTCCACTGACCTTATACCAAAGTTGACACTCGCCGTTTTCTAGGTCTAGCTCTCTAGCTGATTTAAATAAGACTCAACAGATATTTTTCCAGTGATTTTTTAAGAACCACAAACCCAGTTGATTTTGATCAGATCTCAGCAAACCAACCAATCACACTCAGTGATTTAATTTTTCAGATGATCTCGCACCTACTAACTTTCTAAGAGCAAGTCACCCAGCTAATTTTGGTCAGGTTTCAGCACACCAACCAGTCACAGCTACTGACTTAGTTTTTCAGGTGATCTCACACCTACTAACTTTTCAGAAGTTAGTCACCTAACTAACTTTCACAGTATCAACATACCAACCTAGCACACTCAGTACTAGTTATCCTAGAGCAGCAAGTGCTTTTCTTACTATTGGATGGACAGATATAAGGTTTCACAATTATGCTTCTAGATGGACAGATAGTGAATTTATAGAGTACAAAAGAAATAAATACACTAACAGACGGAGGAGGAACACAATGGAATATCATTGAAGAACAATGTCCTCCTCTTTACTGCTTTTTAGGATAAAGGACTTCGAGGATAAAGCTTTCAGCACAATGAAGCCTTGACATGAGTGCATAGGAAGCGAAGCCCTGAGATCGCTTTGAATACAAGGAAGGTGCTTAGAAGACTATCTTTCGTTCAGCTTATTTTCTTCTGTGGTGTGCCCTTCCTCCTTTGCAAGTTCAGGCTATTTATAGCTCCAGGTTTCATTGTATCGGTTAGATACATCATCCTCTTAATATTCAGATCCTAGTCACAACGTTTGACAGATCAGATTGGTTGGTACGCTTCCACTTGCTTCGTGAGTGAGCGCATGTCATTCTCAAGATAATAGATGAATCAGATATTCTGTTGTCGAACATACGTCTATTTGTCCTCTTTTTTCATTTATGCAACTTGCCGCTCTGACTAGTGTCGTCTATATATCTAAAACAAAAAAATATATTCTCCCAATCACGGTTGTGAGATAAGATAGGTAAATTTAAATTGCAAACGTTAGTGAGTAAAGTTTGCAAAAGGTAATGCCAGTTTTACACATTGAGGAGGGCCCATCTTGCTAGTCCAATAACGCCCGTCCTCCAACCCATCACAAGAGCTCGACCATCCAGGCCCGCTGTGCTGCCTGGGCGGCCATTACGCCCCCTGCCCCGTCGTAGGCCAAGAGCAGAGACTATACCCGTATGCACCTTCTCCAGCAGTAGGCCACGGTACACGACAGCTACTGCGCATTAATGGCTAACGACGCTCCAGTCCAGTGATGAGAACGAGACACCGCTCGCGCCACTCCCCCTGTCAACGTAGGCTCACGGCCTCTTTGGCGAGCCCTGCCTCATTAATGACTTGCACCCTTGTCGCATTAATGGCAAAACTACCTCCCTAGTGAAAAATGACGAGTCAACGCCCGTGCCCCCCTATCTCGTCAGGAACGCGAGTTAGGCGGCTCACATCTCCTCGGGCTACGACAACGCAACAGTCTACTCCCCCGATGATGATATAAATAGGACCCTAACCCAACGACCAGGAGGTATGCAAAAATCATTCCCTAGAGCTCTCCCATCCTCTATCTCTCCCTCTCCCAAACACTCTCCTCTCTCTCAACTGTTATCTGACTTGATTGTTGAAGGATTATCCTCTGGAATAACTCCCAAGACTCCTTCTGACCATCCATGATGATTGCATATAACACCCTCAAATATAACTAAATTATATTCTATATCATCAAAATACTTTTTGAAGTATCGACTCAACTCTGGTAAAGAACTCCGAGATTAAACGTGGAGAATAATATTGATACATGACAGTAAATAAAACAGTTAAAAGAGGATAAAAAAGTAACTAAAATCTTCACACTCAAGGAAATCCCAAAACTATCTCATCTCCCCAAAACGAGATTTTAAAATTTTTAAAAAAAACTTTGACACGCCATACGTTGTACTAAAATGTGGATTTTGAAATTTTCTGAAATTGGCCAAGCGTTTCCAACCACGGCCTAAGACTCTCGTCTCTCCCTTTCCCACTCCCACCTCTCTCGTGTTCATTCAACTGTCACCTGTACTCTTTCAACACCAATATTGTAGACTTTTAAAATACCAGTTTCAAAACTAAAACTCTAGCAAAAAAAAGAAAAAGGTAACATTAGCTCTTAACTATCTATTCCAATGATTTATAAAGAATAACGTTGAAGATAGTAGAGATAAAAAGAAGACGAAGATAGTAAAGATAAGGATAGGAATAGAGAAAGCCTTTCCCCCTTTTGAGTGCTCGAGGATGATGATAAACCCACCCGATGGCTATCAACTGGCGTCCCCATTTCTGTCCACGAGGACGAAACACATACGGATCTCCATCTTTTCTCCGGCAATCCCCGCGAACAAACATCCCTAATGACACCCATCCCTTCTGGATGCAGTGCTCCTGGTGTTGGAGTGGGGTAAAAGTGTTCGACTTCATGAACCTCACAAGATGCTTCACCCAAATCCACCGAAATCTGGATACATATACACATGCATAACTGTTCCCCATGCATATATAGACGCTGTAAAAGTTGGGTATCAAAGCTTTTAGCGAGAGATAATACAAGCCACCAGCATGTTAAAAGTGGAAGTCCAGACACCAGTAAACACCACCCATCCGCTTACAATGCCGAAAACCTCCCAAGCATTTCGTTTCTTTCCTCCCTCTCATTCTCAAAGATACATATGGAAAACCCAAATGGGTTATTACATGAAGAAGGTGCACGGTCATCGTTGGTGTGGCTCTTACTGAGGAGTTGCAGGTGACTCCGGGGCAATGTGGAATCGCAGATGGCTCGCAACACCCGACCGCAGTATGAATGCTACTTCATTTTCTGCCTGCTCGGCTGCTTCCTGAGAGTTGCAGAATGGAATAGACGGGTCATATCAGTTCCACAAAGCTAAAATACCATTTTTACACCAATCTTTTCCTTGATATATTTACTAAATGAAGCTGAACAATAACTGCACAACATATCTTCATGCAGAAGTATCAAAAGTCGTGTGGAGGTGATATATGTTACTAGTCTAACAGATCTAAGAAAGATGCATCTTATGCTCCCTAGTTTCACATGCCTTTTCCAACTTCTTTTTTCTTGGGGATGGGGAACATCTCACAAAGTTCTATGGCACCAAATAAATCCTGTCCTTGTAATTATTTTTAAAGAATAAGAACATGACCGCTTCACATCACAATTGACTCATCATTCATGTTTTGCTGAACAGCATCCTAGTGTTGTCGCAAGTTGTACCCGAGTCCTGGAATTCGAAAGGTCAACAAGAGATAAAACTCAAAAGTAGTTTGAACCATAATTTTATATAATAATTCCTTCCTAGTTTAAGACAGTCCAATGACCAATTTTAGCAAGTATTCTGAGATCTGCTCAGAACACTTTCTCAACATCCCAGCAGAACATATACAGGAAATCCTTTTCTTTTGGCTCAGCACTTGGCTCTAAGATGAACAAAAACTAAATGGCAATTCTAAATAAAATGCACGATCATTTTAAGGCAGACTTAAATGTCCCATGCAGTGATCACTCTGAAACCAGATAACGTTTTCAGTAAGATATCAATACATAAATGAAGGCTCAGGAGAGAAAATTCCCTATTTTGGTGAAAAAGCATGTTTAAGCAAACAATGACTGCCAGCTATTGGTATGTAATTCCATGTATCAAAATGAAATTAGACTCCCACAGGTTTGCTACCTGCTGTTTTATCCAAAGAAATGGAGAATACATGAATCAACCAGAAAGTAACAGACCAGTAAGAAAAAGAAGCATATGAAAAAGAAGATATTGACAGGTCTCCATTGCTATGCCAGCTCAGTAGGGAAACTTATTCGTTTCCATGCTTCATATTATTACTAGAACATTGTAGTGGGACTGCAGGGGCGGGGGGGGGGGGGCATGCAGTTCCTCCCCTTAACTCTTTCCTTCCCATAATACAGATGGCACTTGCCCGCCAAAACTATTAGATTTAGTTAAGTTCCACCTTCTCAACAATAAACTCAATAATTTTTACCACCAAAATTTCAGGATTTGATATTGTTGATATTGCATATTTGTCCTTCCCTTCTAATCATAAAAGTACCTTTTAAATTTTTGATTATTATATACCTTTCTATTATTCACATATAAGACAAGCAAATGTTTAAACTTAAACTATTTTTTTACATGTTATAAACTAGTTTCTTTTAGATTTCTTTATGAAAATATTTGATGGTCCATACAAGAGAAGCACCAACTTGTTTTGCCAATCTAAGCATAACAAGATTTTTTAAACATTTGATCTTGGTAGAGATTTAGATGTGTTAAACTTGAAGTCTATTCTTTGATACCCAAAAAACAACTTTAATTTGACATCCTCCACCATCTGATACAAAGATTGAGCAGTAGAAAAACAAGTGTGATAAAACATGCCAAAATAGGCACAGTGTCCTAAATTCCTCTTCATACCATAGGTTTGCCCCGCTTTCTGTTCTGGTTCCACCACTGGTGGGACTCATCTACCACTGTTTTATAAAGCCCTAGAGTGGTTGATATAACTAAAACCCAGGCATGCTCGATCATTGCGCCAAGTTTTTGGAGCTTCCTTCGTCCCCTTATAATGACCTAGAACAATGCTAACTAAGATTCAGTTCCTAGTAAACATAAAAAAATACCAAAATTCAGTTTCTAACTTGAAGACTTGGACTACTATTTCTACAGACACGGGTCTAGTTAGCAATGGAACAAGAAAACTGTCACATTCCATCACCCACGAAAAACTGTCATGTAAGTTGTGGTGCCTAAACTGTTTACATGCTTGAGCAAAACATGCCTTTGCGGTCAAGTGGTGCCACACAAGATTAGATGCTAAGTACAGGACCGAGGAACTTCAGTAAAAATTCTAATGGGGTGTTTGGGAGCAGTTTTTTTTTAAAATCTATTTCTATCTAAAAACTTATGTCAACATAATTTTTAACTTAAAATTTAAAATTGATAAAAACTGACACTTTCTGTTTGACAGCAGTGTCGTAAATTTTAAAATTTGTGTAGATGTGTTTGTCAGATAACTCTCCATGTGATCTGGAATTCCTCCGTCGTAGCTTCCGTCCTCCTTGCACACGACGAAACGCTGGAGGGAGGGCTGTGGAGGGGAAGGGGGGTCTTCCCCTCCGGGTCACCGGCACCTCCGTCAGTTGCACAGAGAGAGAGAGAGAGAGAGAGAGAGGGAATGAGAGAGAGAGAGGACGGAGAGAGTGGGAGAGAGAGAGAGAGAGCATAAGAGGGGGGGGAAGCCGCCGGGGGAGGGGAGGGCGCCGCAGGGCGGGGGGAGCTGCCGGGGGAGGGGAGGGGGCCGCCGTCGGGGGGGGAAGCCGTCGGGGGAGGGGAGGGCGCCATCGGGGCGAGGGGAGGGTGCCGCAGGGGTAGGGGGAAGCCGTCGGGGGAGCGGAGGGCGCCGCAGGGGGTAGGGGGAAGCCGTCGAGAAGGGAGGGTGCCGTGGAGAGAGAGAGAGAGAGAGAGGACGGAGTGAGAGAGAGAGAGAGAGAGAGGGGACGGAGAGAGTGGGAGAGAGAGAGAGAGAGCAGAAGAGGGGGGGGAGCCGCCGGTGGAGGGGAGGGCGCCGCAGGGCGGGGGGAGCTGCTGAGGGAGGGGAGGGGGCCGCCGTCAGGGGGGGGCACCGTCGGGGGGAGGGGAGGGGGCCGCAGGGGGCGCCAGGGAGGGAGGGGAGGGCAGGGGGCCGCCGTCGGGGGGGGGGGGGGCACCGTCGGGGGGAGGGGAGGGGGCAGTAGGGGGCACCAGGGAGGGGAGGGGAGGGGGGGTTCACCGGGGCAGGGAGGGGGGCCGCGGGGGGGGGGGGGGGTGGTCGCCGGGGACGGGGAAGGGAGGGGGGGTTCGCCGGGGACGGGGAAGGGAGGGGGGCCGCGGGGGGGGTGGTCGCCGGAGCCGGTCAGGGAGGGGAGGGGGAGGGGGGATCCGGTCGGTCGAGGGAGGGGGAGGGGACGCACGGGGGAGAATGTGCGGTTTCAAAAAAAAAATTGGTAGGAAGTTATTTTTTTTTTTGAGGAAGATTTGTACGGGAGTAAATTCTCTCCCTAAAATTTAGGAGTCGTACCAAACACCCCATAAGTGAGTTCTCTCTCTCTTTTTTAAATTTGAGAAAGAAAGAGGGAAAAAAAACGTAACCAAACACCCTATAAGGCTCCTGGTTCCAGGCCCATGTAAAACCTTGTTGCCAAGCTTTGATCTGTCTTGCATTTTAAGTAAAATATTTATCTTTCGGAGGCAAATTTTGGATTTGATCTTCAGTCTCATCTAAATAGTGATGAAAGTAGGACTCAACCAGAGAATTCAATGAAGTGCTAATAGATCAAAGTTTTTAGAAAACAGAAAAGTTCCATCTAACCTTTATTTTAATAAGCACGTATTAGAAAAAATGCTACACCAACCTGTCTTTGCCTCCGACGTTGTAGAACACTGATTGCCCAAGCCATTACATAGCAAGGTAGTAAAAACCCAGCAGCTCTCAGCAAGAACAGCTGTAAGAAAGAAATTTATTCGAGTGAAAGAGAATATATCAAGAAAGAAAAGAAAAACAATGGGCTTTTTCATATCTCACTTACAGAGAAAAATGTGGAAGCATCATCTTCTCCTTCACCATTGGTGATGGTCAAGCCATGCCTCATTAAGAGTAGAGCCATTAGCTGCAATCACAGCAAGAAAGGTAAGACAAAAAGGATATCTAATGCAAAGAGTATAATCAGTACAATGCAGAGAATGAGTTTACAATAAGTGGCATGCTTTAAACATCATATGATATAGTTCAGAAAATAAGCTTACAATAAGAGCAGCAAAGCGACAAAATGCAGCACCACTTGCATTCCTAGCAGCATATTCATCATACTCAGCTTCAAGAAAGTGGCGTTGGGCTGCTGCCATTGCTAATAGCGGTGGATTATGCAAATCCATAGGTATGCTTGAAATCACCCAATCATCACTGATATCATCAGAACATATGCAGTAAGGGTGAGATACATGACAAAAAATACCAGTAGCAGGTTCTGACGGCCCATTCATGATGAAGTTTCAATAAAGAAGTCAGGGAAAGGCATGAGAATGATGCAGAAGGTCCAGACTTACCTGATGTCGATGGTAGTCTCATAAACTTGGGGAGGTGCAACGTAGCCAGATCTATATGGCTGCAGACAGTCAAAAGACCACTAATCAGCCTCTAGATCAAATGAAGGTATTATTTTGCATGATATTTTTTTCCATTTCAGGACACAACATGACTTTGGTAGAAGAATGTTATGTAAAAAGCAATAAAAAAAGCTCTTTGTTCCTATAAAACCAGGATTGCAGGGTACACAATCTCTCCTTAGCCCACCTATAAATTTTTATAATGCTTTATCTCACAAGATAACAGATACCACAAAACATAATGCAATGCCGAGTGATCTCTTCAGTAAACCAATTGAAGGAAGTATGTACAGAAGATGCCCAACATACCATCCTCAAGCCATGCCTTGCACAGAAAATACTCCTATAATCTTTTGCAAAAAGGAATTAAAGTGAGAACCTAGACCAGATCCGGGAAAATGTAGCTAACCTCATGGCATATCTCACAAGTAAGATCTCCTTTCTCATTGACCCATCGCTGCAGACATGCCCTGTGAGCATACTGGAGAGAAGCCACAACGTTAGTTTCCAATATCTGTGACACAAATACACGGTGCGCATGCACAAAGAGAATTCTATTTACAACGAAGTATTTTCACTAAGACATTGGCTACAGCTTTCTGCTAACAAGAGCTATGGTATGCAAACTGATAATATGGTGAAACTGCTCATTTACAACGCCTTTCATCCAAAAGCAAACTAACGTGCATAGGGTTCCCTCTTGACTCGTGCATGCATACGGCACTCAGCAGCTTGCATGACACAAAATGAAGAAACATAGTTGTGCTTCACACAAACCCATTTCAGGTAATACACCGCAGGATGAAGCAGGAATTGAGAACATGAGTAAGAGGGCATTATGACAAAGATCAGCACAAACGGATACCTTCAGGCTCCCACTGCAGGCGCAGGGAGCGTCCAAGTTCTTGATGCTGTCCTCCTCCTGGCAAATGCGGCACTCCATGGTCTTGATCAGAGGCTCCTCTTCCTCAGGCATACTGATCTCCACCCCCCCTTCCCACTCAGGGGAACGCCCGAACGATGAGCGCAAGGTCCCGGCGGTTGCATGCCGATGGGTGGCGCCGCAGTCCTCGGAAGTGCCCGAGCTTGTTGCTGCCGGCTGCAGCCGGGCGGGCTTGGGCGTCACAAGGTGGTCCACATGCAGGAGCAGGTGATCGCTCATCCCAAAGGTCTCAACCCCCTCCTGCCTCAAATGGCGCAACAGAAGTTACCAGCTTGTAGGGCTTCCTCTTTTATCAGACCCCCAACACTAGAGGATCTCCCAGTAGGAAATCCTCATTGCCAAGCTCAGTGTTCCCACAAATTAAGCCACGGTCAAAGCCATAGTTCCTGCCAGAACAAGAATTTCAGAGGCCTGTAGCTGGCGAAGAAGACGTAAAATTCACAATGCAATTAACTAAACAGATCTAGAGCAAACTTTCCCACATCAAAAGCCCTAATTTTGCTCTACTCCCCTTCAAAATCCATTCAGAGACTACTACCACAGGAAAACGTATATATGCCCAGCTCCCTGGCATAACCGAAGAAATCACCAGCTTTTCCCACACAAAGAAGATGAACACGATCAAAATGAGTGGAAAGCCCCATCGGACAAGACGTGTTTATAGGAAAAGGCAAGCCCGGAAATTGCAGGTTACACTGAACGTGAGGGCGCCGGTCCGCACAGAAACCCAACACAGAACCATCGGCAATAACAATGCGAGCGATTCAGATAAGAACAAAGATAGTATTTTTAGCGAAATGTGAGGAGGGAGAGATGGGAAGGGGACGCTGGTGGTTACCTTCGAAGCTATCGACCACACGGGGAGAAGAAGAGAATCGATGAGAGAGAGAGAGAGACAGAGAGAAGAACAGTACTTTTATTTGGCGGAGGCCTGTTGAGAGTGGCCTGGCGAGATCGTACCGAGGGAGCCTCCCAGTTGAGAAACATGCTACACTTTATTGGACCGCCCAACCAATGACAAGATGCCACAACACCCAAAAACCACTATCCTCTACAACTCAAGGGCGCACAAGACTCTTGCTTTGCGCGTCCCCCTCCAAGTCCGTAACGACGGTGTCCGGGGGAAGGCCCAACGCTTATAACTTGGACGGGCAGGATCGAAGGACCCGATATGATCTTACGGTTGCAAGGATGTCATTTCTGGGGGCAAATAGTGTCCGGAGATCCCCAATCAGTGCCGGTCCAAGTAAAAGCAGACGTGTTATTTGAGGAGAACATTATTTATTCTCCATGTAGTCATTGTTCATGTGTATTGTGATTTCATGAAATTTGATTATCCGATTCATAAATATATTCTCAACTAAAAACATAAAAATAATTTAATTTAACTCAGAATTTAGTAGGCATGATCAAATAATCCATGTTCTATATCATGTCACTGGATTTGTTATCATCGTGCAATGGGGGCATTGCTCCCTATTTGAAAACACACACCCACATGTATATATATACATCTATTCTAAGATAATAAAATGTTTTAGAAAAACTAATAAAAAGAGCTAAAAGCGTTCAAAATATATAATGGAAGAACTATATATTTAAATTATCTAAACAAGATACTTTTATTAAACTTCATAGCTATAATACTAAACTGCCAGTGATATCGTCAAATGTTTTACAAATAGATTTTTTAAATATAAAATCCATATATTGTGGCTTTTATATTCTTTAGTACAAAATATCTAACCGATGGTATTATTTTCTATCATTTCCGTAATTCCAGTTTATTACATCATACACACATCTTACAAGATAATGAAAATAGTATGGTATAGTAAATATATTAAAAATGCAATTTTCTTATGAATAAAAAGAGCAAATTTCATAGGGTCATCTTCCTATGTATAATGATATAAATAAGTTAACTTTTTTTTGACCCGAACTTATGTAATAGTATACTATTTTTACTTTATTTTAAAAGGTTAAAATCATATTTACTTGTATTTATATTATAAAAAATATTTATGAGACAATTTAGGCCATTTTTGGTACTATATTTGAAAAATATGACTTCTGCACTTTATGGGCATAATCTTTAGGAGTAATGTTCTTTTCAGATATCATATTTAAACTTAGAGCATCTCCATTGGATGTTTTGAAAGGTTTTTTATATATCCTTTTTAATAAATTTTCTAATGTCTTAAGTATTTTCCATCAATCCATAATAGTAGTTAGATTATGTATTCTTAGCTTGATGGTTTATATATCATGAAAAGTTGAGGTCTGGTTCAGTTTTTAACCACAAGATTAATTTTTAGTCCAATGAGTCATTCTTCAATACAAGAAGTTTAAAATGATTCAAATGTTTAGTTTTTAGACCATTTTTTAGCTGGATGGTTAATGCCATCAAACATCAACACGTAATAAATTCAAAACTACCCTCTGACTGTCTTGAGCAGACAAAAAATTATTTTTTATAACATTGTTATAAATAAGTTATTATTAAAAGTGAATTTGTAAAAAAACTATAATTAAAATCGTATTAATAGATATATCACTGCATAAAATCAAATAATGTAAGTATATTTTTTATTTGTAAATATGTCATTAAAAGTTTAGAAACAAATCCCGTTTAGATGGCTTTAGATGACATTAATGTATTGTTTGATTTTAAACATTGATACGTCTGTTAATATATTTTTAAAAATATTTTTTATATAAATTTATTTCTAACAATAATTTATTTGTAATTGATCATGCACATATTCCATGCACTTTTTAACTACGCAATGTTGTTAAGATTAGATTAGTAAAAATTTTAAAGTGTCTTCCTCCTATTACTATATTGGCTTAGCTTTGCCAGTCCTCTTACCTCTTATCAAAATCAGAAGGTTGATTGTCTCCACATCTTACATGATTATACATACATCAGAATTTCACTCTATTGTAATATTAAAGTACCTTCTTGTACCAAAATCAAGTGATTAATTAGTTGTCCCCAGATTTTAAATGATTATGTGAAGTTTTTTTCATTTGAACACTTAAACTTATAATGACCCAAAATCACGTCTCCATTTGAGAAAGGGAGGGGTGTCTTTGAGTTTTCTGTTTTTTATTTTGACGGGAAAAATCAATGTAATTGAGTAGAAACTAGAAAATACCGGTCAATCAATTGAAACTTAATTTTCTTGATCACCGTCAGATATCATAAATTGATCCTCAAGATCTGACGGTGGTGACTTAGGAGAGAGAGAGAGAGAGAGAGAGAGAGAGATATATATATATATATATATATATATATATATATATAACCTGCGCACATATCCATTGACATTCCATCCTGCGCTAAAGTGCCATAATTAAGTGAAAATTTTAAATTTAAAACTCATGTTATAAATTACAATTATTACATGCCATGAGTTCAGAGATTAATTACATAGACTAAAAATTGCACTACACCGCATAATAGAAGACCACAAAAAGTTCTCAGGCCAAACTCGACATCTTCGTCGAGCCTTCATCATTTAGACTTCAAATACAAGAGACCGGTAACTTGAAGCTATTGGTAGGTAGGCTGATTAATCACAATTATCAAACTAAAACTTGCAAAATTAAACTAAACTATAGTATCAGATAAAACCATATTTACAACACGCTTAAATGCTATAGCTATTTTGAAAAAAAAATATGACTAACATTCATATCATGTATATCTAATTAAAATTCCACAATCAATCACAGTATATGGATGAATTCACATGTACGGAATCAAATTGAACACATATCACCAATTCATTCCTTCTTTCAGTTAATAATTATGCACTTCACCGATCTTGAAGGGGTCAGTTAGTCAGTCAGTTCACTACGGAGATGCCAAAGCTCGGCAACGCTTATACAGGGAAGCCTGGACGACGAATCGCGCCTGCTGCAAGACGGGACTCCTCCTTGGAGGAGTCGGTGCCGGGATATCCCCCTCGGGTGTTCCCGAACCCGGTACAGTGGCTCTTGGCTCGAACAAGATCTCTGGACCGGTCGACCTCTTCCTCCCCGCACACTCCAACGGGCCCGGCCGGGGTCTCTCCAGCCGTAGCCGGTGCCTCCGGTGGGGGGATTGGAGATGTCGAGCGACAAACGTCCTCGATTGAAGGTTCCTCGGTCATGCGTGGACCCTTCATCTTCTTCTACCTGCTCCGCTCGGCGGTCAGGGCCTTCATCGAGGCCAGCAGTAACTGTTCCTCGGGGGCTTTGCGCTTAGACCCCCATCGCTCTGGTTCCCCCTCTAGAAGGACCCTCTTCCCCTTATCTCGGGCAGAGGAGGGGCCCTCGGGAATCGAAGGGACGTCTTGGGCAGCCACCTCCACCCGATTGTCGACCTCCACAGGCGCTTGTGGATCTTCGCCAGCACCGCGGATAGGCTTTGTTGACCAAGAGCGAACTATCAAGAAAAGTGGGCAAAATGATGTACAAGGTCAAGCGTCCAAAATCTTTACCATCTGGAGGTAACTCGAAGCGGCCGTAGCGTTGGAAATTGGCTGGAGACATTAGCTCCGCGGTCGACCGCCGGTGACTCTGAAGGATCTTAATCTCCTCCTCAATCTACGAGGAAAATCATTGGATGCTTCGCAGGGAATACGGGGTGATAGTTCGACAAGATGGGAAATTTTCAATTGGAATCATTGTTGGACCCCACCCAGAAATATTGGATTTTCCACCCTTTATATGAAGAATCCCAAGGGGAGAGGGTAACACAATTCATCCCTCTCCTGGCCTGAAGGTAATAGAAACCCTTCCTGACATGGGTATGCTCTTTCAGTTCAAAGAAGGCATGAAAGAGGTTGAGGGACGCGGCAAGGATGCATAAGCAACAGAGGACGTACGATGAAAGAAAAGATGAAAGTATAAGATCATTGGAGACCAGCTGGTAGAAATCCAGCAGCCTGAGAATGAAGACGTTGAGAGGAAGACGAAAGCCGCACTTTCAGGTCAAGAGATAGGTACAGAAAAGGCCCGAGCGGGTACTCAGACGAGAGTCGTGGGATTTCACAGGGGAAAAGAACTACCGCTAGGAAAGTTGGAAGCTAATCTCAAGCTCCTTCACCTCTGTTTCGGTCAGTTTGCTGCAGAGATGGTGGCTAGGCGCAGACCCTGAACCTCCCGTCCCTTGCTCGATTTCCTAGACTTCGGCTTCGTCGTTGTGCTCCGCCATGGAAGATTGGGAAGGAGAAGAAGGAATGCTAGAATCTGACGAACTGGCGAGAGGAGGAAGCTGGCAGATCGCCTCTGCGGTCATCTTCGCTAACTCTACAAAAGCTTCTACAATCTCTTGCTCCCTATGATTATCCGCCCGGCACATAAATTCCGCTGCGAACTCACGGAAGCGACGAAGAGAGGAAAAGCCCTAAACGGAGGAAACGTGGAACGCAAGCACATAAGCCATTTACAGGCCCTAAGCGGCCCAGGGAAGAACCGTCGTGATATTTCAAACTCCAAGAAGGGTGCCCCCGAGCCGATGCACAACACATCATCATTATGCTCGATCCCCCATATGCTAGGGTAGCCATATTAATGGCCCCTAAATTAACCTCGCAGTAGGGACAGCTCGCAACGGCCAATCCCCATCCGAGCCACAACTCCATCCCGTATACGCTCTACTCTCCGAGCCCGTTTCCTAGCTCAAGAGTAGGGGGGCAAGTGGAGAGGGGTAAATTAGCGGCCCAAAAGATATGTGGCCCAATGCGGCCCAACAGGGCTCGCAGAGCCCAACAAGTGATAGCCCCCTTATTGGGCCCACTCATCAAGAAGCCCAATTCACTCGGACCGACATAACCCAGGCGGCCTCCGGGCTCGGGAGTCCGAGTAACGGTCGCTCGGGAAAAGTCCAAGCGGCGGCCAAGCGTAACCAACCAAGGGGAGCCCGGGGGTTAAGAGGAAAGAAGGGTAAGCGTCCTCGAACGGGGGAGAGGCCACATTTAAGGGACAACGCCCCCTAAACACTCCCTCTTCCCCTGCCCCCAAAAGAGAATGAACCACTATATAAACTCAAGGAAGCTCTCCGAAAAGGTAAGCCATTCTGAGCACTTTTAGCTACTCATATTGGTGGAGAGCGATCTCGTGTCCATCCCTTGTCTCCTTCTTCTCCTCCTTCGCGCAAAGCTCTACTATCTTGCTGACTTAGGCATCGGAGAGTTTTTTTCAGAGTTACTCCCCTAGGCCTCCTGATCCTTTTCTTTCTGCATTGCAGAGTTTTACTACAGCGTGACTGCAATTAGTGATCGCCCTCAATCGGACGGCTCAGACTTTAGCACGAGATCACGCCTCTTCGGTATTGATATAATTGTATATTATTTGTAGCAATCTAACAAGGGCTTTCTTTTTTTATCTTGGCATGTAGGTGAGAGTGGATCTTTCAAGATAATATAATTGTATATTATTTGTAGCAATATAACAAGGCCTTTCTTTTTTTATCTTTGCATGTAGGTGAGAGTGGATCTTTCAAGATATCCAGAGACATTGCCGGAAGAGTTGCTTGAGTTCTATCTCGCTATTTTCAGTTCTAGTTTTCTTAACATGAGTGTATATATGATACTTGGATCTATGGAGTCCTTTATTCCTCACTTTACATGATAGTTCTATGCATGTTTGTTCTCATATTGTAGTCCATTCTTTACAGATCTAGTAAGTGGATAAGATTTGATATATATATATATATATATATATTTATGGATGGACGACTTATGTTTTTTGTAATATCCATTATATTTGAATGAAATTTGAATGTTATATTTCCGTTCAATGCTTGTCTCTTAGTGGTGTGTATATATGTGGCCAGAGAGTTTTATAGTGAATGATGGTGGTGATCATGTGTACGAGTTAATTATTTGAGAGTGCGCGCAACTGGTCAATATTGATGGGGGCATGTGTTATGCATGGGCTACAGGTTATCATGAAGAACGACGGATGGTTTGTGTTGTGTGGGCTGCAGGGTGTATTATATGGGGACGCGCCAGATTGTAATGATCACTGTATTTGAATGTGGGTATTCAAATCCCTACGCTTGTATGAGTTGATACGTTTCTAAAAAATACCTACGATCAGAAATAGATGGTGTATTCTGGACATATGTCATTTTACCAACGGCAGCATCTGTCTACCTTCAACAATTACCGTAGGTGAAGGCAAAGAAAAATTTACGTACAACCATAAAGTGTAGGTAAGGGTTTACCGGCACCACCACTCCCGTCTGCCCAAGGCTGTAGGGAGATACCTATGATTATTGACCCTATCTATACCTATGGATAGCCTTGTTTTCGTGTAGGACATGTGGTGATGTCCGACGGCGTCTCCGCCGTTGTTGTTGTCGTCGTCGTCAAAACCTGCATCTCACGTTGGCCGAAAAGAAGGGTGAGGAGAGGGGTGAGCGGCAGTGGCTGGGGCTTCGTACGACAGCGCCCGACGATGTCCTAACCCTCGTCTGCGCTGACCCCACCATTGCTGTGGAGTTTTTCGGTGTCCATGCGCGGTGAGAAGGCTGCTGCGGTGGAGAGAGGAAGCTAGGGCAACCAGGTGGGGGAAGGGGGAACTGGCCGGGGAAAGTGGAGGGAGGGAGAGGACAGGTCGCAATCTCCTATTGGAGACTGGATGCCTTGAGTCTAATCTTCTCTTACACTGAGAGGATCGGGATTCTTCAACCAATGGTGCATGAAACCACCATCAGTGAGATCCCAGCGAAGGGCGGCAGGGGAAGGGCAGACATGCGGCTTATGATTTGACATACGCATACGCACACATATATATCATATCACATGCAAAAGCATTCAACTGGTACATGAAAAACACAAACGTGACATCCCTGCGGAGGGTGACCGGCAAGCACACGCATGCTTATTGTTTTATCATATATATATATATATATATTCACTTTATTTATTATCATTAGACACAGCATCTCCAGCCGGGGATGCATGCCTGTTAACCGGCGTTCTCACTCGTCCAGAGCGAAAGCGTCGAGCTCGGCACCGCCGGGATTGCAGGCCATCCAGAAGCTCCTGTACGGCATGGCGTTGCAGTTGCGGGTATCCTTGGTGAGCATCGTGTAGGTGCCGCGGCAGCCGGGGGCGGGGTAGACGCGAGCCCTCTTGCCGCGGTAGTCAAAGTAGTAGCCACGGCTGCCTGGAGGGGCGTTGAAGCACGTGTTGCACTTCATGTAAGGCGTCGGCATCGAGCAGGAAGACCCTTTATAGACGTACATCATGGAGGAGCCTTGGTTCTCTTCCTCTTGGGCGGCGGAGGGCACGGCGAGTAGGAGCACATGCAGGAGGAGCACGGCGGCCAGAACAGCCGCGGGGATGGTGGCGGATGGGCTGCTGGGGGTCGCCATATGATCCGGAAGGGGCTCTGTGTACGTGAAGGAGGGGTGGGGAGATGCTGGCCGGGGCTGGGCTTGGGTTGGCGTACTTCGCCGGAGGTTGCCACCATTTATAGGGGCCAGATGGGTGTGACCGAGTCCGCAGCCGCGTGCATGCATGCAGTACTACTTAAACATTTCATCAAGGGTGCTCATAATTTCTTGGTTCGCGCGTCATGCTGAGGCATGCTGTGGTGACAGCAAAGAGGGAGATCAGCGATCAGATCGTCTGCACTACATCAGGGACGATACTTGCCAGACGGAGTGTGTACAAGAGTTGGCTTTTATTTGGTGTTTTGTGAAACGCACCTTCTACGTGTGTCTGCCTTGCTCTAATGTGTACGTGCGCAGCGACTGGCACGGGGGAGATCGTCTACCAGACAGGCCAGTCCGGCCCACCGCTAAACTTTGTACCACACTAATTTAATTAACTATAGTTGACCATACTAGCTAGCTAAGTTAGTGAGCATCACGGTGGGTGTGTACGCCAGAGACAGATTAAAGCAGGGAGGTTAGTTTGGAGAGCTTTCCGATATCGAGCGATAACAAAATGAGATGGATGGAACTGCTCCGCTTCTATATTTATTTTTTGTGCGCGATTTCCAAGACTGTAGTCTCTCTCTCTCTCTCTCTCTCTCTCTCTCTCTCTCTCTCTCTCTCTCTCTCTCTCTCTCTCTCTCTCTCTCTCTCTCTCTCTCTCTCTCTCTCTCTCTCTCTCTCTCTCTCTCTCTCTCTCTCTCTCTCTCTCTCTCTCTCTCTCTCTCTCTCTCTCTCTGTGTGTGTGTGCGCGTGTGTGTGTGTGATGAGGAGAGATTCGTTGTCATTGGTGGGAATGGAAGAGGGGACTCACCAATTTTAAAATCACGTAATTTAATCTTAAAATTTTAATTTATATTGTTAAATCTTTTTTACTATTAGTAAATTACTTGTGAATTAAAAGTCACGTGGTTCTAATATTTATTTCTTATGGATCGAATGAACATAAAATGAACGACTTAGATCATATAGTTTTTGGTATTATATAGAAAAAATGATAATAGCGATGTAATTTTTTATCTCTAATTAATCTCTAATCTGATAATGAAGACTTTAACGATGGATTCGGGACGGATTAACGATCAATCTAGATTAGTAGATAATTATCAGTAACTAATTTATCCTCGATTAATGATGAAAATTAAAATCCATCGCTAATTGACTGCGGATTAGCGACAGATTTGCTACGAAAATTTTTCATCGTAAATTTGTCACTAATTCATGACCAAGTAGTGGTAGATTTTATATTCCATCGCTAATCAGGGATAAATAAGCAGTAGAATTATTATTGATCGTTGATAATTATTTGTTAATTTTGATCGATCGCTGATCGATTGCGAATACGTCGCTAAAGTCTTCGGCCATAGATTAGAGGCCGATTAGAGATAGAATTTTCCGTCGCTAATTTCACTTTTTCCTGTAACGATAATATCTAAGTTTTTGATATCAAATTTGAATGGTTTTTCATATGTAGTTAAATTTATGATATTATAGAAGATTTACCGATGTGAATTAAAAAATTATAATTAAATCATGTAATTTTGAAACTAGTGACACCGTTTTTCCGTTGTCACGAATGACAACAAATCTCTCTCTCTCTCTCTCTCTCTCTCTCCTATATATATATATATATTGAAAACATGTAAAGATATGTTTTACAATTCATAAAAATGGGAGATATACGTATCTAGATAAGAAAAATATATATGTAAAACCTAACTTTAAAACTCCCTTGTGGCGTGCATGCCACGCCAGGCGTGACAGGAGAATATGACGCACTGAGAGGGCAGATGATGGCAACAATTTTGAAAAAGTCCAATTGCTACGTCCCTGACGTGAGACGGTGACACTCGTTTTTAGAAAGGGCCGAAAAGAGGACGATGGTCCACATAGGCTTCTGATCAATGTAATTAAGAGCCCATCATCCAAAATCTATGATTGGCTTTGATGCAGCGTGCCCACTCCCAATTATTCTCAATAGCTGTACGTGAGCCTGGTTCCCCAAGGCCAATCAGAGGCTTCACGACTCGATCATTTGGTTCAATGTAGTTATATTTGATAACTTCTCTTACATGTACGATTATATTTTACTGAGAATGTAAATGGGCCAGGCCAACCCTCGAGCCCGCTAGGCTGGCCTTTCTTGGGCCCGTGATCTATCCCCGAGCCTATTTGTGAAGCTCGTGAATAGAGGGAGCCCTATTGGGCCGATCTCTCTCTCTCTCTCTCTCTCTCTCTCTCTCTCTCGGTTTTTTTTTTTATTGCTATACAGACTTCTCCAACTCTCATTGATGGCATGGCGGGCTGGGGTGGGGCAAGGTGCGTGCAGCGGTGCGGCACGGTGGTGCATGGTGAGGTGTGGCAGCACGGTGAGGTGGGGCCAGGTGGGTACGGTGGCAGCGGTGCGGTCGGGCAACTGGCCTGGCCTTCGCCTGCGCCTGTCCAAGCCCAGTCCCATTGACACCTCCAATCTTTACTTATTTTTACTTTCTAAATCTCGGCATCCTTGCAACTGATTAGATATGTTTCTCCTGCATTTAGAGTCCGTTTGATTTGATGCAGAGGACTGAGATTGGGACTTACAATATTTTGCAGTACATGGCTAGAAGAAAGGAAGGAATCACTGCCGGAGGAGAAAACCTAGAGAGGGCTTGGAGCAGGTTGGTGTCAAAGAGGTGGTTCCAGATGCAACGTTTCAATAGGAAATTGAACATGTGTCCACCGACACGATGCCCTCCCCATTCCCCACGACATATCTTGCTTTCCCCAAACATCTCTCTTCCTCGCTACAACCCTGACTTCGGTGTCGTCTACTCCTGGGCACCGTCTGCTCCCGGGGTGCCTCCTCCTTGCTGCAGCATTAGCGTCAGTGCCACACCTCTTACTCCTTGCAGATCGCCCTACTCCCCAACGCTCTCTGCTCCCTTGGTGCCTCTTTCTTGTTGCAGCTAGCCTGGCCCTTGGTAATATGTATTTTCAAATAAAAATTAACCTCATATCCACTAAATTCATTTAGAGTTGATCCTGCTAAAATTCATTACATTCATTTAGATTTTCTCAGATATTTTCAGTTCATTAATTAATTCTAGAAGATACCAAGTTTAATTAGTAATTATTAGTGCATATGTTATCTTATCTCGTTGGGGGAGTAGAAGATAGAATTACATGGGTTTCTTGATACTATCTTTCAAATTGTAAGCAACATAATACGATCAACAAAAATATGCTCTAAAGTGATTACTAGGGTTTTAGATTTCATTGTCTGGGTAGTGGGTGCACTAATTAATTAACATGCTTTTTGTATATCTTTTCACTATCTTATTTATTGAATTGTCATTTTCCCAGTTTCAAAAAAAAATTGAAATGATGCTTATAGACTCTAACAAATGAATATCGAGATCTTATGAAGATGCACAGGAAATGATATAGACAAAATATCAAAGATAAAGAAAAGTACGACCTATTGAAGTAAGTTTTAATACGAAATATCAAATGAATATCCATTTATTGTATTTTTCTGTTAGAGGATACATGCCCACTACGAAATTACGCTACCTTCTGGTAGCCCTCGAGCAGTACGTAGAAGCTTCGTAGAATGGAGTTGTCAACCTGACAAACCGTTTATATGACATTCTGCACAACGTGTCTGCTTTTCGTGCAGTTCAATTTCGTTTTTATATAGGCTTTCATTTGTTTTCAGGTACTTTCAGGAATTTACATGCATTTTTTATTGCAAAACTCACAATACCTGTAGACCCTACTCTCTTTGGTGCAGTCCCATGCCCCCAAGACGTACCATGAGAAAAAAATTTTGTTGGGTGAATGATGGCATGAAGATTTTATTAATTGAACAAGATGATCCATCGTTGTTTGCGTAACGTACGTAGACACACATTTCCAGTTCCTCCAATTCCCTAGAGATTTTGAGAGCTTAATTAATTAATAGTCTAAGTAGTTACTTCCTTATGACAGCTTTCTGTTACAATGTTTTTGCAAGAGATCGATGTTGTGCCTATGGAACTGCAATGTGAGTTGATTAGATGGAACTTATTTGTTCAGCTTTGATGTATGAAAGACACTAAAAGATCGAACCCATAAAACTTTTGATAAAGATGAGGGTTAATTGCGCTGATAGAATTCTTCATTAAATTATCTTGACTATATATATATAGTTCTTAATGATATGAAATAAACCATGTGATATTTGTTGAGATGAACTATTCTTAATTAGACTTAAATCAAACTGCATACTTAGGACTAGCAAGCTTGTTGGCATCCAATATATTACCAAGTGGGTTGATTGATTGATGACATGGTGATCATTAGAATATAAAGAGATGCAATAATAAATAAAAGTAGACATTCGAAATATAAATATTAAGATATGGACTAGTATCTTAATGCCCTCCATCCTACTAACTTTTATTGAATTGCATAACCCTCGATTTAGAAATGGAAAACTTGTTTGATTTTTAGTGGGGATCGGAATCTCGATCGTTAGCATCACAATTATATATGATCTCGTGGTAACATAACAAATCACACCTTGTTTAACGAGAGAATGTGATCACCTTTGCACCCAACCCAATCCAATGTCTCTACCTGAACTTTTGTCTACTCCCTCCCCGACGAGAGGAAGTCCACAATTATTCATATGGGTTATCCAACGTGGTGAGAGTAACCAAAAGATTGGTAAAAGATATAACGCACTATAGTATGTGATTTTGATTTCTCTCCAGAATTTTGCCGATGCTTAGATTCTTTAGGTGTTTTTTTCCTTGGTGGCATATGCTGTGTGATCTCAAGGTAGTCATGTACCTCACTCGTATCTATCATGTGGTCAGAGAAAATAACCGGGCACTTAATTTTTTTGCAAACTTTTCATGTAATTCTTAGGCCACATAGAATTTTTATGATACCTGGCCTCTTCCTCCTCTCACAAGAGGTGAGATCTTCGTTGGATAGATTTGGTCTCCCTCACCTGTCTCGTTTAACAACTCAATAGGATTATGATTTTTTTTCATAATTCTTTAGAATGAGAATAATCTAATGAAAAAGAGATTTTAATATATTATAAAAAGTGGAGATTTTTCACCTTATCCCTTTCTAAAATTTTAGATTATGATTTTTGAATAATCTGATATGACAATTACATATTTGGTGGAGCTTTGAGAGGGTGAAGATTACGAGCCATAATCTATGACCCATTTAGTTACCAAACTCAACCTTTTAGGCTATGATGGGGTTCTTGAGAGGATTTTATTTTATTTTTATACTCTTTTGACTTAACATGGCATGTCCCCCCCCCATGTACTACTTTGTGCATTTGTTGCAATAAAATCTCAAGGGTCAGCATGGGGTCAGACCTAGATAAGTTCTCAGATTTTTTCTATAGAAAAAGTCCATCTAATCCTAAAAATTTTTGAACCTAATTATAATTACATGTAAAGATATTAATGTAATTAAGCACTAAGTCTATAAGATAAAATTAATGTTCGGAGGATAAAAAAGGTGAATTCGGTGTTCACTTTTTGGGGGGGATCAAACTTAAGTTCAACTTTTACTGTCAAGACCCGATAGTGGTTGAAAAGTGTTGAATTCACAAAATCGCGGTATTGAGATACACAGGGCCCAGGGTCATAAGCACATGAATCACAACTAATTTAATTAATAATCGGGTAGAGGTGACAAGAGGAGTTGGATCATTTGACCTGTTCTGATATCATTTTGAATCCACAAAACCGCAGTGTTGAGATACACAGGGCCCAGGGTCATAAGCACATGAACCACAACTCATTTAACCAATGCGGGACTATTGTCCGAAGGACTATGTCCAAATATTTCAACAAAAAGAATGGTATGTCATGCTACATCGAGGGTGGCACCATACATAGCTGCTCTAACACAAATTAACAGAGAGGTCATGTGCAATTGTGTATGTTCCTATATATTGACAACATATTACATGATATATATATATATCTCGTATAAGAGTAAATGCTTGTTAGTTGGTGCACTGATCGATCACGGAAATTACCCCACGTATAAATCATTCAACCATTGCTAAGTGAAACCTCAAAACAGTGACATCGATCTCCGCAAACGGTGACAGGGGAAATACGTACGTACGTACACACACATATCATTCCAAATATAAATCATTCGACTGGCACATGCAAACATTAAAGGTCGTGAGATCCCCGAGGAGGGTGACCGGGACGGCAAGCACAGGCTTGTTATTTTATTATACATATATATATATATATATATATATCGTTTTATTTATTATCATAATTAGACACTGCATCTCCAGCAAGGATGCATGCCTGCAGCCCACCGGCGTTACTCACTCCTCCAGAACGAAAGCGTCAAGCTCGGCAGTACTGGCGGTAGTCCTGCAGGCCAACGAGAAGCTCTTGAATGGTATGGCGGTGCAGTTGTAGGAAGTCTTGTTGAGGTCTTTGTAGGGGCCGCGGCAGCTGGGGCCGGTGTAGACGCGGGCCTTCTTCCCGACGTAGGGAAAAAAGTAGCCACGGCTGCCCGGGGAGACGCCGTAGCAATGGCCGCACCCAAAGCGCACCGGCAGCGAGCAGAAAGGCCCTTTGAAGACGAACATGAGGGGGGAGAGTTGGTTCTCTTCCTCTTGGGCGGCGGAAGGCACGGCAGGTAGGAGCACATGCAGGAGGAGCACGGCGGCCAGGACAGCCGCGGGGATGGTGGCGGAGGGGCTGCCGGGGGTCGCCATATATATATATCCGGAAGGGGCTCTGTGTGAAGGAGGGGTGGGGAGATGCTGGCCGGGGCTGGGCTTGGGTTGGCCTACTTCGCCGGAGGGCGCCACCATTTATAGAGGCCAGATGGGTGTGACCGAGTCCGCATGCAGCCGCGTGCATGGATGCAGTACTACTTAAACATTTCATCAAGGGTGCTCATAATTTCTTGGTTCGCGCGTCATGCTGAGGCATTATGCTGTGGTTACAGCAAAGAGGGAGATCAGAGATCAGATCGTATGCACTACATCAGGGACGATACATGCCAGACGGAGTGTGAAAAGAGTTGGCTTTCATTGGTGTTTTGTGTTGTGTCTGCCTTGCTCTAATGTGCATGCATGCGCGCAGCGAGTTGCACAGGGGAGATCGTCTACCAGACTACCCTGTCCGGCCCACTGCTAAACTACCTTGTACGTACGTTTGCATGAATACACTAATTTAGTTAACTATATATGTATAGTTGACTATACTAATTAATTTAGTTAGTGTGCATCACGGTGGGTGTGCATGCCAGGGATCAGAGATAAGCATGAAGATTAATTAGTCTGTAGAGCTTTCCGATACCGATTACGAACTGATATGGAAGGAACTGCTCCCGTTTCTTAACACTTTCTCGATCTCTCTATTTGTTGTGCGCGATTTCCTGGACAATGGTGTTGTATGATATCGTACTCTTTAATTAAATTTTGTGATATGTGTGTGTGTGTGTTGGGCATATATGTAAAGTTCGATCTGGTGAATTTAATGGTACATAAGTAAAAGTATCAGAACTTTTTTTGACAGATTCAGTTGGAGGCGATGGCATTTTGTTTGACATGAAAGAATATGTCGAGGGCAATTATAACACCATATGAAGATTAGGAGGACATGTACATAAATGTGATAAGTTATAAGGGTATATGTATAAAATGTCCTACCTTTTTATTCACTGCGGTCGTCAGAACGTGCTCAGCCGCGACAAGGCAAAGTTCATCTAATCATCTGATAGAAGTTTGGAAGTTTGGCCGGCACAAATTTACAGCTATATATATAAATGTTGAGATATTAACTTAATTAAATAGTATCCCATTTAGGGGTGTCAACGGGTCAGTGGGATCCGAAAGTGTGACCCGGATCCGAAAGTTTTTTGAGATTTGGATCGGACCTTTGATCCGAAATCTCTACGTTTCGCACATTCGATGCGGTATGATTTTTATTCGAAATGCCCCATTCCGGATCGGATATCGGGGCGCCGCAAGAAGCCCCATTTCGGGGCGACCATGTTCCCCCCTCCTCCACAAAACCCCGCCCTTGATCCCTTTCTTCGCACCGATTTCGGGGCGACCCTAGCGGCGCTAGGGTTTCTCCCATCCGGCGCCAGGCGATGGCGTTCTCAACGTTCTCGGCGACCACGACAGCCTCCCGCGACAATGATCTCGACGGCGGCCATGGCGATCTCAGTATCGGGGCGACCCTATTCCCCCCTCCTCCACAAAACCCCGCCTTGATCTCTCTCTCTCTCTCTCTCGCTTTGCCTACTATGCAGCTTTGACGTAGGAAGCAAAAGCTGGAGCGAAGAATGGTCCGAGGGAGGAAGAAGTAGCAGGTCGGGGAGCGCGCCGTGAGTACGAGAGGTACAGGGACGAGATTATCAGGGAGAACAAAGAGAGGATGCGGAAACTGGGCATCCTTGATCTGGCCCACAACCTCAAGTCCTCCATGTGGGGACGTTCTCTTGCCTCCAACCGGCCCTACAAGCGGAGGGCATGTCCTTCTTCGAGCCCATCAGCGCCGGGTTTGCCACCGCGGTGCTCTTCCAGGTTTGCACATTTTTTTTTTTGTATTTCGGACTGCCGTGCATATGGGCCTCTGCATTGGGGGTATGGTGTAGATTCAGGAGCAAAAGCTCGGCTTTTGGAAGGGTTTATGTGTTTTTTGACCCTGTTTGCTCTCGCTGGTCATTTTACTGATACTTACCTCGACTGCATTCTGTATTATAGATTCGTAGGTTTTGATGGGTTTTGCATGAGTCTTATTCTTGATGCTATATGAGGAACCCTTTTGGGTTACACGAGGATAGAATGACTTCTCCATTCGTCACAACTTTGTTCCTTCTTTCGCACTTCCTAATCTTTCTAGAAGGTCTTGGTTTTTTTTTGTCGTCGGTTGTCCCTCTTTTATTGTTAGATCTTAGAACAGATGGCATTTTGATTTATTTAACGTTCGTATTTTATTTTGCATCGACGTAGTTTTGTGGGGTTTCCGGGTGGTCATTTAGCTTTCCATTTGGAATCTTCCCTCCTGTTTGGGTTTCTGATTTTCTTTTATTCTCGAGCTATTTCTTTGACGTGATGGTACTGTTTCTCTTTAGGATGAGCGTTAGAATTATTTGTTGGTCATTATTTTTCTTGTTCTTGCTCTGTTATTATTTAAAAGTTTGCTCGACAAATTTCACTGATGAAGAAGAACATATAATACCATCCGCCCGGATAGTTATCATTCAGTTACTGACATTGTTGATTCCTTGTTCGAGAACTATATGGTGTTTAGATTGCAGAATGTAAGTCCAGTTAGCTACGTCGAACTTCCTGTAAAAAGAAGAGATGAAGGCCCACCAGAAAATATCGGAGTTACTCTGGAAGATGGTCCAAACGAGGAGGTTTATATGGATGAGCATGAAAAGTTGTTGGGTACATGTGAAGAATATGACTTCCCCCACCAGAAAATATCGGAGTTACTCTTCAAAATTCATGTTTTACCTTTTCCATTTTGTTTTTCCTTTCATTTGATCACTCTGCTTTTTTGATACCGAGTCTATGGCTTCCTTCCCCCTCAGATTACTGTTTTATTAGACTGGACAGAAGAAAAGTTGAATCTCTATTTTTGACAGAGTATTGTTTGTGAAGAATATGACTGCTGCTTCTTTAATTACATTCTCTTAAATATTATTTATTTTTCAACCATTATAGATAATTGCTAATGATTTTGAAGCTGTGCTTTGTAGATGGAACCCATTAAAGTCTTTTATCCCTTGGGCTCCTTAGATTCCAAGTTTGGATTACATGGAACCCATTAAAGTCTTTTATCCTCTTTTGTGAAGTGAAGATATCATGTTCAAGAGATGGGTCGTAATTATGTTTTAGTTCAGACAGTTTGATGCATTCGTAGTTATGTCTTAGCCCTGCAAACTGTCAATTACATCCTTCAGGGAGAACTCTGCAATTACTCTGCAGTTTTCTCATTTGATGTTCTTTATGTACTGCACTGAGAAGAGCTGAGCCATCGCCTTCTTATCTGTTACATTCATGGCTGAAGTTATGGAGAAGAATTGAAGACAACAGTTCATCTTTGCAGAGTCAAAGAATTGCAACTCTAATTACAGGCCAACTCCCCATAACTGAAATGCCCTTTGACTCATCTCATCTAGTGCAAATGTTGCAGGAATTCCGAACCATCCTTCGGGAAGATTTGAAGTCCAAGAATTCAAGCTGTGGAAACTGTTTCCGATGATAGTAGTTGCAAAGCATCTCAACAACATGAATCTGACATGAAGTTTGTAAATTCAGAATTGCCTCGAATGGCTCCTTAACTAAACCGTCCGAGCTAACCTCAGCTTTGTAAACATCACCCTATTCTAGTGAGCTACTGTGGACTGAAATCCTTTCCCTTATTTTAACTTGGGTATTTTCTGCATTTTTTTCTACAGAATTTTGCCTCGAAAGTCAGTGGGAAAGAATGTGCCTATGTAACTTTCTATTGGGAACTTAAATGTTATATGTTTTACGAATGTGCCTATGTAACTTTCTTTTAGTCGACGGTGGAGGCAAACCCATGTGATTTTTTTATTCTAATTTATATCCTTAGTTTCTTACTTTCCTGAATCTCAAGTAACATGTCGATTATTATTTTCAATCCATCTCGTCAATATTTAGTAATCCTAATGGCTCTGGTTTTTACTCTGAGCCTTTGTTTTTCTTGTGCAATACAGGCTAGACAAGGTGCACTACTCTTGAGCATTCTTGCAAAATACTGTGAAGGTAATTTATGCTTGCCAAAGTTCTTCTTTTTATTTGTTTTACTAGTCAAAATACCTCAATTACTTTTTTCCCCTTGAGTCTGCAAACCATTCCTCTTATGCAAACTAAACCATTCCTTGTTTCCAGCGCCAATCCAGTTTCTAATAATTGATCATTGATTTCTGGGATACAACAGACCCGTGGGTTCCTGCACGTTTATCTTATTGCCCTTCTTTGCAGCAGTGAAAGAACGATATCTTGTTTATATATGGTTATATGATATTATGATTATATCGCAAAGGTGCAGCTTGTATATGTTAATGGGATCGGGTTCATCAGCCCTTGCCTTGTGTTTTGGGGAATATGAATGAGATGGAGCTTCAAGGATGGAGGTTCATTAATACATAATTTTTCCTGCAATGACTTACCCTCCTGCACGGGTAATTAATAAACATTTCTCTTGTTAATATTGTTTGAGAAAAACTTGGTCAGGAAGTCACTGGTTTTGTTAAAAATGGAAAGAATCTAAGGAAACCTTTTCTTCTCTTCAAGTATATTTTTTCTCTCAACAAACATATGAGCTTAAAATATTGGGTTTCTATCAACTTCGGCATAGACCATGCAAAATGATAATTTTTGCTTTCTGGAAGGGTGCAATGTCTCTCTCCATGTCCATATGCAGTAATACTATTAGCACACCTAATGACTCATGTATCCTGTGCTTTTTATGTTCAATCTCGCACTTGCTAGTTCCATTTGACATTTGAGCCATAAATCAATATCATGTTTAGCCAGAATAATCTGAGAGGAATCTTGGAGTCTCCTAGTGTAATTATTTTCCAGATTATTTCATTTACCAGATTAGAATTTTTTCCCAGAGAGATGACAAATAAAAGAAATCCTCTAAAACATACTTTGGACAGGCAAGAGCGTCCAAATATGACAGTAGATGACAAATTAATGAATTATCTGGCTTATTGTTCCTTCCAGATATGGGATGTTTTTAATTTTTGGATGATTTTTGTATTGCTTGGAGATATATATATGACAGTAATTTTCCACTCTCCTAAGTAGTTTCATTGACTATAATTTTTTAAGCAAGTCTTTACACTAATAATAGACATATTTTGCTTACTTTTGATAGGGGCTTCCTCTGAATAAGTTAGAATCGAGATAAAATCCCGCATCATCAATATCTTCATGAATAAATATCTGCACCATATTTGTCATAACATTTAAAATCTCCTCCTGAATTTTATGTGAAGTGTAAGTTGCATTTTCAGGTGCATTTGTTATAAGTTTTGCAATTTTGCAAGCGGTTCGTTATATGAAGTGTTATGTTAACCTGCAACTTGTTATTTTCAATCTGTGTATGTCTTTGCTTATCAATTTTTGCTCTCTCAACATGTTGTGGCTGATTCAACAAATCTTTTGCTGCCTCCACAGCCATATTATGCTTTGACATTAGCAGGAGCCTTTCATGCTTATAATGAAGATAGGACTCAGAACAATTAGGATCCAGTACTTAGTTCCTAGGAGAACAGAGGCTACAATCAAATTAAAGGATCAGGGAGGTGGTGCATGGCTGAAGAGTTAAGATAATTCCAAACTTATAACTCCATCCTACCTCCATATGGAAAAATTAACTATGCCAGATCTTGACTTTAAAGGCCAGTGGGTCACTTCCCCCTTTCACTCAAATGATAATAACCCTAGAGCAACCAACTGATGCTAGCACTAGCCATGATCCAACTACTCAACCAGCATTGGATAATGCTCAGATTCAAGCCATTCTAGAAAGGAGTTATTTTTCATTCCTTCCAAGTATTGGAGATGAGCTTATTCCAGGTTTCCCAGGAGGGCAATTCACCATTTACTTATATAATTGTTGACAGCCAAACATGAGAATCCTATTCTAACCACATTCCAATCTATGTAAATTATAATATTCCATGTTGATGGTAGTACTATGCTATATTTGGATCTAACCATTATCTTAATTTTAATCTGTACTTGTTCTTTACATGTCTTTACTTTTTGCATGCTATTGTTGAAGTAACTCCTATTCAGAAGCTGATTGTTTAGAATTTTTAACTTCTAATCTGCTTCATTGTGGCCTCATGAGCCTCCCAGTTTCCAACATGGTTCCTATTCATCATACTCTGTTTACTTTTCTCACCAGAGGCTAACATGCACAGTGAACAGAAAAATAAGATTAGTCACAACCTTGGGGATTTTATGGCTTCTTATTTTTGTTCGTTGATGATATATCACTTATTTAATAATGCTCTTGGTAGAAAGTAACAGTGTGTATTCTGTTGGAAGGTTGCGAGTTTGACAAACCTCGTTATTCCAAGAAACTGCTTTAGCTTTTGTCATGTATGTTATGAGTTTACACAGATAATTTGAGCTGAACTTTTCCTTTCAAGGTGGTGTATAATGTTAGTTGCTTTTTGTGCTGGTACTGGTGGATCGATGCTTATTATTGGCTCAGCGGCGGGTGTTGCATTCATGGGAATGAAAAATATTGACTTCTTTTGGTACTTGCACAAGGTAAGAAGCTACATGCCCTTGTTTCTCGATATGGTCTTTTGGTTATTCTAATCAAGAGTCATATATTGCAGGTAAGCGGCTTTGCTTTTGCAGGTTATGCGGCTGGCATTGTTGCATACTTGGCAACTCATAATCTACATATGCCGCTGCTACCTGCTATCGCTCAGTTGCCTTTTCTGTCTAGTTCATAGATCATTATTTTCTGTTCCGAGTACTATTGAGCAGCTCTTGGCTTGCTGTGAGTCTCATGCTGGAAGCCAACTCACCCTGCCAACTTTATAGCCAGTGCTGATTTTCTTGGGTAGGAAGTTTTATTTATATGATGGAATGAGATCAACATCATGATAAGTGATCTTGATAAACATCCAGATGTGGTATATTTTTTATAACTAAGATTCCAGAGCAAAAGGTCTTTGCAAAGAAATAATGCATCCATGATTCAGGGAATCCAATAAGATACTACAGGCGGAAGAAAGTTTTGCTTGTGGAAAATTTCGCAGAATAAGTTGCAGAACTAAATATGTCCGGAGGTTTCAATGCTGTTATTTATGTATTTATCTTATGTTTCCCCTTTTTTGTCTTGCATTTAGAATGTCAAAGTGAGGAGATTAACTCCATGAACATAATTTTTTTGCTTTATTTATTTCTGTGTTAAGGTTTGGGGTATAGATGAAGATTATCAGTTGACTCTACAAACAATACATTGCAGAGCAAACGGTAGACAGGGTATGTTGATTTCATTCTCAGCATCTTGGTACAGTGACTGTGGCTTCTAGTGGATCAGGACGATTTAGATCATGTGGATCCGAAAATGGATCCGAAAAGACCTTTCTGTATTCAGATCTCTCTGGCCTTCAATGTAAAAAATGTGTACACAGGAATTTCGGATAGATCCGAATCCGAAAATCCAAGTTCGGATTTAGATAAGATCCGAATCCGAAATGTCTTTCTATTTCGGATTCGGGTCGGATTCGGATATGAATTTATCGGATTCGGATTCGGATCCCACAGGATCCGACCCGAATCCGATCCATTGACAGGGCTAATCTCATTAACTAATTAAGATAAAATTAAATGAATAATCAATGGATAAAAAAGTAATATAAAAACTCACAATATATAATGACGATAAGTTAAAATATGTTGTGGGCGCGCCTGCCAAATCAGGCGTGACAGCATGAGTACATCACACGCACGACGCACACTTAAAAGTAATTAATGAGCTAGGCAGCTGATGGCAGCACTTTGGAAGAAGTCTCACAATTGTTACGTCCCTTTGGATCGAGGGGATGTGCATGGGACGATGATAGTCGACTTTACAAGAATCGGAAAATTAAGGAGAGATGCATGTGAAATTTGAGTAGGTCCATGACAGCCTTTTGAGTGGTCTAACTTAGGCTTGAGGTCGGATTATGTGCCCAACATCGTCCAAGTCTTTGAGATTGGGTTGGAGGCAGGATGCATGCGCCCACACCTCCATTCATCTACCTCATGGTTGAGTGTGAGCCATAATTTCCCTGGGTAAGAGTTGCAGAGGAGTGTCCGTGCCTGCCTTGCGGGGGACAGGTTCACACCCCCTTGCAACATCAAATCCCATTCAGTAGCAGCAGATAGCTGGAATGGAGTCATCAGGGATGAGAGCTACAGCGGTTTGGAACTCATAGCTTCTCTGGACTGTTAGATGGCCTAGTTAGAGATCTCGTTAGGAAGAACGGATCACGTCTTAGCTAGGGGAAGGGGCCGGGTATCAAATGGAGAGAGAGATCTGCGTGGTGCAAGGTCTCCTGTCACAAATATATATATTTCTTCTTCTTTTTTTGTTACAGCATGGGATGGAGTTTTATACTGCCCGGCCGAGCAGACCTGGGCCTATAGAGTTTGAAAAAGGGAGAGGGGACTCATGTACAGAGCCTGAGAAAGGGAAGAAGGAGGTCGTCGAAGGTCTTCAGAGATCATCGGAGGAGCGCCGATTGAGATTGCGAGGCAATGGAGTTCTCACTTGAGGTGACCCAAGCCGGCAAGCAGTCGGAGAGTTTGGGCACAGGAAGGGGCTGGTGTGTTGGGGATGACTGTACTGGAGTTGGGAACTAAGGAAGGATATTTCCGGGAGAGATTCTACGCTCAAATTAATAACTAAAATCAATAAACACATTCAAAATTATAATTCTCACGTGTCATTAACATATTCAAAGTTCAAACTCATTGTAATCTATATCAACTCAATGAAAATATTTAAATTTATCAGAACACACTCAAATTAACACCTTAAATCAATGAACACATTCAAATTCATAATTATCACATGTCATTAACACATTAAAAATTTAAACTCATCATAATCTACCTCAACTCAATGAATACATTTAAATTCATTAGAACACACTCAAAGTAACACCTCAAATCAATGAACACATTCAAATTCATAATTCTCACCTGTCAGTAACACATTCAAAGTTTAAACTCATCATAATCTACCACAACTCAATGAACATATTTAATTCATCAGAACACACTCAAATTAACACCTTAAATCAATGAACACATTCAAATTCATAATTCTCATCTGCTATTAACACATTCAAACTTCAAAGTCATAATAATCTACCTCAACTCAATGAATACATTTAAATTCATAAGAACACACTCAAAGTAACACCTCAAATCAATGAATATATTCAAATTCATAATTCTCACATGTCATTAACACATTCAAACTTTAAACTCATCATAATCTATCTCAACTCAACGAATACATTTAAATTCATTAGAACACACTCAAATTAACACTTCAAATCAATGAATACTTATAATTCTCACTTACGACTAACACATTCAAAGTTCACAAACTCATTAAACTCCTGAAAATATGTATGTAGTAAAATTTAAAATCCATAGCTGTAATATCTCGGACCTTTCAAATCCTTCTTCATGGGTCCCAGATCTGGTTTCTCGGAGTGTTCGGCTCCGTTGTGTCCGAAATTTTGTTTCGGACATCTTTCGTGTTCGGATCGGCGCGATCTGGAGTTGTTTCGGAGGCCCGGAGCGCGTCCGTGACTTTTCCACGTGTGTTTTCCGATTTCCGGTGTGTGTTTCGGCAATTCCTTCGGAACCTCGTTGTGGGTGAACCGGGTCATTCACCTAGGCGAGTGTGGTACCGTTGCGATCAATGCGTTCCGAGGATCCCGAAAATATAATTTTTGATTTTTAATTTTTTCTGAAATTTCTGAATTTCTATAAATATCCCCCTTTTTTCTCTCTCTTCCCCACCCTCTTCTTCTTCTTCTTCTTCTTCCTCCTTTCTCCCCCACCGTGAGAACGCCCCCTCTCCCCCTCTTCTTCGTCCGGCGAGACCGCGGCGGCACCCCCTCCGGCTGCAGACGGCGTGGGGCGGCGGCGTGGTGACGACGGCGACGGCGAGGCGATCGTAGGGCGTACGTGGACCGTGGGAGCTCAAGGAAGAACGAGGGTTTTTCAAGCGATTTCTTGCGGTTGTGGACGATCCGGGCGTCTCGGGGCGATCTTGAGGTAGGGTGACGTTCCTTAGCCTCTTGAGTTCCATTCCCGCGATTTGTAGGCCGAGGGGAGGCCGAGAGATGGGTATTCATGTGGGTTTTGGGCTTTCCATGATTTGGGGAGAGTTCGCCCGATCTATGGATTTGAGCCGCGATTCGGCGTTTCGATGGCCTAGAACCATGCTAGGGGTCCCTGGGGACCTTCCCCTTTGTTTTCCCCCTCTCCTATGGAGGTATGGGGGCGTGGTTGATGTTTTTGGGTGTTTCCCGCCGTTTCGCTCTCGGGCGGGTGTGGCGGTCCTTCCAATGACCGTCACACTATGTAACGCGCCCAGGTGGGTGCGTTACAGCCTTGTTCAGCCAACTGGGGTTTGTGAGCTGTGGCGGTCCCACGATAGACCGCCACAGGTGCTGTGACGCACCTGGGTTGGACCGCCAGAGTCGTTCGACCGTTGATTTTTGACAGTTGGGGGTCAAGGCGTGTGACGCATCAGGCTTGGCGCGTCACAGCCTTGTGACGCCCCTGTGTGGGTGCGTTGGAGCTAACGAATCCCCACGTTGTAACGCACCAGAGTTGGTCCGTTACATGCTGTGACGCACCGAGTGGCACGCGTCACAGCTGGTTTTCAGTTGTATTGTGACGCAGCAGTGTAGGCGCGTCACAGGCTATAACGCACCATGGTAGGTGCGTTACACGCTATTTTGCACTGATCATGTGACGCGCCTGTGATGGGCCGTCAGGTGACTGTGACAGTTCGGCCTAGACCGTCAGAGACTGTGACGCGTCTAGGGTAGACCGTCAGGCTCTCGACTGCGCCGGGAGGTTCGCAGTCTCATTTCTGGTCCGACCGTGGTCACCGTGCGACGGTACCGGTACGTGGGACGGTCCCCGTACATCGTCGGATGCGGATGTTATTTTCCGTTGACTTGAGAGTCTACTCCTTCAGTGACCCTCCACTAGTTGTAGCCTGCCTGCACGCGAGTGGACCCACCAGGGAGTGGTGAGAGGCTACCCTGAGGAAGATTTTTAGACTGATTTCCGTAGGGCCCCTCGTCGGTAGCCAGAGTCCGGCTCCAGGGAAAACCAGTTAGAGGCCAGACCTAGGACGTACGGTCTGTGTGTGCACACGAGATTGGCGACGGTTGGACCCACGCCGATGGGCGTGACCCTAACTAGTCACTTGTTTGTGGTTACTTTTTCGGTGTCCGTGCCTCTGGTAGGCGCTACCACGTTAGGCAGTTCACTTGCGGTGTGGTATAAGTCATCGGGGGACGCAACCGACCTTGCTTTTAGTGGGAGGTACTCCTATCGAGTCGGGAGTGGCAGACTGTCAGTCTCGTGACTTCGACCTTCGGGTTTTGGTCGTGTTGACTGTGGTGTTCCGGTCGTTTCACCGTGGCACGTGTGTCGGGTTTCGTGCCGTGAAACCGGTGTTTTGTAGATAGCAGGGCTTCCCTTCCCGTGGTACTCGCTTATTGCTAGCGTAGCGGTTTCTTCGTTTGCGAGGTAGGGTTCGAGTGATCCCTACTAAGTCTCGTTCTGAGACTCATTCCCTGCGTGTTTTCACCGTTTTTCAAGTGAGGCGCGGCTTCAGGGGAGCGCGTCTGAGGTTCAGCGTGGTTCGGGTGCCCAGCGTTAGTGCCAGAGGTCAGAGCTGAGGTATGCCCCGTGTAGCTGTACTTTTCTTTCTTGTCTCTATACTAGTTGTGGACTGCTGTTGTTATTTTATTGTTATCTTGTGGACCTTGTATTAATTAAAATGTCATTTATTGCCTGCTTAATTATAATCTGTTTAATTTCTGTAATTATTTGTGATACTTGTGTAGTCTCCACACCATCCTTCTAACCCTTCCGAGTCTTCGGATTTGTGGGTGGCGGTGCGAGTCTTGGGTTATCGGGCCTTCCCGGTAATCGGATTCTCGGGTCGTTACAGCTGGTATCAGAGCGCGGTTGTGGAGTTATACGAGAATCATAGGTAATTGTAGCGGTCCACTAGTCCACAGCAGTGATGTACAGTTGACGCTGGCATCGGGCATCATGTATTTTTCTTAACCTTGCTGTTCCGTGTTTCTTGTCTTTTGCTTCAGGAGCGAGTATGGCGCCGAGGCGGGCGACTCGCTCTCAGCAGGGGCAGTCGGCTGGAGGTCAGGAGATCCAGCAGGAGCAGGAGGAGCAGAGTAGGGTGCCACCAGCGGCCACCTAGGCAGCAGATGCTGCGAGGGTTCCGGGGGCCGAGGATTTCTTTCGTGGCATGTACCAACTTATGTCGCAACAATTCGGCGGAGAGGCTGGTGAGGGCTCGTCGATCAGGGGTGGGCCAGGCCGAGCAGTGTGAGATTTCTTACAGTTTCATCCACCTTACTATGGCGGTCTGCCAGACCCTGATTTGGCTCGAGATTAGCTCGACGAGATGAAGCGGGTGTTCAGTTCCGCGCAATGTACTGCAGAGGACAGAGTGATGTTGGCCTACAACCAGTTGCAGGGTACGGCTCGAGCGTGGTGGTCTTCCGAGTGGAAGACATCTTTTCAGTCGCGTCCCCTTGAGCAGATTGCGTGGAGTGACTTTGTCAGCGCTTTTGAGCGTGCCTACTGTCCAGAGTATATTGCTACGCAGAGGATGCGTGAGTTTTTGGAGCTGGTCTAGGACGACATGTCCGTGTTGCAGTACAGGGCCCGATTTGTTGAGCTGGGTCGGTATGCACCCCACATCATGGAGCATGAGAGGGTGAAAACTGCACAGTCTGTACAGGGCCTGAGGCAGGACTTGAGACACCATTTGATCGCGAATGCTGCCACTGATCTGGAGACAGCGTCTGATGTCGCGGCTTCCTTGGAGATGGATATGCAGAGGACTCAAGGACCGATTAGCCAGGGGCAGTCTTTGTCAGGTCGCAGCCAGCAGTCGGCTACCCAACAGCAGGGTTCTTTCCAGCATGCGTTGGGTGGTTCAGGAGCGCCGGCACCGGCACCGGCAGCGTCAGTGACAGGATCGGTGTCTTTTGGCTCGAAGGTCAAGAAGTTCCTCGGGAAGAGTTTCCGAAGGAAGAAGAAGGGAGGCCGTGAGCAGCAGGCGTCGTCGGGCAGTGTACAGTAGCCGGTTCTTTTTCAGCGTCAGGGATCAGTGGGTGGATCGCAAGGACTGTGTCCACGGTGTAGCGAGTTCCATCCAGGCAGGCAGTGCACAGCGCCGATAGTTTGTTTCCGGTGTGACCAGCCAGGGCATATGGCGCGTGACTGTCCTCAGAGGTAGCAGCAGCAGGTTCCCCAGCAGTAGAGGCCATAGTAGCAGCAGCACCAGCAGAAATAGTATCCGCCGCTACTCAGGTCAGCTAGTGTGGGAGGCAGGCAGAGAGCTCTAGGCCAGATTACACACATGACCAGGGCAGAGGCAGTGGCGTCGTAGCTCGTGAAAAGTACCGTTCAGATTTTGGGCTGTGCGGCTTGGGTTTTGTTTGATTCTGGCGCGTCTCATTCGTTTATTTCGGAGGATTTCGCGCTGAGTATCGAGGAGCCGGTGACCCAGTTGTCCTATGATTTGGCAGTGGAGTTACCTTCGGGTGATTTTATGATCACTCCATATTATTTCGATGGGGTTCCTGTGTGGGTTGAAGGGCGGAGTTTGTCGGCCAGGCTCTATGCGTTGCCGCTTCAGGACTTTGATGTGATTATGAGCATGGATTGGCTCGAGGCACATCATGCGTTGGTGGATTGTGGCTCGAAGAGGGTTTATTTTCGGTGACTTCGTGGACCCACCTTCTATTTCCAAGGTATCAGGTCTTCCTCTTCCCGTTTCCTTATTTCGACGATTTGAGCTCGTCGTATGCTTGATGCGGGTTGTCAGGATTTTTTTCTTCCGTGGTCTTGGTAGACCAGCCGTGTCAGGATGTCGAGGACATTCCGGTGGTGTGCAAGTTTCTCGATATTTTTTCGGAGGACTTACCTGGATTGCCTCCCCAGTGGGAGATCGATTTCGTGATCGAGGTTGTGCCGGGTACGGGACCTTTGACGAAGGCTCCCTACCGTATGGTCCCCGCTGAGTTGAGGGAGTTGCGGGCGTAGTTGCAAGAATTACTGGCCAAGAGGTATATTCATCCTAGCTTTTCCCCTTGGGGTGCGCCAGTGTTGTTTGTGAAGAAGAAGGACGGTAGCTTGCGGTTGTGCATTGACTACCGGCAGCTGAATGAGGTGACCATTAAGAATAAGTATCCGTTGCCACGGATTGATGATTTGTTCGACTAGCTTCAGTCTGCTCGAGTGTTCTCGCGGATTGATTTGCGGTCCGGTTACTATCAGCTGAGGATTTGCGAGTCCGATGTGGAGAAGACTGCGTTCAGCTCGAGGTATGGGCATTATGAGTTCTTGGTGATGCCGTTTGGGCTCACCAATGCCCCGGCAGCCTTCATGGACTTGATGCAGAGGGTGTTTCATCCGTACTTGGACTAGTTCGTGATCGTATTTGTGGACGACATCCTAGTCTATTCGCGGTCTGCCGAGGAGCACGCGTACCATTTGGGTGTGGTGCTGCAGACGTTGCGAGATCACCAGTTGTATGCGAAGCTCAGTAAGTGCGAGTTCTGGCTTCGTGAGGTGCACTTTTTAGGGCACATGATTTCTGGTGATGGTATTTCCGTGGACCCCGCCAAGGTCGAGGTAGTAATACAGTGGCCGAGGCCGAGGTCGGTGACGGAGATCCGGAGTTTCTTGGGACTTGTGGGCTATTATCGTCAATTTATCCAGGATTTTTCTCGCATCGCGGCCCCGATGACCAGACTTACGCGGAAGGATGTGCCTTTTGTCTGGATTGATGAGTGTGAGCAGAGTTTCAGGGAACTGAAGAGATTGCTCACCTCGGCTCCGGTGTTGGTCTTGCCTTCTGGATCGGGAGGTTTTGTGGTGTGTACAGATGCCTCCGGGATCGGATTGGGTGCTGTGTTGATGCAACATGGTAGAGTGGTGGCTTATGCATCTCGGCAGCTGAAGCCCCACGAGGAGAACTACCCTACCCATGACCTGGAGTTGGCGGCTGTGATCTTCGCGCTGAAGATCTGGAGGCATTATCTGTACGGTGAGAAGTTTGAGGTGTTCACTGACCATCAGAGTTTGAGGTATGTGTTCACGCAGAGGGACCTTAACCTCAGGCAGAGGCGCTGGATAGAGTTTATGAAGGATTATGACTTCACCATGTCTTATCAGCCGGGCAGGATGAACGTCGTCACCGATGCTTTGAGTTGGAAGGTCACGGTCAGTGCCTTGATATTGAGGAAATGGAGGCTCTGGGAACAAGTGCCCGAAGTGTCATTCAGGCTCAAGATTCCCCAGGAGCCAGGGTTAGCGGTGCTCGCGAGTCTGACTGTCACGCCTGCTATCCGCCGTCAGGTGACAGAGGATCAGCATGCAGACCCTGAGTTGCCCCGGATTTTGGCTATGGCTGATGTGGAGCTCGGCGAGGAAGGTGCTGCGAGGTTTCGTAGTAGGCTGTACGTCCCAACCGATGAGCAGGTTCTTCGTGCGGTCTTGCGTGAGGCTCATGGGAGCAGGTACACCGTACACCCGGGTGCGACAAAGATGTATCGAAACTTGCGGAGGCAGTTCTGGTGGCCTGGCATGAAGAGAGACGTTACCGAATTTGTGGCCAGGTGCTTGACCTGTCAGCAGGTGATGGCGGAGCATCAGCGACCAGGAGGTACTCTCCAGCCCTTGGATGTTCCCTGCGTGGAAATAGGACCACGTGACCACGGATTTTGTGGGGGGATTGCCAAAGACTCCGAGCGGGCAGGACATTATTTGGTTGCTGGTGGATAGGCTGACGAAGGTGACTCGGTTGTTACCGGTCAAAGTCAGCTGGAGTGTGTCCAAGTTGGCTCGTCTTTATGTGGAGCGGATCATTCCGTTGCATGGGATTCCCATCTCCATTGTGTCAGATCGGGATCCGCACTTCACGTCTGGATTCTGGAGGAGTTTCCAGCGAACTCTTAGCACGGATTTGGCTTTTAGCTCAGCGTACCATCCCGTGGACATGCAAAATTGCACGCCCATACATCCCAACTAGTCTAGCATCAACAACGACTCCAAATAGAAAAACTACGGGGAAGATGGGCCATCCAGACTCTCCAAACAAACGCATACACTGCCGTGAAGCCGTCTCCAGAGTCGCGACAGTGAAGAGAAATCAACCGCCAAGAGCCTCACAATCCATGGGCCTCGAAGAAAATCAAATGGGCCACAACTCGCGCTCACAACGGCTCAGGACTGCCCATTTAGCCCTTCAGCGGCACGCCCCTGGCGCCTTTCAGCGGTACACCCAAGGCCCTTCAGCGGCACGCCCCTGGTGCCCTTCAGCGGCACGCCCCCATGCCCCTTCAGCGGCACACCCCCGTGCCCCTCCAGCGGCACGCCCCTGGTGTCCTTCAGCGGCACACCCTGTGCCCCCTTCAGCGGCACGCCCCTGGTGGCCCTTCAGGGGCACACCCATCACCAGCCCTTTAGCCGCACGCCCCCAGTGTCCTTCAGCGGCACACCCTGTGCCCCCTTCAGCGGTACGCCCTTGGTGACCCTTCAGCGGCACGCCTGCCAGCCCCATCAACGGCACGCCTTAATGGCCTTTCAACGGCACGCATGCAAGCTCGTCTAGCAGCACACCTTGGCTGCCCATTCAACGGCACACTATGCCAAGCCCTTTAGCGGCATGGGTTTTTTAGCCCCTTTGCGGCACACGCTGCCAGCCCCTTCAGCGGCATGCTTTTGCAGTCTTCCAGCGGCACGGCTAACCACCCATTCAACGGCACACCCTGGCCGGTGCAACCGACAGAACGACGTGATGCCCACGCCCTACGGATTCTTGGCGCGTAGTGGGCTGTCCGAGGTGTCGGCCAGGGGTTGGGCCACGCAGGCTACCCACCCTGCCACCAAGGACGACGGGTCAAATCCCCATTCAATGCCTCCAGTTTCTCGCCTTCGATCGATCTCGCTGCTGCCAGGGTATAAAAGCCTTCCTCTTCTGGCGAACAACACACAGACAGACACACGCAGACAGTGAAGAGGAGAAGAGAAGAAGAGAAAGAGAAGAAGAGCAGAAGAAAAAGAAGGGAAAGAAGAGAAGAAGAGAAGAAGAAGGCGAAGAGAGAAGAGAGGAAGAGAGGGGAGAGTGCCCGTCGCTCCTCCCACCGCCGCCGTCTGTGCAAAGAGAGAAGAGAGGAAGAGAGGGGAGAGTGCTGCTGCTCCACCCACCGCCACCGCCTGAAGAGAAGAAGAAAAAGAAGAGAAAGAAGAGAAGAATAAAAGGGGGAGAGGGCCTGCTGCCCTTCCCCTCCCCGCTGCTACTCCGGCTCCCGGCGTCAGTGTGAAGGGAAAAAGAAGAAGAAGAAAAGAGAGAAGAGAGAAGAGAGTGAGCTGTGGGAGGGGAGGAGTTAATGCTCCGTTCCCCTCCCCACTGTGTCTCGTTTTGTTTCCCCTCTCTCCTTTTTCCCCCTCACGATGTATTATCTCCCTTGGGGCATCCCCTGCTGTGAGAATAGAAGCCTGCAAACGTCTTGACGCTTGACGCCTCCCTACAGACGTTCCTCTCCTTTTTTTTTGCGTCCTCCATAGCTCCCCTGCTTGGCCTCCCCCTTTGGCCGGCACATCTTGCCGTGCCTCCAGCGGCACACCCTTGCCGTGCCTCCAGCGGCACGCCCTGCCTATGCCTCCAATGGCACCTCACTTGTGTCTCTGCCGGCACACCTGCTACCTCCTCTTACCCGGTGCACCCCGGCCTGCCTTAGGCATGGTCTCCAGCCATTGCTTCCCCGGTGCATTCATAGCTCATGTCAGCCTAAGTGGTTTCCTATTTGGCATTTTCCCCCGAGTTTTCCGAAATTTTCTCGAAGGTGGCTGCCTAGTCGGGACACCTCAAATTGTTGGTTCATGCCACTCCTTGTGGGCATGTCCCTTGTTATCCCCTTCCATCTCGGATCAAGGGGAGATGCTGCCGAATTTTCGTCAGAAATAAGAACACATTAAAAGATAAAAGGAAGCAACAAACAAATGAAATAAATAATAAAACACTTTAACTGAAACAAGAGAACCACGAAGATCCCGAATAACTGAACACGATACATCCTTGTGACGGACCGATGAACACAACCCCAAACATGACTTACATGAATAAAAGAAAACCAAATCAAGGACCCCCGCATGCATTTCACAAATAAGAAGAAAACCCTTCCACGCATCCCCGATGTGCGTCAACCTTGGCCAACCAGCCCCTCACACGTCTCACATGTGCATAAACCTGGGTAGACCTCGCCCATCATACACTCCACCGTGGCCTACCCTGTCACGCCCCGTACTCTATACCGTCGAGGTATTGTCCGCTTTGGCCTAATGGCCTCACGATTTTGTCCCTTTCTGATAGTGATCGACTCCAGAATGGGAGACTTCCCGGGCAGGTGTGGACACCGAAAATTGCACATCCAAATGTCCCGCTCGGCCCCGCATCAACAACGACGCCGAGTGAAGAAACCCCGGAGAAATCAAGCACAAAGGGCCCCACAGTCCGTGGGCCCCAAAGGAAATCAAACGGGCCGTGACTCATGCTCGCAACGGGCTCAGAACGGGCCCCGAATACACGCCCCGTGGGGAGCCCTTCAGCGGCACGCCCAGCCCCCAAGGGGCCTCAACGGCATGCCCTGGTGGAGCTCCAGCGGCACACCCCGGGGGGTGGCTCCAGCGGTACACCCCCTGGGGGGGGGGCCTCCCAGCGGCACGCCCCTTCAGGGTCCCAGCGGCACGCCCCTTCAGGGTCCCAGCGGCACACCCCATGGGGTGCTCAGCGGCACACCCCCTGGGGTGCTCAGCGGCACACCCCGGGGGGTGGCTCCAGCGGTACACCCCCTGGGGGGTGCCTCCCAGCGGCACGCCCCAATGGGTCTTCAGCGGCACGCCCTCAGCAGGCCTTCAGCGGCACGCCCTGCAGGGGCCTCAGCGGCACGCCCTTCAGGCTGTTCAACGGCACGCCTTTAGGGGCTTCAACGGCACGCCGTTTTGGCTCTCCAGCGGCACGCCTCTTCAGCTCGCCAGCGGCACAGCGGTCAAGCTTTTCAACGGACGACGTGAAGCCCATACCCTACGCATCCTTGGCGCGCAGTGGAGCCGTCTGAGGTGGCAGCTGATCGTTGGGCCACGTAGCCTACCCCACTGACACCCAGGATGGGCAGGTCAAACCCCATGATCACAATCCACTTCCCACCTTCGACGGCCGTGCTCGAAGGCTCCGGCGGCCCGTAGTATAAAAGACCCCTGCTTTCGACACAGAAAGAGGGGGAGAGGGGGGACGAACACACAGACAGGGACGGAGGGAGGCAGAGGAAGAGGAGAACGGAAGAAGAAGGAGGGCGAAGGAGGAGGCAGACGCACGGAGACAGACGGGGAGACACACAACACACACCGGAGAAAGAAGAGAAAAAGAGGCCCTCCCGGCCTGAGCTCCGTCCGACGGCCACCGGGAAGAAACAAGAGTAAGAGAGAGAGAGCTTGTTGTATCGGGGGAAAGGGTTGGGGATAGCGGCCGATGTCTTAGGCCCGAACGTCTTCTTCCCTCTTGTATCCCATTCCTCCTGGCGTTCTTGGTCTTTCTTACTCTTGTCCATGGCCCCATTTGGGGAGTTTGCTTTTGCCATATGTATGAAGGGCCTCGCCCTCTTGATTCTCATGAATGAAAACCACCCTCTCCGGGTTTCTTTTCGATCTTCGATGTTTTAGGCTAGGCTTTGCGGGCTTTTCTGACGGACAATCCGTTCCTCCCTCTGTCTCCTTATTCCTCCGGCGTCTTTAGGGTCCTCCATGTCGATGTAGGTTTCCCCCTTCTGTTGGCCTTGGCTCCGTGAGCTCCTCACTCATTCCCTTCTATGGCCATCTACCGTGTTCCCGAGCTTGAGGAGAAGGGGAGGTACCCTTCTTTCCTCCCAACCACCCAGTTACTAATGGGCCACTCCCGGCCTTGAAATCCCCCCATCTTTATTCCTCTTTTCCTGAACAGCCACCAAGTACCCCCCCCAGTTGCTAACACCCCTTTTAAGCCTCTCAGCGGTGCACCTTTCCGGCCTTTGGCCGGCACACCTTTCCAGCCCTCAGCGGCACGCCCAGATCAGCCCTCAGCGGCACGCCTAGATCAGCCTTCAGCGGTGCGCCCACTCTTGGCCTTCAGCGGCACACCCTGTTCAGCCTCCAACGGCACACCCTGTTCAGCCTTCAGCGGCACACCCTGTTTAGCCTTCAGCGGCACACCCCCTGTTCAGCCTCCAACGGCACACCCTGTCCAGCCTTCAGCGGCACACCCTGTTCGGCCTTCAGCGGCACACCCCCTGTTCAGCCCTCAGCGACACACCCCCTGTTCAGCCCTCAGCGGCACGCCCTTCAGTCCCTCAGCTTACTCCTTGTCCAGTCCCAGTCCAGGTCCCTTAGATGTCTTCGGTCTGTCGTTCTCCTTCGCGTTTTCCGAGTCTCTATAAAGGTGTTGCCCCCCCGGGGGCCCACCTCCAGTTGTCGGGTTCCGCCACATCATGTGGGCGCGTTCCCTGTATCTCCCTTACGCCCCGGGTCAAGGGGAAATGCTGCCGAATTTTTGTGAGAAACTAATAAACAATTAAAAGAGGCAAAAGGAGGCAACAAACAAGCAAGATAACTGACGAAACCTTCCAACTCATCAAACCACTGCCGGCATCACGACGAGAACTGAACCGAGCTAACTAACCACCCGGCAGCCCGAGCCTCCGACCCACAAGAAAAGAGATCGAACCGAACAAAGAGAACAAAACACGGGAGGAATTTTGTATAAAACTACATGAAATTTAAGATAAGAAGAAAAGAAAAGCCTTAAAACAAATAATCGAAAACTGATCGAGCCTCCACCCTCACGCCCCATTGACCTTCAGCGGTACGCCCCTTTGGCCCTCAGCGGCACGCCCTCATTGGCCTTCAGCGGCACGCTCCCCTGGCCTTCAGCGGTACACCCCTTTCAGCCCTTCAGCGGTACACTCCCCCATTAACCTTCAGCGGCACGTCCCTTTGGCCCTCAGCGGCACGCCCTCATTGGCCTTCAGCGGCACGCTCCCTTGCCCTTCAGCGGTACACTCCCCCTTTTGCTGCCCTTCAGCGGTACGCCCCTACAACCCTTCGCCGGCACACTACAGGCATGCATATATACATCACGATAAGGGCATCAACAATAGCAAATAAATCAATAAAAATCACGCTAATTGAAGGACTCCAAATGCGCAATATTGATCATAATAAAAGAGGCGGGAGGGGTAATAAAAAAATAAATAACAAACCAATGATAATAATAAGAATAATCATGCATAGAAGAAGAGAAATCATCCCGGACAAAGGCACGAATAAATAGTAAACATCAAATCAGAAATCCCAGAAGGTATAACCTAGAAAGCTCTAGATAAAAGACGCTAATGCCCACGCCGCAGCCCGCTCTCTCCCCGGGACCCGGGGCAAAAGGAACAACAACGTTGCCCCTTTAGGTCGAGCCCGAGTCTCGGGAATTCCCCCGATATGGCCGGGCTTTGATCTAACCTCGGGCCGACATCCTAATCGGACCGGATTTGTTTTCTCTTTCCGGATACCTTCCGAATCCTCATTGAAATTGCCATATGCTCGGCAGACATTTGGAGGGATCTACCTCGGTTTTCTCATTATGACGATGCCACGGACTTGTGTCCGAATACAAAAGGTCTACGAGTGGCCGACACGGCCGACAGTTTATGGCCTTAATACAACTTTCAGTGTGACCCATCCCTATCTCTCTCGTATAATTAGTGTTACTCCTTTCGGCCGCGGGGCCTCTAATTTCGGCAATTAATCAAGGGTATTCCCTCGTATGAGGGATGTAAATGACGTCGTGACCTTCATGGCGCGACGGGATTCGGTCCCGACACGAACCACACAACCGTCTGACGAAGTCAGATCGAGCGCACCATGGGCTCTCCGGAGCCCGAATAAATTGTCACTCCGGTGACTGGCACGCCCACGCACTTAATAAAACCAACAGACGAACCGGGAACAACTGCTTAACGAAAAGTGCGTCCACAACTCTGGCACGCCCGGTGGGACCCATCCACCCTTCATCTCTTTGCCGAAATTAGGGGCCCCACAGCCCCCTTCTTGTAATACTAACTGCGTTATCTTCTTAAATGCAGAAAAGTAAAGAGAGAGGCATCATGGAGCCGACAATGGGTGTCATCTGCAGCCCTGAGGTTGTGGAGAATCACGTGCGAGGTGGCTACCTGGCGGTACCCCTCACTTTCGGGAGCTTCCCTCCCACCGTGGGTTTCCCCAACTTCCTGGGGGTAGCCTTCGTCCAGAGCCTCGACGTGGAAACGCCCGAGGAGCCTCAAACCAACGCTCCCGCTCCGGGAGCCGTCGAAGCTGCCGCCGGCCGAGCTGTGGCCGAAGACAACAATAGCGTACACACAATGACGCTCAGCTGCAACGTGCACCACGTGCACCAAACTACCGGCCCGTTCCACCAAGGGTCGACATCCCACCGGAGAAGGCTCCGGAGAAGCAACACCAGCGCCGGATCAGGGCGTCGCGCCTCCAACTCCGGGAAGTCCATCACGGTTGGGGCCCTCCGAGTCCGCCTAGACGGGCAGAGGTCCCAGGTGACACCGGACCGCATCATCCCAACCGTTCCAGTCCGCAACTCCTTTGAAGGACTGGCTAAGCTGAAGGAGAAGACGAGGCCCACAGCCCCGGTCGTAGCACCAAAGAGGACGCCGGGACACAGGCCGGCTAAACTGAAGCAAGTCTGGGTGCCTAAGGAGACCCAGCCCAACGCACCCGCCCAGGCAGGGCCCAGCATCTTCCGCCCCAGGAGGGCCCGACGCCATGACAGGGCTGAGGTAGTGACCCCCACTCTCCGACCGGCACCTGTCATCCTGGTGCCGTCCGAGGATGTTCATCGCCGTCGCCGAGGGCGCCGGCACAATGCCGCCCGCCCGGTTCTCACGGCCTACTCCCCTCCTGTCGTTGTCACCGATATGCAACCACAGCTTGCTCTTCCAGACCAGGAGTGGGAAGGGATCGAGCAGGCCATGAGAAATTACCTCCGAGGCCCGGGTAGCACCCCCGCTGGCCGCCAGAGACTACTGGGGGCAATGGCCTCCGCCTCCCAGGAAGAAAGGGGGGAGCCCGCACCTAGCATGGAGTCGAGGGCCAGCCCGGAAGAGCCGCGCCAGTCCCCTGTACGGGAGGAAGCGCCGCCCCGACGGTCGGTCTTCGACAGGCTGACATTCCCAGGAGGACCGTCCCGGAGGGCGTCGAGAAAAAATAAGAATAAGAAATGGCAGACATTCACCTGCAACATGGCAGGAGTTCATGGTCGGTATGGGGCCTTACCCACCGACCCGGAAGAGTTGGCCAGAATAGCCGCCAGGCCGGGACCCCTTACCAGAAGAAGAAGAGCGGCAGGCGGCGCGACACCCACAGGAGTCGAAGGGGCCCCACCTGAGGAACCCCTCACGGCCCTCACGGCCAATGTAGTCACCACCGGCGACACGAGTGGCGGACCCTCGACATCATTCGAGGACGCCCCGGCCGAAGAGATGGGGGGCATGCCCAGTCTCCCCACAGCTGACCCAGCAATGCTGCTCATGATGCAACGATTCCAGCAGGAAATCGAATCACTTAAAAAGCAGTTGAATGAGCGGAACACGCCACCCCCAACATCCTGGCAGACCGGGGTCATACCCGAGGTACCCGGGGACAGGGGGCAGTCTTCCGAGGCGGCCCTTCCGGCAACCCTCGATCCCCTCGGGGGCACGCCCCCGCAACAAGCACATTGCACAGGGGTGACCCCGCCACAGGCTCCGCCTTCACAAGGGTCCCCCATGGCCCTCCGAGCGACCGTGGTAGCCACCCCGAGCGCACAGCCCGCTCATTTCTACCCGAGCCCAGTCGACCCGGCGGCAGTCAGCCGGTTGATGCTCGAGCAGATGATAGACATGAAGTTGGCCGAGAGGGGCGATGGGGATCGGACGCCTTTCGATGTCTACCGAGTACCCTACCCGGCTCATTATGCTGCCAGGAAGTTGCCGGCTGGCGTCACCAAGCCGCCGAAATTTGAAAAGTTCAATGGGCAAGGATCTCCCAGAGAACATATTGCCTATTATGTGAACGTCATGGGAGACCTGGCTGCTGACGAGGCCTACCTCCTGAAGTTCTTCGGCTCAACACTCACCGGGCTTGCCTTTGAATGGTACTCCGGCTTACCGCCCGGGTCGGTGGCCGATTGGCCCGACATGCAGAAGAAGTTCAAGGAAAGATTCTACGTTGCCGAGAGAGAAGTCACCATGGCTGAACTCTACGCCACAAGGCAGAAGAATGATGAGTCGGCTCTCGACTACATTAAGAGGTGGAGGAACCTCAGCATGAGGTGCAAACGCCCCCCGCATCAGGAGGACGCAGTGCAGATCTGCAAGCAAAACTTAAAGAAAGAAATCCTAGAAAGAATGATCGGCACTGAGGTCAAGACATTTGACCGTCTGAACAATGTGGTAGCGGAGATCGAGGCATTCTTGGCCCGATACTCCTCCACCCCAGCCATGTCAAGCCAGAGGGCCAGGCAGGCGGAGAAGAAGCCGGCTCCCCCGGAGGTGCATGCACTAGACTTCCAGGCTTTCGAAAAGCAGAAGGAGAAAGCCAAGGGAGCAGCTAACCCTCCGCCGCCCAGAACCACAGAACGGCGAGAAGGCCCCTCACTAAGAGAGAAGATGAGAAACAAGTTGTATTCCTTCTCCCGGGACAAGTCCAAGCTCCTGTTTGAGTGGGCAACCAGCTACAATAAGATCACATTGCCAGAGCCGAAAAGGCCTGGCGACTCAAAGAAGAAAGATGACCCGCGCTTCTGTCTGTACCACCGGGTGCTCGGGCATACTATTGAAGATTGCTACGTCTTCAAGGATGTTATTGAGTCCTTAATCAGGGACGGGGAGCTGGACATGGGGGAGCATAAAGTAGACCCCCCGCAGCCACACGAGCTGCCCAGTATAGCCTCCTCCGTCAGTATGATCTCGCTATATCAGGAGCTGCCAGAAGAATGGGCGAAGGCCTGTGCCCGTGCCACTTATGAAACCTTTATCGTGGCCCCAGCTCAAGACCAAGAAGGGTGGCAGACTGCACCCGGAAAAACCAGAAAGGCGCGCGCCTCTCGACCCACCCCAGGAATTCACTCGAGGGTAGCAGCGCCCCTGCCTGCACCGCCCCCGATAAACCCTGTTTGCCACGACACGGCCCCCCGGCTGGTCATGAGGCGGCCCACTCACAACAGGAAGAGCTCTGCCCCGCTGCGGATGCACAAGAAGACTAGCCCGGCGGTTGAAAGACTCCAGGCTATTATTGATGGGCTCGAAGATTATGAACAGCCTGAAATCCAGCCTGTGGAGCTGAAGGAGTATGTCCCCTGGACGGAGTTCGAATCACTCGAGCTGGCTCCGGGAACAGAAGCTGATGCAGACAAAGAGCCTCCCCTGTGGGGTGAACCTCCTCAAGAGCAGCCACCCGCTGCAGCAGGCAAGAAGAAGAAGAAGAGAAGACCCAGGGGCAAGAAGAAGAAGGAGGTCGTCTTCGCCTGCAATACCCTCTCGGCGCTGTTCGACACCGCTCTCTCCCTGGAAGAGAAAGAAGGAGAGCCACCCCATGAGCCGGCAGAGGTGAATCAAGCTGAGGCGTCCACCTCCCAACACGCCACCAGGTCCGGAAGGAAATGGGGGCGCCCTCCTCAGGACAACCTCAACATCATGCTCAGGGGGGAACGACCATACCAGGTTCCCGAGCCCGAGGTCCGAGACACCGAGATCCCTCCTCCATCAGACCTCTACCCCGGAGGCACCAAGAGTCAAAGCACCCCGTCATTCGCCGAGTTCCTGTCCGCCCGAGCAGGAAGGCGGGTGCACCCCCAGGGGTCCGCTGCGACCAGTGAAGCAAGCATTCCCCAAGCTTTACCAGCGGCAACTCCTGTCCAGCCAGAGGAAGAATTCAGCGGCACCCCAAACCTCGCCGAATTCATGCGGGCAGCGGAAGAGGCTCGACCGACCCCGCCGACTCAACAAGCTGCAGCAGAACCCACAAAACAGGCATCCCCTGATCCGGCACCCCAATTCCAGGATGAAGGCAGGCGTAGCAAGCCCGAAGAGATGAAACTGCTCAAGGTACGGGCGGCCGAGCGGATAGTCAGACATCTCAAGAAAATCCCGACCCGGTTCACGGTGTGGGAAATGCTGTCCTTGAATGAAGAAACACGGCAAGCCATCATCACCGCACTCCAGACGCCAGCACACCTTGAAGCCTGTTTGGCAGAAATACCACCTGAAGTAGCAGTGGCTTTCACAGAAGATGACATGCTCATACCGACTTGCAGCCATAACAGGCCCCTCTACATGAAAGGGCAGCTGAACGGCCAGCCTATCAACAGGGTCTTGATCGACCCAGGGGCAGCGGTGAATATACTCCCGTACCGGGTATACCAGAAGCACTACTTTGACGTACATCTGGTCGAAGTTAAAAATGTCAAGATTGCCGGCTTTAACCAGAAATGTGAAGTTCCTATGGGGGTCGCAGAGTTCAACTTGACCTTTGATGACTTCACCACCAAGGTCCAGTTCCACGTCATCAACTCCAGCACTTCCTACAAGGCGTTGCTTGGCCGGCCTTGGCTACACCAGAACAGAGTGGTGCCCTCCACCCTGCATCAATGCATCAAGTACCCCTGTGAGGGAAAGGAAGTCAGAATCTTCGCCGACCTCCACCCGTTCGAGGTGTTCGAGTGTCACTTGTCAGATGCTAATCTGTACTTGGAGAAGGCGAAGCAAGCTCCTCAAGTCATCCAAGACAAGGGCAAGAAGAAAATGGAATCAGGGGGCTGGTTTCCTCCGCCGCCCCCAGGCTATGTAGCTCCCCCGCATGTACCATTTATTGCACAAGAAGAAGGGGTATTCAGGGCAGCCCCTCTCGCCATCTACCCCACACCGGGGGCACCCTGCCTCGAAGACCTGCTAGAAGATGTCAGGGTCCCGCCAGGGATCGTCAAGCCGATAGCAGAGATAGAATCCCAAGCAGCTGAACGACTGAAAACCTTCGAGGTGCCTAACTCTGAGGGGCCGCCCACTATTTTCTATGTGGCCGGGGAAAAGCCGGTCAGGGAAGACGATGATTGCCGGTTCCCTGACGAGTTGCATGACCCGCACGTCCCCATCACGGGACTTCCCCACATGACTGACCAGGCAGCCAGAATGGTCAGAAAGCAGAAGATTCCTCCCTACCAGCCCTCCAGCCGGAAGGAAATGTTTGAAAGAATGTGGAACCCACCAAACCTGGATCGACGGTTGCTGAAAATCACCAAGCACCCCGGTCTGGGCTTTTCACTAGAAGATTACTACGAGACTGATGTCATATCGGTCTCAGCATGGCCCGGCGACGACCCCGCAGAAGCTGCAGATTCGCTGGAAACCCACCGAGACACATGTCCCGGGGCCTCGGCCGAAGAGGCACAAGACGAAGAAGTATTCCTGTGGAAGCCTCCCAGCCGCCGCTATATGGAGAAGACCCCCTCCTTTTCCGAAGTGTCGACCTCGAGAGGGCACGCCAGCGAGGCGCCTCCACCCCGGCCGGCCGGCGAAGCAAGGAGCAGTAGCACGGGCCATGCCCCGAGTTCCCCTCGATACGACCCCGTCATGTACGCCTTGTACCATAGGCAGCAACGGGAGATCGAGATGCTAAAAGCACGACTGGCCGAGTTAACCTCGCTAGTCGCCGACCTGATCCAGGATCTCTTCCCCCATGGGGTGGCCGGATGCCTCGGCCCCGAGGCACCAGTCCCAACACCCCCGCCTTGACAAGGCGGGAAATGAGAGACATGGCAAGCCCGCTGATCGAGCGGCCAACCAGGCAAGGGCTGACACTCCAAGAGAAGCTGCAGAAGCCTTATTCCTTTCCGAGAGAGAAGACCCAGGGCATCTTCGACTGGGCTTGCCATTACGGCAAGGTCTCCCTTCCACGGTCCAAGAGGCCGCAGGACACCCGAAGAAGCGGGAATCCACTGTTTTGCCCTTACCACCAAATACTGGGCCACGCCATTGAAGACTGCTATGTCTTCAAAGACCTCGCTCAAAGCCTCATCGACAGGGATGAGCTTAGAATGGGGGACTACGTGGTAGCCCCGCCACGCCCCCATGTGGCAGACAGCCCCAGGGCAGGAGCCTACACTGTGTCCACCCGATGCCGGGCGCCCGAAGATGCGGCTACCCCAGCCTCTGCAGGAGCGGTCTATGATGAATACACAGAAGAGCCCGAGATGCACTTATGCCCGCCTGAACCTGCGGACCTTACGTACCCGGCGGCTACGACCCTGGGGGACTGCGAGGCAAATGCAACCTCTATGCCCAGTCATGATGAACAAGGGGAGGGAGATGACGTCCTCGAGCCCGAAGACAATGAAGACCAAGACTTCGTGGATTTGTCGCCAGCCCCGCCGGAAATTGAAAATGGCGGCCAGGCCACAGTCGACGAATTGGTTGAAATCAACCTCGGCACAGAAGACAATCCCAGGCCGACTTTTCTGAGTGCTCTCATGCCTCTACAGGAAAGAGAACAATACACAAAGTTACTGCAAGAATTCCGGGATTGCTTTGCCTGGAACTATGAAGAAATGCCCGGACTGAGCCCCGAGGTGACTCAACACATCCTGTCTATTGATCCCAAAATGGAACCAGTGAAGCAACCTCCCCGGCGCATGAGGCCGGAGTTAACCAGCCAGATCTGCAAAGAGGTCGACAAGCTCATAAACGTCGGCTTCGTGGCAGAAAATCAATACACCACATGGCTGGCCAATATTGTACCGGTAAAAGAGAAGAATGGACAGATCAGGATTTGCGTGGACTTCCGCGACCTGAATAGAACCTGCCCGAAAGATGACTTCCCGGTGCCTATCACCGAAGTGATGATTGATGCAACCACCGGCCACGAGGCCCTGTCCTTTATGGATGGGTCGTCTGGCTATAACCAAATCTGGATAGCCGACCACGACCGGGTCCATACGGCTTTCCGGTCACCCAAAGGGGTATTTCACTACAAGAGGATGCCCTTCGGCCTCAAGAATGCCGGTGCCACATATCAGCGGGCGATGACCAAGATCTTCGACGAGCTGCTATACGGCAAGGTCGAGTGCTACATTGATGATCTGGTCGTCAAGACGAAGAAAAGAGACGAGCACCTGAGCGACCTCAGGGCCGTCTTCCAAAGGCTCCGGCAGTACGGGCTGAAAATGAATCCCATGAAGTGCGCCTTTGGCGTGTCCAGCGGGAAATTCCTCGGCTTTATTGTCCGGCACAGAGGGATCGAGATCGACCCCCTGAAGATAAAAGCCATCCAGGAGCTGCCTCCTCCGAAGAGTCTGGGGGAGCTGAGGTCCCTACAGGGGCGTTTAGCTTACATCCGCAGGTTCATCTCCAACCTGTCAGGGCGTTGCCAACCCTTCCACAGACTGATGATGAAGAATGCACCCTTCAGCTGGGGTCACGAATGCCAGCACGCGTTCGACCAGCTAAAGGAGTACCTGAAGACCCCACCCGTCCTGGGGGCACCTGTCAAAGGTAGACCGCTTATTCTCTACATAGCGGCCACCGAGTACTCACTGGGGGCAATGCTCGCCCAGAACAAAGATGAGGGAAAAGAACAAGCTCTTTACTATCTCAGTCGAAGGTTGGTGGGCGCAGAGGCTAAGTACACCCCGATTGAGAAAATCTGCCTTGCCTTGGTCTTCGCGGTCAAGAAGATGAGGCACTATATGTTGTCCCATGAAGTCAGCCTGATATCCAGGGCCGACCCCATCAAGCACATTCTCCTTCAGCCCTTCAAAAAAGGGCCGCCTTGGCAAGTGGGCCGTGCTGCTCATGGAATTTGACATCACTTACGTGCCACAGAAGGCCGTTAAGGGGCAAGCCGTCGCGGACTTCTTCGCAGTACACCCTGTGCCCGAAGACTCTCCGTTGGCCACAGAGCTACCCGAAGACGAAACACTAGAGGTGGATCAAGTGCAACAAGCCGTCTGGCAGTTATACTTCGACGGGGCCTCGAGAACAGAAGCGACCCCATCTGGGCATGGCAAGGTGCGTGCCGGAGCTGGCATCGTCCTCAAATCGTCAGATGGAGAAGTGATGCACACCTCCTGCTGCATTAGCAAACCCTGCACCAATAATGAAGCAGAATATGAAGCTCTAATCATCGGTCTCCAGGTCGCCCTTCAAATGGAGATCAAAATGCTCCAGGTGTTCGGCGACTCGCTGTTGGTCGTCAAGCAAGTCCAGGGGCAATTTGATGTCCGAAAACCTGAGCTGCTCCCGTATCACACTAAAGCAAAAGGGCTCATGGAGCGGTTCTACCTCCTCGAGATAGGCCATGTCGCCAGAGGGGAGAACGCACAAGCCGACGCATTGGCAAAATTGGCAAGCTCACTGGCAGTGCCTCCAGATGGATCTCTCCATATCCAAGTAATAAACCAACGCCAGGTACCCAGCATGATGGCAGAGGAGTCAGAAGAAGAAGACCTAGAGGTCACTACAGTGGAAGCCGTCAGCCTGCCCGACTGGAGAGCCCCCTTGGTGCAGTGGTTCAAACACCAGCGATTGCCTGACCGAAGAGAAGAAAAGATCAAGCTAGTCAGAACCAAGGATTCTTACGAGCTCCGAAGCGGAATATTATTCCGAATTGTGGCAGACGCCAGAAGGAAGCTGCTCCTCCGATGTTTGTCCACCGAAGAAGCTTGGAGGGTTATGAAGGAGGTCCATGCCGGCATAGCTGGCGCGCACCAGGCGGGACCGAAAATGAAAATTGAAATCAAGAAACTTGGCTATTATTGGCCTGCAATGTTCAACGACTGTTGCGAGTATGCTAAGTCGTGTCAGAGATGCCAGGAGCATGCCACTATACCCAGGAGACCTCCGGCACCATTACACCCAACAGCGCCCAGTTGGCCGTTCGCCCAATGGGGGACGGACGTCGTGGGCCCCTTACCCGCATCTTCCACAGGCGGCAAATACATTCTGGCGGCTACCGACTACTTCTCCCGCTGGGCCGAGGCCGTTGCCTTACGAGAGGTCACCGGAGAAGTCGTGGCCAGGTTTGTCCTCCGCAATATTATATTCCGGTTCGGCGTGCCCGACCGGATTGTGTCGGACAACGGCAGCCACTTCCGCAACCAGAAAGTTTACCGGCTAGCAGAAAAATACAAAATTGACTGGAGGACATCGACTCCTTACAATCCACAAGCCAATGGGCTGGCCGAAGCTTTCAATAAGACACTTTGCACTCTCCTGGCCAAGACTGTTAGCTCTAACAAAAGGGACTGGGAAGAAAGAATGTATGAAGCGCTTTGGGCGTACCGAACCGTATACAAGACCCCAACGGGCTGCTCGCCCTTCTCTCTTGTATATGGCTCGGAAGCAATCATCCCCGTCGAACTGGAGATACCGTCCCTCAGGGTCGCCATTCAGCATGGGCTTGTCCCCGAAGGGCAGACCAACACCGAGCGAAGGCTCGATGAACTCTCCAGTCTGGAAGGAAAGCGGCTTCAAGCCCAACAGAATATCCAGGTCTATCAGGCCCGGATTGCACGCGCCTTTGACAAGCTCGTCAAGGAACGCGAATTCAAGAAGGGTGACCTTGTCATGGTCAAGAGAAGAGATCTCATGGCGGCCAACCCCAAAGGTAAGCTAAACGAGAACTGGCTCGGACCCTACGTAGTCCAGAAAGTCTACGAAGACGGGGCCTATGTAATTGTTAACCACCGCGGGGAAGTTCAATTCCCGCCTCTTAATGGAAGGCACTTAAGGCTGTACCACGCCCCATCGCCCCCATTCAGGTAATAATATTACCCTTCGCCCCATTTTGGGGCGGATTTGCGTGATTAATGTCCGAGTGATTTGGCCACCAGCCGGGTTCCCGAAAAAGGGAAGAAAGGAATAGAAAGAGAAAAAAAGAAGAAGCAAAAAAAATGGAAAGAGGAAGAGAGAAGAAGCAAAAAAAAAAAGAAGAAAAAAAAATGGAAAGAGAAAGAAGGAAGAAGCAAAAAAAAGAGAGGAAAAAAAAAGAAGAAAAAAAAAAGAGAGAGCAAAAAAAAGAGAAAAAAAAAGAAGAAGAAAAAAAAGAGAGAGAGAAAAAAAAGAGAAGCCAGAAAGGGGGAACGCCTCCCATTTCCAGTCACCGCCCCGCATCAGCGGGGGTACCAAAATTGATTTAAAAAGAAAGAAACAAACTCTTCTCTCCGTCCTTCCCGGGCGGTGAGTACCCCTTTGGCTCGGACCTCACGTCCGGGTCATTGACTAGACAAACTCTTCTCTCCGTCCTTCCCGGGCGGTGAGTACCCCTTTGGCTCGGACCTCACGTCCGGGTCATTGACTAAACAAACTCTTCTCTCCGTCCTTCCCGGGCGGTGAGTACCCCTTTGGCTCGGACCTCACGTCCGGGTCATTGACTAGACAAACTCCTCTCTCCATCCTTCCCGGGCGGTGAGTACCCCTTTGGCTCGGACCTCACGTCCGGGTCATTGACTAGACAAACTCTTCTCTCCGTCCTCCCCGGGCGGAGAGTACCCCTTTGGCTCGGACCTCACGTCCGGATCATTGACTAGACGAACTCTTCTCTCCATCCTCCCCGGGGGGCGAGCACCCCTTTGGATCAGACCTCCCGTCTAAGTCACTGACTAAACGGACCTTTCTATCCGCCACCTCTGAACGGCAAAAGGGGTCTCTGGCCAAGTACCCCTCACTCGAGACCAGCACGCGCTCCCAATATTGCGGCAAAACCAGGGAGTTGCCCGTTCGGTATGGTGGAGTGGTCCCCTCGTCCTCCCCCTGGGAAGGCGAGCGCTCTCCTGTACCCTGACATGGGTCCCTGCCTGGTCCTTCCAAAGTGAATCCCCGCAAAGACTCATACCCTGCCAATGGGCCCCTACACGAAAAGGGGGGAAAGATACAAGAGCGAGGGAAGAGGAAGGAGAAAACAATATGCACGGAAGAGAAAGAGGGGTGGGAAAGCTCCCTCCGGGATAAATGCATACACCAGGAACGCGTGAAATCATAAATGCTTTGCTCTATTCAAAAGAGGATCAAACTACATGTGCTGCGGGGCATACCCCTGTGTTACATTCAAAAAAAAAGAAAGAGAAATTAAGGGATGCAACGCTCAGTCGATGTCCCTGAAGATGTCCTCGAGGGGGAGGATCCCGACGCAAGGGAAGTTCGTCATATCGCGCAGTCGGCCCCTCAATCCCTCAAGACGGGCGAGCTCCGCTTCGACGGACGCCATTTCAACGTCGGCAACGGCAAGAGCTTCCCTCTCCTCTGCCACCGCCCCTTCCGCCTCGGCGAGGCCAAGTTTAGCCGTAGCGAGATAGCCCTCCAGCTTCTCGATCCGGTTCTTGAAGGAACGAACGCTGCCTTCGCCTTCCTCTAGGGCCTTTCCGTGGCGTTCTCTACTGTCGCGTCGGGCCTTTAGGGCCTGCAGATATTCGCCTGCCTGAGCATCAAGGGCGGCGCGTTCGTCAGGAGCCTGGGTCTCCAGGAACTCGCGGCGCTTGACATATTTCAATAATAGCAAGATCCGCCGTGACCATTCCCCCAGCGGACAGCCAAGCACTTGCAGTGCCCCCGTTAATTGCGTCACGATGGTATGCACCTCCCGATACGACAGAGAAGCATCGGCGAGAAGCATCGTCCGTAAAGTGATCAGCATCTGACGGACTGGCGCTTCTGAGGACGTGTGACTAACTGAGGGCACGACCGGAGGGGTGAATTCCACGGTGCTGTCCACCTCTGCCCACAGGTCGGTATCTGCCGCCACTGAAGATGAAGGAAGGGCGAGGGTCAAGTCGCCCGGCCGGTGCAGCTCGACGAGAGACCCTTGGCCGACCATTGCCTGGGGAAAGGAAAAGACCATTGCCGAAGCCTCCGGTGCCCCCATCGTTTGGAGGTCACCTGCCCCCTCTGCCTCCGTCTGGCCCGACTCTGCCACTCCTCCAAGGGGCAGGGGTGCAGGGGCCGTTACCTCGGTTAGAGGAGGAGCTTCGAGTAAGGCCAGGCCCGAAGCCGTCACCCATGAACTCCTCGCTCGCGGCTGAGATCCCTCCAGATGCGCACGGAGCCCCGCAAATATCTGCTGCAAGAGCGGGTCCTCCATCTGAGCCGGGAGTTTCGGGAAGGGCGGAAGCGGAACCACCAGCTGGGGTAAACGTCCCGCTTCCACGAGCGCAGCCAGTCTCTCTCTCTCCAAGCCCAAGACTGGAGCCGGCCCCTTCACCGCTATCGGGCCAATGCTCGGTCTCCGCTTGGCCACTGCCTTCCGGATACGACCAGGCGCCTTCCCCGATATCGGCATCGCCTGACCATGGGAATGGGAATCAGCTATTCGCCATCTAAAATAAACCATGCAAAAGGGAGACCGTGGAGCCCGCATACTCACCTTGGCCGCTGGGATGATGCTACCTTCAGGCGCGATCTCCCCCTCCTCCAGAGGCTCGCCCGCCGCTCTGGTAGTACCGGAGGGCTCCGCGGGCATTTCCTCTCGAAGGGCGTCGAGTAAAAGAGCCAATTTGCCCATGACGGCATCGGCTCCCGTTGGGCGGTCGATCAGCGCAGCCGGGGCAGCCTCCTCTGTGATCTCAAGTTCGGCCGGTTCTCGAAAATCCTAAAGAAAAAGGGGGGGGGATAAGGTCGTCAGTCAATTACAAAAAAAAGGAAAGGGAGAGCCGGCCCAAACAAGCTCACACTCACAGCGGTCTTCCCCACGAGGCTCGGGGAGCCAGCAAGTAAGGGGGCCCCGAAGGCCGGCTCGGGCGGCTCCGATGCCCCGGACACGCCCTCGTCAGGAGCTACTTCGTCGGAAGAGTAGTTGTAATCTACCTCTTCCCCAGACGGAGACTCGACCGCCGTCGGCTCGGCCTGGACCGGCAGAGGAGCTTCCACCTCAGAGTCTCTGCCCAGCACGTCCTCCCTCGGGCTAGGCGAGGCTCGCGCTCCGATCTTCTTCCTCCTCACATATATCAACGTCGTCGGGAGGTCGGGATCAGGCCCCAATGACTCGGTGGCCACCGCGGCAACGCCTGTCATGCAAAGGAAGATAAGCCATGCTGAATCTACTGGCTCCCAGGACACAAAAAAGGGAGTTAGCCGTATAGTCAAAAATATTTACCCCCTTCAGTTCCTGCGACACGAGATGACCCGCGGGCTTCCTCAACAGGCAACGCCTTCTCGGGAGTCCCGACCGTACCCTCGCCCGTGAGATAGAAGCGCATCGTCGCCATGCGCGAAGCCGAGGCCAACTCGGGAGGCCGGTCGACCACAGACGACACGGGCGGCCGATGAATCTCACCAGCTTCGTGGCTCGGTTCGGTCCGCGTGGCTTCGAATTCTTCGAAGGACAAGACGGGGGCCATCGGCAGAGCTGCCGTCGGAGCCGGGGATGCCTCGGTTCGCCGCCGTTTTACCGTCTCTCGCCCGGCCACCTTGGCAGTAGCCAGTGCCTTCTTAACGGGCGACTGTGCCCGGGGCCTTCCCGTTGCCTGCGGCAAGGGAGCTGGAGCCGCCGCCGGGGTCGCCTCCGCCGGGACCGCAACTTCGCCCATGTCAGGCGTGGGCATGGGCTCTTCCATAGAAGCTGAAATAAAAGAAGTATCTAGGTGTCAGGGCTCCACTCCAAAATAAAAAGGAGGAGGGAGATTCAAAAGGCACACTAAAGAGCGGGGACGCGAACCGGCAGGTTGACCTGGCTCGGGACGGGTAGCTTTGAATTCCTCGAAAGACGGGACTAGTGGCGCCAGAGGAACAGCCATCGAAGCCTTAGCCGTGTCTGTCTTCCTCCGCTTTGTATCCCGCTGCTTAGCCGCCTTGGCGGCGTCCACCGCCTTCTTCACAGGCGATTTAGCCCGGGGCCTCTTCGCAGCCTTAGGCAAAGGAGCCGTGGTCGGGGCCAGCGGCGCGGCTTCAAAATACGCAGGCTTCTTCACCAGCCGGAGGAGGTTCCGGTACGTGGCCATCTGCGTGCTGTCGGGATGGTCTGCAAAGAAAAGAGGGGAAAGAACGAACATGCATATACCATTAGTACCTAACTCACCGCGAAAACCGCGGCGCTGAGGGACAAAACCGAAGAGCAAGAGGGAACTGAATACCATGAGGGCCAGTGTACAGCCGCAGCGTGATCGGCCAGTAGCTCAGGGATATCTCCTTGTCCCGACGTGCCGCCTCCCGGACTAGCCAACAAACGTCCTCAATAGTTTGACACCGGTCCGTGAGGTTGGCCAGATCCGCATGTTTCTTGGAAGAAAGGTGACAGAAAAGATTGAAGTGGTCCATGCCCCACCCATCAGCATAATAATAAGGGATGTGCAGGCGCTTGCCCAGGATGGAGGCCGTCACATCTTCAATCTTCATCCCATTCACCCGGAGGAGGATATATAGCCACGTGGTATCCCTGTAATTCTCGGGCTTCCTCTCCTCCCGCCTCATGAACGTGCGATACAGGCAGGCCAAGTCTCTCTCCGGACGCCAGCTCTTGGCGGGAGTCCCCTCTTCCTCTATGGGGAATGGATAATTGATGAGGTCCAGACGGTCGCTCCCTACCCGGCACAGATCCCTCAGCGTCTTCTGATAGCTGTCCTTCGCCACTGGAGGCAGCTCCACTTTCGGCGTCGGCCTCCTATCCCGGGCTTCCCGACGAGCTATCATATATGTCGCCACCTCCTTCTCTTGCCTGTTCTTGAGCCGAAGAAGATGATCTGGCTCAATGTCAAGTACTGGCACCGGTTGCCGGCTAAGGAATCTCCTTTCGGCGCCATCCCAACAATCGGTCTTGTGCAACCGATAGAAAGCCGTCCAGGCATTCCACCACTTTATATAGTCTTCAGTCACTCGGGGCACGCGACCCGGGCTGGCACCCTGAAGGAGGCAGAGTCCGCCCGGTGGAAGAAGTCCCACCAGCTTCTAGCGTGCTCGGCGACCGCACTTCCCCGGACGTTCCGCGAAGGCAAGCCGAATTGCGCATGATAAGCAGGGATATGCTGGTCATACCCGAAGTTGCGGCCAAATCGGAAGGGGTAATACGGCTCCAGCAGTACGTTGTCTCCCTTCCGGAACACCAACACGCTCGGGCGGATAGCCAGCGCCCAATCCCTCAGCTCGGGCTCCAGCAACGGGCGCACCACGTTTTCCTGGCTGATAGGGTGGACATACCTCTCCACCTGGTCATCCTTGCATTCCCTCTTATTATTCACGAGGGGACTTGAATGTGCGGCCAGCGTCCAGAAATGAATGGTACCGGCTGCATCCCGGGGAACCGTGGTCAACCGGCCCCGAATATCATACATCCGCATGGAAGTGGAAGCCGGCTCTGTACTCGCGAACTCCAGCATCCTCGGCACCAGCCCCCAATCCTGAAGGACTCGCGGGGCGAACTCCGGAAACAGTGAACAAACCCACGCGTTGAAGAAATGCAGTGGGCACACGTACCGGGCCTGCCTCGGGAACTGGTGCGTGCTGATGTCTCCCAGTGCCTTATAAATCAGACAGAGCGCCGCCGGGCACAGAGAAAGTTTAACACCCCACGCCATCTGACACGCCGGGTAGATGGCATCTGGCCGGATCACCGTCTCATCCCCGTACGGCATGGCAAATGAACACAGCCAGTACGTCAGATAGGCGGCACAGTGAGTTTGTGGGTCGACCCCCATCAGATTGGCTCCGCTCCGACGTCCCCTGGAGGGGATCTTCACATCATGCTTGGGCTTCGCACGTTTCTTGCGAGCAACAGCGGTGCCGACGCAAGGAAAATCTTCATACTGCTTCAGCCCATCATAGAAATATTCCAGCCATACCGCCATACGCACCCGTTTCCTATCCCCACGGGCGGGCTGCTTCCCCTTGTGCGACAGCTGGTACAGCTCCCGGTACGCCTTCATCAGGTACCGGTATGAATACCCCAGAGAATAATAGCCGTCCCCGTTAGTCTCGTCTTTGATCAAGTCCAGGAGGCATACTTCTTCATAAGGCTCCCCGTCAATGGGCAAGCCGCTCAGCTGGCTTAGGCTCCACAAATCAAGTGAAGTCTCTCCCTCTGCCGTGTAGAAGGTATTGGTCTCCGCACTGAATACTTCTATCATGCCGCAACAGAGACCCTTGGAGATGGGATAGCCATACCGGGAAGCGTACACGCTGTGATAGATGCCAACTCGGACCAGCAACGGGGCGTAGTTGAACAGTACATATTCCGTGAACTCCACCGCCCCTTCTCGGAAGCTGTGGGCGTCTTGAAGCTTCAGCTCCCCGAACCAGCCCAGTGATAGTTCGTACTTGAACCTGATGGCCAAACAGTCCAATATGAACGGCTCCTCCCTATAACCCCATTTCAGGGGAGCCAAGAATAAACCAAATCGGGGCGACTCGCCATGCACCTTCCCCGCAGACATGTCCCACCTTGCTGGCATGAACTGAGGGGCTCGCACCAATTTATCTTCAGCCGGCAGCACCCCTTCGATCCCCAGGACTGGCTTCCATTCCCGGGCTTCTCCCACCAGATACATCGGAATGCTCCTGGGGACGCTGTACAGCAGACTGTCTCGGGCATGCAGGATCGCCCGCTCGGCCGCCTTTATGACGCGATAATCTCGCCCCTCTCGAGAGCGCAAATGCTTCAGAAATCGAACGAGGTGCCTATCTTTCGGGAAATCCTTCCTGTATTCTTCAGTGGCCCGATCGAATGTGAAGCCGCTTTCAACTCTGACGAGTCTGCGGACGTCCATGCTTTCACAGTCAGACCCCGATGACTCAGCCAAGGCGGCAATCTCCGCGTGCTCTCGATCTAGGTCCTCCACATTGAGCCATGTGACTGCCGGCACGGGACCCCGCGGGATGAGGTCGGCACCGACGGCGGCAGCAGGGGCAGAAGAACCACTTGGGGCGGCCATTTGTCTGCAAAGATACACAAATAAGAAGATCAGAATAGATCACAAGTAAAAGGACTGTGAAGGGGCGTTGCTACAAGTTAGATGAATAAATATTGCCGATTTCTGACGAAATTTCGGCAGAGTTTCCCCTAGGCCAGAGGCGTAAGGGAAAACACGGGTGCGCGTCCACAAGGAGTGACGGCCCCAACAAAGTCATGGTGGGCCCCGAGAGGCAACACCAGAAGTCCACCGGTCAAAAGTCTTCTTCCATGGCTTAAGGCTTCTTCAATAGCACACTGCCAAGTGCCTTCCCCGGCACACCCTGCGGTTGCCCTCACCGGCACACTACACTGGGTGCCTTCCCCGGCACGCCCACAGGTGCCTCCCACGGCACACCCACATACGCCTTCCCCGGCACGCCCTCAGTGCCTCCCCGGCACGCTCCCTGGTGCCCCCTTCGCCGGCACAGCCCATTAAGGCTTCCCCGACACACCCGCGCAGGCCTCCACCGGTACACCCCCGGGTGCCTTCATCGGCACGGTCCCCGTGCCCCTTCGCCGGCACAGCCCCTCAAGGGGGCTTCCCCGGCACGCCCGCCAAGCATGCCTCCCCGGCACGCTAGGGGGACCGTTCCCCGGCACACTCCCAGCAGCCGTTCCCCGGCACACTCCGGCGCCTCTTCCCCGGCACGCCCACGGGGGCCGCTCCCCGGCACACTCTCAGGCGGCCTCCCCGGCACGCCTTCTAGTTGCTCCCCCCGGCACGCCTACAACCCTTCGCCCCGGCACGCTCGGGAGCCCTTCCCACGGCAAAAAAAAAAAGAGAGAGGGAAAGGAGGAGGGGATGAAAGGAGAATAAGGAGAAGAGGGAAGGGGGGGAAGAGGGGAAAAGAGGGGGAAGGGAGGGTGCCTCCACGACACCACCCTCGCCCCGGCAACCGCAACGGTGGCGGTGACGCCCGTGGACGGAGAAGATGGAGGGGAAGAAGGTGAGGGGGGCGCCCGTTCAGTCACCGAAGAGAGAGAAGGGAGAAGAGAACGAGAGAGAGAGAGGGAAGAGAAAGGGGGGGGGCTCCACGGAGGCACCCTCACCACGACGACGGCACGGCGACGATGGCGCTCGGTGACGGAGAAGATAAAGGGAAGGGAATGGAAGGGGGCACCCCGTTCGGCCGTTGAAGAGAGAGAAAAGAGAGGGGGAAGAGAAAGGGGGGTGGTCATTCGAACCACCCCGTCCTTCTATATAAAAAGGAGGAGGGGAAATAGAAAAAAAAAAGGAGGAGAGGAAATAGAAAAGAAAAGGAAAAAAGGAGGAGAGGAAACAAAAAAGAAAATAAAAAAAAAGGGGAGAAGAAGGAATTGAAAAGAGGAAGGAGGAGAAGAAAATCAAAGAAAAAAATGACGAATAAAAGAGGGAAATAAAAGGAGAAAATAAAAGAAGAAAATAGAAGGAGGGGAAGTAAAATATATGTAAGATATTAAATAAATAGATATGTATATGTATATGTATATATATACCCATACATGTGCACCCGTTTACATACTCATCCGCTCACATACACGGAGAAGTGAGCCGATGAGATAAAGTAATAAACGTCCCCGGGGAAAACATTCCATCCCCACGATCCCAGTCAGACGAACGTCCACACCAGCAAAGACGACTCTACCCCTGTGGCTTTATCCTTGTCATAGGGTCACTACCCTACCACCAAAACAAGCCCGTCTCTGGCACATCACCTCGGGCCTCAGCTACCACCCACGCCATACAATATCGCCATCACGGGCCTTACGCCTGGATTGACAGAATCTCTACCTTTGCGTTGGCATTAGCCCCTTGCCAACGAATAAGTCCCTTTCCGGCGCAAGGCCCCGTGCCCTAGCCACCCACTCCGCACAATATTGCCATTACGGACTTTACGTCCGAGTCGGCACAGATTCTCCCGTTGCGCTGGCATTCTATTCTTGCCAACGAGTGAACCTTACCTTCCGACGCAAGGCTTCGTGCCCCAGCCGACACTTGCATATCACTCGTCAAAAAAAACATATATATAATAAAATAAAATGGGGTTAAAAATAGAGATACCCCGCCGGACTTTTCCCTACACCGGGACAAGGGTAAAAATGGCAATAACCCGGCTGTGGCGAAAACCCGAAAGGGCGCTACGGGCAAAATTGGGTACCCCGCCACGTGAAAACCCGAAAGGGCGTGTGGGCAAAAGCAAGAGGGGGGCCGGTACCGGCGAAAACCCGAAAGGGCGCTTGTATCGGTAATATGGTACAAAAAGAAAGAAGAACAAGAAAAGACGAAGAGATCAACAAAGCATGTCAGTTCCCGGCATCCTGTCGGCACTGACGAAGAGACCAAGGATCAACAAAGCATGTCAGTTCCCGACATCCTGTCGGCACCGACGAAGAGACTAAGAGACAACAAACCAGGTCAGTTCCCGGCATCTTGCCGGCACTGACGAAGAAACCAAGAGACCAACAAAACATGCCAGTTCCCGGCATCTCGTCGGCACTGGCGAAGAGACCAAGAGATCAACAAAGCATGTCAGTTCCCGGCGTCCTGTCGGCACTGATGAATAGACAAAGAGACAACAGACCAGGCCAGCTCCCGACACCCTGTCGGCACTGGCGAAGAGACAAAGAGAGAACAGACCAGGCCAGCTGCCGACACCCCGTCGGCACTGGCGAAGAGACAAAGAGAACAACAGACCAGGCCAGCTCCCGACGCCCTGTCGGCACGGGCGAAGAGACCAAGAGAACAAGAGACCAGGTCAGTTCCCGGCACCCTGTCGGCACTGACGAAGAGACAACACACTGCTTCAGTTCCCGGCATTCCGTCGGCACTGATGAAGAGACCAACATACTATTTCAGTTCCCGACGCCCTGACGACACTGATAGAGAGATCAATATGTCGCTTTGGCTCTCAACACCTCGTCGGCACTGACGAAGAGAAAAGAGACAAGTACACCCACGGGCACCGCCCGGCTCATCCTTCGCCCGCGCTACCCATGGGTGGGGGGCATTTGTGGACACCGAAAATTGCACATCCAAATGTCCCGCTCGGCCCCGCATCAACAACGACGCCGAGTGAAGAAACCCTGGAGAAATCAAGCACAAAGGGCCCCACAGTCCGTGGGCCCCAAAGGAAATCAAACGGGCCGTGACTCATGCTCGCAACGGGCTCAGAACGGGCCCCGAATACACGCCCCGTGGGGAGCCCTTCAGCGGCACGCCCAGCCCCCAAGGGGCCTCAACGGCATGCCCTGGTGGAGCTCCAGCGGCACACCCCGGGGGGTGGCTCCAGCGGTACACCCCCTGGGGGGGGCCTCCCAGCGGCACGCCCCTTCAGGGTCCCAGCGGCACACCCCATGGGGTGTTCAGCGGCACACCCCCTGGGGTGCTCAACGGCACACCCCCTGGGGTGCTCAGCGGCACACCCCGGGGGGTGGCTCCAGCGGTACACCCCCTGGGGGGTGCCTCCCAGCGGCACGCCCCAATGGGTCTTCAGCGGCACGCCCTCAGCAGGCCTTCAGCGGCACGCCCTGCAGGGGCCTCAGCGGCACGCCCTTCAGGCTGTTCAACGGCACGCCTTTAGGGGCTTCAACGGCACGCCGTTTTGGCTCTCCAGCGGCACGCCTCTTCAGCTCGCCAGCGGCACAGCGGTCAAGCTTTTCAACGGACGACGTGAAGCCCATACCCTACGCATCCTTGGCGTGCAGTGGAGCCGTCTGAGGTGGCAGCTGATCGTTGGGCCACGTAGCCTACCCCACTGACACCCAGGATGGGCAGGTCAAACCCCATGATCACAATCCACTTCCCACCTTCGACGGCCGTGCTCGAAGGCTCCGGCGGCCCGTAGTATAAAAGACCCCTGCTTTCGACACAGAAAGAGGGGGAGAGGGGGGACGAACACACAGACAGGGACGGAGGGAGGCAGAGGAAGAGGAGAACGGAAGAAGAAGGAGGGCGAAGGAGGAGGCAGACGCACGGAGACAGACGGGGAGACACACAACACACACCGGAGAAAGAAGAGAAAAAGAGGCCCTCCCGGCCTGAGCTCCGTCCGACGGCCACCGGGAAGAAACAAGAGTAAGAGAGAGAGAGCTTGTTGTATCGGGGGAAAGGGTTGGGGGATAGCGGCCGATGTCTTAGGCCCGGACGTCTTCTTCCCTCTTGTATCCCATTCCTCCTGGCGTTCTTGGTCTTTCTTACTCTTGTCCATGGCCCCATTTGGGGAGTTTGCTTTTTGCCATATGTATGAAGGGCCTCGCCCTCTTGATTCTCATGAATGAAAACCACCCTCTCCGGGTTTCTTTTCGATCTTCGATGTTTTAGGCTAGGCTTTGCGGGCTTTTCTGACGGACAATCCGTTCCTCCCTCTGTCTCCTTATTCCTCCGGCGTCTTTAGGGTCCTCCACGTCGATGTAGGTTTCCCCCTTCTGTTGGCCTTGGCTCCGTGAGCTCCTCACTCATTCCCTTCTATGGCCATCTACCGTGTTCCCGAGCTTGAGGAGAAGGGGAGGTACCCTTCTTTCCTCCCAACCACCCAGTTACTAATGGGCCACTCCCGGCCTTGAAATCCCCCCATCTTTATTCCTCTTTCCTGAACAGCCACCAAGTACCCCCCCAGTTGCTAACACCCCTTTTAAGCCTCTCAGCGGTGCACCTTTCCGGCCTTTGGCCGGCACACCTTTCCAGCCCTCAGCGGCACGCCCAGATCAGCCCTCAGCGGCACGCCTAGGATCAGCCTTCAGCGGTGCGCCCACTCTTGGCCTTCAGGCGGCACACCCTGTTCAAGCCTCCAACGGCACACCCTGTTCAGCCTTCAGCGGCACACCCTGTTTAGCCTTCAGCGGCACACCCCCCTGTTCAGCCTCCAACGGCACACCCTGTCCAGCCTTCAGCAGCACACCCTGTTCGGCCTTCAGCGGCACACCCCCTGTTCAGCCCTCAGCGGCACACCCCCTGTTCAGCCCTCAGCGGCACGCCCTTCAGTCCCTCAGCTTACTCCTTGTCCAGTCCAGTCCAGGTCCCTTAGATGTCTTCGTCTGTCGTTCTCCTTCGCGTTTTCCGAGTCTCTATAAAGGTGTTGCCCCCCCGGGGCCCACCTCCAGTTGTCGGTTCCGCCACATCCATGTGGGCGCGTTCCCTGTATCTCCCTTACGTCCCGGGTCAAGGGGAAATGCTGCCGGAATTTTTGTGAGAGAACTAATAAACAATTAAAAGAGGCAAAAGGAGGCAACAAACAAGCAAGATAACTGACGAAAC